>JAQHUG010000077.1:1484365-1498463 GCA_028555095.1 Dicrostonyx torquatus | reverse complement strand
GGATTCAAAGTTACAATTCACCTGTCCCCCTCCACCAGTGCTAGGATTACGTGGGTGCATACACAGAAAGATTGACACCAAATATAGATACTTTGTGGGTCGGGATATATGGTAGTTTGAATAGGTATGCCTCCCATAGACTCCTGTGTTTGAATGCTTGACCTATAGAAAGGGAGTGGTACTGTTAGCAGGTGTGGTCGTGTTGGAGTGGGTACGGCCTTGTTAGGGGAAGGGTGTCACTATGAAGGTAAGTTTAGAGGTCTTATATGCTTAAGTTATTCCCAGTGTGGGATACATTTCACTTCCTGCTGTCTGTGGATCAAGATGTAGAACTCTCAGCTCCCTCTCCAGCACATGTCTCCTACATGTTCCCTGGTTCCTACTATGACAATATTGGAATAAACCTCTGAAAACTGTAAGCCAGCCCGAATGAAATGTTTTTCTCTAAAAGAATTGCCATGGTCTTCTGTGAGTTTGAGGCCAGCCTGGTCTACAAAGCAAGTTCCAGGACACCTAGAGTTCTTGTTTCAAAAAACAAAAAAAGGAATTGTGAATTAATTGTGACTTGAAAGGAGTCAAGAATGGCTTTGAAGTCTCTCCAGTCTCTAAGGAAGTTAGTTCCCCACCTACCTCTCCTTTTGGTCTTTTCTTCCCTCCTTCCTTTACCTTTTTCTTTTGATTCAGAGTCTCCCTATCTAGTCCGTTCTAGTCTTGAATTCTCCATCCTTCTGTATTAACCTTCCAGAATGTTGGAATTTTCAGGCATGCACCAGTACTTCAGGGAGAATTTTCTTTTTTCTTTTGGTTTTGGGGCCAATGACTCTTTGTTGTTGTTGTTGTTTTTTTTAAAGATTTATTTATTACATATACAGTATTCTGCCTGCATGTATGCCTGATCTCATTATAGATGGTTGTGAGCCACCATGTGGTTTCTGGGGATTGAACTCAGGACCTCTGGAAGAGCAGTCAATGCTCTTAACCACTGAGCCATCTCTCCAGCCCCCCAACGACTCTTTGTATCTCAGTCTGGTCTGGAACTCACTGTATAGTTCAGGCTGGTCTTGGATGCACCTGCCTTGGTCTTCCAAGTACAGGGATTTAAGACTTGTGACACCATGGCTTGCATAGATTTTCTGATCTTTCTCTTCCCCTGAGTATTCTTTGCCATCCTGCATTGTCCACCTGTAAATCCCTAAAAAACCAGCTCTGAAGAGCCCAATGTGAACCGATGATTGGGTGAGTGCCTCAGCTTCCTTCTACCAGCCCAATGCCTCTTATGCAGTTAGTCAATTTACTGAATGGCTTTTGGTTTCAGTTTTCTGATCTTTCACATGTGGGTTGTGTATGTAGCTTATTTATAGGTAGTGGCGTTGCCTGGCAGGCTGAAGACCCAAACACTGAAGCCCAGCACAAAGCAAAGCAAAACCAAAACAAAAGTTGCTCAATAGATGGAAGCCAGGACTCCAGACAGAAAAGCAGGTGACCTATTATTATTCATCACCAGTGTTTCTGTGTCCTACCATTTGCTAGGCCCAGGGTGTGTAATAAGAAGAGTTGGTCTTTGTCTTCCTGACCCAAGAGCTCCTTGTGTTTGGAGCCCAGGGTGGGGCAGATAATTTGAATGGTTAAATGGGTTAAATGGCAGAGAGACTTTCCATCCCCTGAGGTCATATCCAAAAAAAAAAAAAGCGCTGTTCAGAATGGACCACTCCCAGGTGCGAAGGCCCTGGACGCCTGGAGTCCTCTGCACAAAGGTTGTGTGTTGTTACGCTGATAACTAGAGGACACACTTGCAGAGGTCACCGGATTCCTTGAGACACTAGAGTGATTTTGCTGCTTGATTCACTACACTGACCTCCACGCTGCTCTAGTTCTGGTGTTCTGTTTATCTGGCTTTAATTTCAGGTCCCAGGTGGCCTGTGCAGCTGCTCCCAGCCTCTTGCCTTGGGCACTTATCTTATGAAAGTTTCTAGGTCCTGTTTTTGCCTAAAAGGAGACTGATAATCTACGTGAGAGCGTGTGCCACCTACAAAGGAGCTTCGTGGGCCTCACAGGACAAGGGTGAAGGCTGCTGGAGTCAGAATAATAATCAGCACTAACAGAAGGGGTACAGGTGTTGAGAGAAAGGCATGTGGGAAGCCCTGGATCTAATCTCAGCAACAAAAACAACCTGGCAGTAATATAACACTTACCATGTGCCTTATACATATTCATATATTTGATCCTATAACTATCATACAGGGTAGATATCTTTGTAGTGGCTGGTTTAAAGGCTCATGCCCCAGCACCCCAAAATAGACTATAGGAGAAAATAATCTCCCACTTCTTTTTGCGCTGGCTATTCTGCAGAAACTGTAGAGCAGGGAGTAACTTTGCAAGGCAGACCTTTTGTAAAAGAAATTTACATTTGTAAAGGCATCTACATTAGCCTGGTGTGCTGTACTAGGAGCCCAGCTGCTGCCAATAACTTTTTTTTTTTTAACTGGGAGACTTATATCTGCATGACAAGAACACTTCTATTTGTCTTACAATTCCTTTCCTTAGCCCCAAGTAACTTGTGCCATTACCACCCTGCCAGAAGCTCTAGGACCCAGGAAGCTTCAATTATCTGAGCCTTATTTTTGGGGACTAATCAAATGTCTTTGTCCTGTTAATATATTTCCTATCCATTTAATCTGTAAACAAGCCAAAGACGCTAGGGTGAAAGCCATTTTTATTTTTCTCTTTCTTTTCTATAAACTCTAGAATTAGAGTTTGGCAAAGTCTGTGCCGCAGTTGCTCCATCTACTAACAGGTAATGCTAGTATATAACTTATTGGATTATTAGAAAGATCAAATTAATTAAAATTTGTGTGTGGAATGGTGACATAGTAAAAAAAATAAGATCTTGATAAACTTCGTAGATGAGGAAATGAGGCACAGAGGAGTTTGATAATTTGTCTGAGATACTGCAGCGAAGGAGTGGAAGGCTGGACTCGAGCCCTGGAATCTGGCTGTGAACACACTAGCAATGAAGAGCAAAAGTCCGCAGTGAGTTTCTTTGTCATGAGATCGGTGAGGAAAGCCTTGAATTAAGCAAGGCGGAAACTTGTAGCTCTTAACCCTCATTTTGTTGTTGTAAATGAAGTTTGCAGAATTGGACAGTGTTCAGGTGGCCAGTAGTTTTTGGAAGAGGGAGCTGAGGCCTGAGGTGATCCTAAATAAAAGGTGTTTGGCTGGGGCTCTCCCAGGCTCCTATCCTTCCAGGAAGTCCCAGTAAGGTGACACTCAGTGTTAAGTTGGTAAATGACAACCTAAAATCAAAAGTCCTTGCCAATAGAGTTTATTTAAGTCAACAAACGTTTACCTGAGTGTTCGTACAACTCCTGGTAGGGAAGGCTGCTAGATCCAGGATGCTCACAGTTCAGCTGCAGGCATCAGCAAGCCCTTGGGCAAGGGACCCCAGTGGTGGGAGGTATGGGAAGTTACTAGTGCAGATAATGGCCCAAGCAAAACCTGGGAGACTAAATTTCCCCTCTTTGGGCCTGGTGTGGTGATCTGAAGACCTTTGCAAACTTGAATATGGAGTAAAAGAATTAACCCCGAGCGAAGTTTGGTGAGAGAAATGTTGGCACTTATCTTAGCTGGTTCTCTCTGAGACAGCTGAAGAAGCAAGAGGCTTGCAAAGAAAAGGGGGCAAACCCAGAAAAAAGGGACCTTGGGGGCTGTAGAGGCAGTGGCTTGGACTGGAACAGTGACAATTTGTGCCGTAAGTTTGTTCCATCTGACTCTCCTCATTCGGTTCTTTGCTCTGTGTGCTGCTCGGTGTCTACCTAAGATCCGAACAAGGCCAGGCCTCGTAGTTCAGTGAGTCTCAAGGTCTGTCAGTCTTGAGGTCCTCACAACCCCGGCTGTAGCATCGGCCCAGCCTGGCCCGCTTGCTCTGTCCCAGGGCTCCTCTCACTAGTCTCAGCCCCTCCTATAGGCTCCTCCCTGGGCCCTGGCGCGCGGGCTCCGCCCCTCGACTGGTCCACCCCGCCCCTTCCGTACGCTCCGCCCCCGCGCTCGCGCGCCAGGTCCGGGCGGCGCCGACGCTCTTGGCGGGAGATAGGAAAGTGGTTCTGTGCACTCCTGAGGCAGCTGCAGTTCCTGAGAGAGCGCCACAAGACCTGCAGCCACGCAGACACCTCAGAGCGCCGCCTGGGGCCGGGAGCGGCCGGAGCAGCCCGAGTCCTGACCCCGGCCCGGCTCCCGCTCCGGGCTCGGCCGGCGGGCGTGAGGGCGCGGCCCGGGTCGGGGTGGGGTGGGGGGAATGTCTCGGCGGACGCGCTGGTGAGTGTTGGGGTTCTCGCCCCTCCCCTTGGGTCTGCAAACCTGAGGTAGGGGTCCCCGCGGGAAATGCAGTCCGCGCAGCCGCCCGGTGCAAGGGCGCCATCCGGTGCAGGGGAGTGCGCCACGCTGAGGGGCTCTAGGGACCCCTCGCCAGGGTTCCCGGGCTTTCTGGGCCCGGGAACAGGAAAGCGCGGGTTCCCCGCACCGAGACCCGGTCCCGGCCCTGGGTGAGGTTCATCATCTCCCGCCTAATTGCAGGGTGGGGAAGGAAGACTGGTGCGCGCGGTGTCAGCTAGAGGCTCACTACTGGGCAGGGAGAATGTCTCTCCTAGTCGCCGCGAGTGGGAGGCAGAAGTCTGGAAGACACTTGTCGTCCCAGAGCGGCTCGAGTTTGCTGGCGTTCCTTTCTCGTTTGCATTCGGAAAGCACAAAGCCTCTGGGCCCTCTGCCGGGTGTGAGGCCGGGGATTCATTGTCTGTCTCCTGGGGATTCGGCGGCCGGTTCGGTTTGGTTTCAGAAGCCCTCTTCCTGTCCCACGCTAGTTTGGGGCAGCTGGGGCTCAGTGGAGACGGACGATGTGTGACGAGTCTGCTCTGCCAGCGGCCGCCGGGCCAAAGGCAGGAGCCGCGTTTCCCTCTTACTAGTTCCCCAGAGGGTGACTGAGTCAAGCCTGGACCTCCGTACACCTGTGTGTCTGGGGCCTGACTACGGGGCTTTCCAGCCTCTGTCACTCTCTAAGGGGTGAGATCATGGGGTCTGCAGTGTTCCCTCTCGGTATCTCCAATTCAGAACACCCACGCCCTCAGATGGCCGAACTGGGCTTAGGGTGAGGGGACCGAACAGATCCCGAGCTTGCTTACTTTCACAGAGTTGCTCATGGCTGGAAAGGATTCGGTCCGTGAGCGCTGGTTAGGCTGGGTTCCGCTGCCTCATGCCCAGGAATTAACTCCGGGAGTCCCCGGGGCTCATTTGGAGGGACCCTTGTGAAGCGTGGGCTCGGTGTCCCTGCGTCTTCACCAGCCTCAGCCCATTTTCTGCCACATGTTATAGCTCCCTTGTACCCCAGTGCCCCACTTCCCTCTTGGCCTCTGACTCACCTTTCCCTGGAGCACAGCCCAGAACCTACGAGGGCAAGAGAAAAGGTATGTGTACAAAAATGGGATTTTTTTTTTAAACCATACATTGCCCTCTGCTTTTCAAGCTGTGATTAAAGGGAGGTGAGGGTGTAATGGTGTCGAGCCTGACACAGCATAACTATAGTTGGCCTCAGTGTTCACATCTGTAAAATGGAGACCTTGGGAATGTGTGAGAAGGTAGCGTGTGAACGCCATCACCTCCCATCTGTATTAGTGTCCCCCTTATACGGCATCAGAGCTTCTCTAGACACCTTTTGTTCTAGGACATTGACTGAGCTTCTCATAGAATCTGGGCCTTGTGCTGGGTACTCGGGAAGCAAGCTCAATTATTAATGCTTAGTAGATTTTGCCTCCTGCTTTACAGTGATTGGTGGTGCATTGGGTCAGAAACGACAGAACAAGTTTGCGTTCCAGATCCAGTGACATGTATGTTAGGTTTGGGGACTTCTTTTCATCTTATCTGAATTTTAAAATTGTTTGGTAGGCAGCTTCTCTTTGCAAGTACTCATTCATTCACAAATCCACTCACTTCCTGGGCAAATATTTCTTAAGGTCGTTCTTTGCCAAATCAGGTTGTGAAGGTGGAGCTGACCTTTGTGGGTGCTATCAAGACCAGAGGTTGGACCTGAGGTCAGGGCCTGGTTTTCCCCACGCCTAGGAGTGACTGGTAAACTCTGCTGCCTTTGGGGGAAGAAAAGGAAGGGTGTGTGGATCAAAGCATAACTTGTCTTGTTTGCAGTTCTCTCCGCTTTTCCCAGTTCCAGATGACTGACCTAGCAGATTGTTTGCTAGAGGTGACCCAATGCTGGTCCTGGGGAATTGGGGAAGGATTAATAACTTCTGTGAATAACTGGCTATTTTCCTTCCTTCCTTAATTATACATATGTGTGGTTATGCTCACTTGGGTGTGGGCCCCCACAGAGGCCATTGCCCATGGATTCTTCTGGAGCTGGGAGGTGGTGCCAAAGGGTGCTGGACATTGAGCTTGGGTCTTCATCAAGAGCAATATGTTCTCTTAGCCGATGAGCCAGCTCTGCAGCTCCTAACTAGCATTCTTAGAGGTTCATAATGTGCTCTTCTTTTACTTATTTATTTATTTATTTTTGGTTTTTCGAGACAGGGTTTCTCTGTAACTTTGGAGCACTCATTTTGTAGACCAGGCTGGCCTCGAACTCACAGAGATCCACCTGCCTCTGCCTCCCAAGTGCTGGGATTAAAGGCATGTGCCACCACCGCCTGGCTGTGGTCTCCTTTTTCAAAGCATTAAGCTAGATAGTAGGATTTGGGTAACAGTTAAATAAAAAAATTCCGTGTTAACTGGCCCCATCCTGGAGCAAACCTTTAATCTCAGCAAGGAAGCAGAGGCAGGCTAATCTCTGAATCTATAGGAATGAATTTCAGGATAGCCAGAGCTATACAGGGAAACCCTATCTTGAAAAACAAGACAATAACAAAAATGTCTGTTAGTTTTTAAAAAAGCCTTCAGATTTCAAATGATTGTATTCTGAATTTTTTTCTGTTCATTGATTGTGCTCATATGCACCCAAGGGGCAGGCAAGAATGAATAAAGTTAGGTTGGGTGTGGCGGAATAAGCCTTTAATCCCAGATTAAAAATATGGAAAAAGTTATTTCAGACATTTCCTCTAAATAATTAGGACTTTTACATTTTTGCATGCTTGATGATTACATGTTATCATGAAAATATCCAATGCCAGGGACTGGAGAGATGCCTCGGTAGTTAAGAGCACTTATTGCACTCACAGAGGATTCAGGTTCAGTTCCCAGCACCCACCTGGTGACTCACAATCATCTGGACCTCCAGTTCTAGAGGATCAGGCACCCTCTTCTAGCTCTACATGGACCAGGCATAGAGAGATGTGGTGCAAGAGACACGTGCAGGCAAAATACCCATATACATAAAATAAATCTAAAGGAAATAACTAATACCAGTGTAAGTTTACTGTTGAAAAGAAAAAAAGAGGGAATATAGTTTTGAATATCATTTTGCAGCAATCCACTATCTCAGTCTCCAGAGTGTTGGGGTTATAGACATATACAACCATTCAACCATTGCCTAGCTAAATAATACCATTATCTTTTTTCTGGAGCTCTTTAGACCAGACTGGCCTTGAACTCACAGAGCTCCTCCTGCCTCTGCCTCCCAAGTGCTGGGATGAAAGGTGTGCAGCACCATTCATCACCCTCTAAATACTACAATCTTTGTGAAAGGGTTTTTGTTTTGTGTTTGTGGTGAGGTAGAGGTTAGAACCCAGAACTTTGTGGGTGCTGGACAATTTTATACCAAAAATAAAGCAACAAAAAAGGAAAATAAATCCAGGCATAGTAGCCTAAATTTACAGTCCCAGAGATGAAGGTAGGATTATCTTTAGTTGGAGGCCAGCATGGGCCATTTAACAAGACTGCCTCAGCAAATCACAAAGAACTGTAAGCTGAGCAGTGAGCAGGGCAGATGGCTCAGCAGGTAAAGGTGCTGACATAGAGGCATACAGATAAATAAATGTAATTGTTAAAGCCCATAAACCTGATGGAGAAGAAAACAGAAGGCAGAGTCTGGATGTGGTGGGGTATTAATACCAGCAGGAGGGTCTGAGTTTGGGGTTAGCCTGGTCTATGCAGCAAGTTCAAGGACAGAGGAACTATATAGAGAGAGTGTCTGAAAAAAGAAACAAGTAAAAAAGGCAAACTTCTGCCTATATTTTTTGGCTTTTTGAGACAAGGTTTTATTTTACCCAGACTAGGGTTGAACTCTTGATCTTTCTGCCACCTAAGTGCTGGGATTACAAGCATGGACCACCACACCCAGCCTGTACCTACTTCTGTAAAAGTAGAAAAGAGAGGCTTGCCACCCCAAACCTCCCTGCAGTTGACCCGCCCTGGCCGTGCACTAGCATCCCCAGGTAAAGGTACAGAAACATGCCGTCCGTGACCTTTAGCTTGTTCCGCAGTGAGGAGCTGGATGAGCTACACTACCAGGACACGGACTCAGACCTCCTGGAGCAGAGGGACAACAAGTGCAAGGTCAAATGGACCCACGAGGAGGTGAGCCCAGCTATTCCAGGGAAGGGGAGTAGAGGGTTAATGGCAGCTGGTGGTGTCTGTCCCCTCATCCTTGCACAGTGAAAAGTTGATGGGTCATCTGCTTCTCTTCTTTGCTCCTCAGGGCATTCTCAGACTTTCCAATCTAAGGATTGCCTTAGACCTCAGCACCTCCTCCTCTCTTAGGTGCTTCTTGCCCTTTATCTTACTCTGTTCTCTGCTGTTATATCCTAATTCCAGAGGAGGTAGCTCATAAAGAAAGGCTTATAGACCTCACCATTTACCATTTTTACTGGTGGTGGGGACTCTATTCCCAGGCAGTGTAGAGCATCACATGGCAAGAGGGTTATGTAAGAGGCAAGTGCCAAACTTGCTTTTTTTTTTTTTTTTTATTAACAGATTACTTAAGATACTAACTCATCGGTCTATGTATTGGTAACTAACCATTCTGACAGCAGAGATATGATTTCAACACCTAATCATCCTGAGACTACCTCATCATACTGTAGAGTGGAGATTAAGTTTAAATATGAATTTTGGTGGGGACATTGGATCCTAAGTATCCTTGGCTGCCAGGAAGTTAAATCTGTAGTCCTTGTAAAAAAAAAGTGTTTATTACTTTTTTTAAAAATTTAAAACAAAGCAATTTTATTATTTTATGTGTATGGGTATTTTGCTTGCATGTGTGTAGGTGCACCACTGTGTACCTGGTACCAACAGAGGCTGGAAGAAGGTGCCAGGTCTGCTGGAACCGGAGTTATAAATGGTTGTGAACTGCAGTGTGGGTGCTGAGAATTGAACCCAGGTCCTATGGAAATGAACGGCCAGTGCTCTTAACCACTGAACCATCTCTCTGGCTGCTTTTAATTAATTTTACGTATTGTTATTTTTGTGTGTGAGAGGGCCGGCATATGCTACAAGTTTTCTTTGTTCTATTGCAAGTGTGTGTGTGTGTGTATTGGGATAACTTTTGGGGGCCAAATAGGTTCTCTCCTATTTGGGTCCTAGGGATTAAAGTAAGATGGTCAGACTTAGCGAGTGCCTTTATCCACTGAGCGGTCTCCCTCGTACTTGTTTTGGTTTTGAGACAGGGTTTTTAATGTGTGCTGTGCAGGCCTCCCAATTTGTCATACAGCTGAGGATGATGTTGAATTTTTACTTTTCCTGAAGTAGGTGCACAGTAGGCAAGCACTGTAGCAATTCAGCTACATTGCCAGCCCTAAGTGGGAAAGTACATTGTTTGTGGGATTTTATTGATTTTGGTTTGAGGTAGGTCTCTTGTATTCCAGGATGCTCTGGAATACTTGCTAGCCTATACTTGCCTTGAACGCCTGATCCTATTGTCTCTGTTTCAAGTGCAGAGGTTAAAATAGACTTTGTTTTCTGAAAATTTCCCACTTTGAGGCAGCCCACTGATACTTTGTAACAAGCACATTGGACCTTGATCATCTGCTGCCCAAGTGCCTAATGAATCAGTTCTGGCTTGTCTCTGTTAGCCTCTCTGGTTGGATCCCTCTTCCCTCCCCCTCCTCCGGCTAGCTACCTTTTTTTGCTATCTTGTTTTGTTATTAAAAGCCTGGCCTAACTCCCAGCGTACCCTTTTGCAGAGTGGCTTTTACCTGAGGCTTTGTTTGCCTTCTTTTCAGGCAGATTTGTTGCTCTCTGCCACTGGGACTAATACTTGGCACTTAGTAGGCACTCAGTTCCTCAGTGAATGCATGAGTATGACTGTGTCATGGCATCTATACAACTTTCCACACACATGAACTAAATCCTGTGTCTTCATTGCCAGGATGAGCAACTGAGGGCCCTGGTGAGGCAGTTTGGACAGCAAGACTGGAAGTTCCTGGCCAGCCACTTCCCTGTGAGTACTGGCCCTCCCCCAGGGCAAGGCTCTGGTGGCCTGCTTCTAGAGGTATTTAGAAAGCAGACTTGAAAGCCTAGGAGGCTGGCCTGAGGTGGTACACACCTTTAATCACAGCATGTAGTGGGGGCGGGACACAGGGCAGAGTCAGACTGATCTCTGAGTTCAAGGTCAGCCTGGTTTATGGAGCAAGTTCCAGGACAGCCAAGGCTACACAGAGAAACAATCGAACCAAAACCAAACCAAAACAAAAAAACCCAGAAGGTACCCAGTGAGAAGATTCGACGCAGCTTCTTTACCACGTCCTCCGTACTAGGCCCAAAGGCATGTTTGTATTTCTTCCTGCAAGTCAAGAGCAACTGGGTACTTAACTCTGGGCCATGAACTTGAAACTGAGGGGAGGCAGACTTCAAGCTGAGGCTCCAGCGCAGGTGACTGGTGACACCTATATGCCCTCCCCAGGACTGCAGGCATCTAGACAGGATCGTGCACAAGGCTGCCACTTGACTGCTGGCCTTCTATAGGCATCTCAGGCTAGATCATACTTCTCTGTGCCCTCCTTGTCACTTTCTTCCTTTAAGTCTGAACTCTTTAAAATGTGTGACTAGAGAAATGGCTCATTGGTTAAGAGCACAGAAGAGTCTTCCAGAGGACCCTGGTTCGATTCCCAGCACCCGCATGGCAGTTCACAACTGTCTGTAACTCAGTTCTAGGGGAGCCAACACCCTCACATAGACATGCATATAGGCAAAACACCAATACACATATAATAAAGATAAATCATTAAAAATAAATACATAAGCCAGTGGGTGATGGTGCACGCCTTTAAAATCCCAGCACTTGAGAGGCAGGAGCAGGTGGATCTCTGTGAATTTGAGGCCAGCCTGGTCTACAGAGCAAATTCTAGGACTGGCTCCATAGCTATTGAGAAACCTGTCCCGAAAAACTTAAATAAGTAAGTAAGTGAGAAGGCAGCCGGAGCCAATAAGTCCCACAAAGCTTTTATAGACTTTGAGGTAGTATATCCCACACACATGCAAGGTTCAGAGGGTGGGAACTTAACTTTCCACAGGGCCTGAGTTTATCCTTTGAATCAAAATTAATGCACCGCTGTTCTGGTAGTGGTGTGTGGTGGGTGCATGGCACAGGACATAACTATCTGATGTGTGCTTGCATCCTGGCCCCTGAGCTCAGGGCTCAACCAGAGTTCAATCTTATGGTCCCACAATTTCTGTTCCTGTCCCAGAACCGCACAGACCAGCAATGCCAGTACCGTTGGCTGAGGGTTTTGAATCCAGACCTTGTTAAGGGACCATGGACCAAAGAGGAAGATCAGAAGGTAAGTGCTGGCAAAGGGCTGCATACACAGTGGGCTTTCACCATTGCCAGGCACTGAGATTTCTAAACATCCCTGTACCACTCTGCTCTAGTCCTTAGTGCCTTCAGGGATTTGTTTGTGTGTGTGCACATGTGTGTGTGTTTTTGATACAGGCCAGCTTTGTAGCCCTGGCTGGTCTCATATTTGCTGTGTAGCCTAAGCAGGCCTTGAACTCACAGCGTCTTGAGTACTGGGCTTATACTGGCCACTTCATCCCCCATGAATGACCCAGCTTTTAACCAGTGGCCTTAGCTGTCACAAAGAACATGGAAAGGTTTTGTGTGGTGCACAGAAGGGGCTTGCTCAGCCAGTGGCAGCTGCCACTGATGCTATGATAATGGTTATATCACACAGCCACAAAACTTGTGTCAGTCTTATGGTGATTCAGGTGAAGCCTATTGCTTGTTGCGCAAGCTCTCTACCACTGAGCTTACCTTCCCTCCTAACCCCTTCTAGGATATTTTGTTGTTGTTTTGTTTTTGAGACAGGGTTTCGGATAGCCTAAGCTGGTCTTAAAGTTGCTAAGTAACCAAGGCTGTCCTTGAACTCCTGATGCTCTTGTCTCTGTCTCTCGTGAGCTGGGATTACAGGTGTTTGCCACATTTGGCTTTTCAATGCTTTATTTTAGTGTCCATAGTCCTGTGAAGTGGGTGATTTCCATGTTAAAGGGGAGTAAACCAAGGCACAGAAAGAATTCATTGTTCTCCAGACTATGCTCACCCTGGGCTGCTCTTCTGCAGTTCTGGTATATCTCCCTGGTGTGGCCCACAAGCTGCCTTTTCACCTTGGCAGGCCCAGCCCCTGAGAAAAGCAGGAGCTAAAAATACTGTCATTGTAGATGCATTTTCCCATCCAAATGGGAGGGGATTATCAAAAAAGTTTAAGTCACAGCAAACTGGGTATGGTGGCACATGCCTGTAACCCCAGCCGTGGGAAGGCAGAAACTGAAGAATCAGTGTTTAAAGCCAGCCTGGTCTACATAGTGAAACCCTGTCTCAAAATTTTTAATTACACAGATGAAATAGAATATTTCCATGCAAAAGTTGCTATTCTTCCCTGGTTGTGGCTATGTATCTCAAGAATTGAGGGAACCAGACAGTAGTGGTGCAAGCCTTTAATTCCAGCATTCTGGAGGCAGAGGCATGCTGAGTTCAAGGTCACCCTTGTTTACAGAGCAAGTTCCAGGTCAGCAAGGGCCATGGAATTGAAGAGGGCCTAGCTGGGTGACTGTGGCTCTTAGGGTTTGTGTTCTGAGCAAAAGAGCCTTTCAGAGGGGTGATTGAAGACTAAAGTCTAGCACTAGGTGCCATGACTTGGCTCCTCATGTCCATAGAAGTGCCAAGAGGACCTCTTAGGCTTGTAGCTCTCTAAAGCCCCGCGAAGTGAGACCCACCTGGATCTGGCGATGCTTAAGTAGAAGTGATTGAGGGGCAGGCCCTTCACTGATGTCTTCTTCAAGGTCATTGAGCTGGTCAAGAAATATGGCACAAAACAGTGGACGCTGATTGCCAAGCACCTGAAGGGCCGGCTGGGGAAGCAGTGCCGTGAGCGCTGGCACAATCACCTCAACCCCGAGGTGAAGAAGTCCTGCTGGACCGAAGAGGAAGATCGCATAATCTGCGAGGCCCATAAAGTGCTGGGCAACCGCTGGGCTGAGATTGCCAAGATGCTGCCAGGGAGGTGAGCTGTCTTCCGTTCCAGGATAGAGTGACCCAGAGTACTGTTAGCCATCCAGTGTTCTTCAGTATTCAACCAGCCTGGTCTCCAGGTCTCCAGAGACATGCATCAGTAGGGTAGGGCTAAAAAGGCAGTACGTCAGGTTATATCCTGTTAAAAGGGGTATGGTGGAAACACTAGTTTCTGTCCCCATTTCCCACTTTCTGCTACACCAGACTCAATCTTGTTTGTGTTTGGAGACAGGGACATGCCAACTTCACCTTGTGGCACTGGCCTCCTGAGTGCTGAATGTGGGTATACACCACCCTGCCTAGTTGGTCTCCATATTAATGAATGATACGTTGTTCTTAAGATTATTACACCTCTGAGTTCGTTTTTCTTTTTGTTTTTTTATGTGTGTGAGTATTTTGCCTGCCTGTGTGTCTGTACCATGTGCCTGGCTGGTGCCTGAGGAGGCCAGAAGAGGGCATTGGATGTCCTAGTACTAGAGTTGCAGTTGTGAGCTACCGGTGGGTGCTGGGAATCAAATCTGGATCCTCTGGAAGAGTGAGTGATTTATGCTGTTAGCTGCTGGTCCATCTGTCTCCTCAGCCCCTGTGATGTTCATCTGGGTTTTCAGCCACAGACTTAGCTTCCTGGAACTCTGGCCCTCTTTACCTCCCCGATGTCCCATT
>JAQHUG010000077.1:1440041-1469381 GCA_028555095.1 Dicrostonyx torquatus | reverse complement strand
GGGAACAAAAGATTTTCTAGTGGCTCACTAAGGGTGATAGTGAGTAGAACTGTTCCCTTTTCCACCCGCTGATTCAAAGCCTTCTGGAGAACCCTACCCCAGCTCTCTAGGCTGCTGCCATCTAATTAGTGCTGTTTGCAAAAGGCCATTCTATCCTTCTGTCAGGCCAGATACTTCAGGGTGGTGGGGAACGTGGTAGGTAGCATCAGCGGATTCCATGCCACACTTCTCTGGCTGTGACATGAGTTCCTTGTTCAGAAGCAATACTGTGTGGAATACCATGAGGGTAGATAAGGAGTTCTGTAAGTCCACAGATGATGGTTTTGTCAGAAGCATTGCATGCAGGAAAAGCAAATGCTTAACTAGAACAGTGAGGACAGAGCATTGTTCTTTCCATGGAGGGAAGTGGTCCAGAGTAGTCTGCCTGCTACCAGGCTGCTGACTGGCCATCCCAGGAAATGGAGCTCAGTATTGGTCTCTGCTCTTGGCAGATCTGGCACTCAGCAGCACCTATAGCCAGGTCAGCCTTGGCAAGTGGCAGTCCGTGTTGTCACAAACCCCATCTCTGCCACCATGGCCACTTTGTTCATGGACCCAGTGGGCAATGACAGGGATGGCTGGGGAAAAAGACTTTGATTTTTCAAAGAGTGGGTCAACCTGTCTACTTGATTATTGAACTCTTCCTCTGCTGAAGTCCCCTTTGATGAGCATTTACATGAGATGGATGTATCTCCACAGTTCACCATTTGGAGGTACCTATCCACATACTTCCCCAGATTTCTGTCTTACCAATTTTCCAATCAGCTCTTTCCAAGTCTCTGACCATCCAGCTGATCCATTGGATGAATGAATCAACTAAGTCGCGCATCTTGTTATTTCTCCTTCCAAACAAAATGAATGACCATGTGTACTGCCTGAAGTTCTGCCTACTATGAAGATTTCCCTTTGCCAGTATCTTTCAGAGTTGTGCCAGAAAGGGGTTGTAATGGTGCCAACTGTGTATCTACTTCTGAGTGGTCACTGGCATATTGTGCTAAACCATCAGTAAACCAGTGTTGGTTGAAGCTGCTCATTTGTTTCCCGGCCGCCTAGACCCAAGATAACACACAGAAACTGTAACATTACAACACTGCTTAGCCTATTAGCTTATGCATATTTCTAGCTAGCTCTTATATCTTAAATATATCTTAAATTAACCCATTTCTATTAATCCATGTATCATGATAGATATGGTTGTGACCTATTGGTAAGGTTTTGTCGGGTGTCCAGCATGTGTCCTGCGGCTGCTACATGGCATCACCCTGACTCTGCCTACTCTCTGTAAATATCTTTTCCAGCCTGGCTATATTCTGTTAAGTCATTGCCCGAAAGCAGCTTCTCTATTAACCAATGGCAATAAAACATATTTACAGCATACAGAGGGGAATCCCACATCAAATCAGACTCCAATCATCTCCTTATCAGTCAACCAATCATATAGCCCCATGAGCCTCTAGGTGCATGCAGTAAACAGCGTTGTAGTAGGAGTAGAAACTGTAGGCATTTGGACAACTTCTGCTTGTAAATTTGCTTGTATCTTTAGGACCCATGTGGACCCGAATATACATAATACATACATACACACACAACTTTCATTTGACAATAAATTGCTGCTGTGTATGTCCTACTTTATGGCTTGGTAGATCACATAACACCCAGCTTGTGATGGGCAGACAGGTTGCATGGTAACTTGGTCCATTGTTAAACATTCAGCTTCCACTAAGGCCCAATAGCAGGCTAAGAGCTGTCTCTCAAAGGGACAATAATTATCTGCAGATAATGATGGAGCCTTGCTTCCAAATCCCTAAGGTCTCTAATGTGAGTCACTTATAGGGGCTTACCAAAGACTTCAGACAGCATTCTTATCTGCCACTGACACCTCAGGTAGCCATCAGGTCTGCTGGATCATGTGGTCCAAGTGGTAGAGCAGCCTGGACCTGTTGAAGAACCTTCTCCTGTTCCATGCCTCAGTCAAAGCTAGCAGCTTTCAGAGTCTCTGGGTATATGGGCCAGAGTAATAGACCCAGGTGGGGAATGTGTTGTTTCTAGAATCCAGATAGGCCCTCACTAATCTTGTTTCTTTCTTTGGTGGTATGAGTGGCTAAGTGCAATAACTTATCCTTCACCTTAAAAGGTGGCACTAATTTCTGTATGCCACCACCACCCACACCACTAGATTTCAAGCCCTTGAATTTTGTTTGGATTTATTTTCCATCTTGTTGACAGAGGTTTCTGTCCTGCCCGGTCCCACAGCCATTCAGTCCCTAAGAAACACACAGAGGTCTACATTAATTATAAACTGGTTGGCCTATCAGCTCAGGCTTCTTATTAACTCTTATATCTTATTCATAATTCTTATCAGTAGCCACATGGCTTGGTACCTTTTATCAGTGACGCGTTCTCATCTTGCTTCTTCTGCATCTGGATGATGACTGCACACTGACTCTTTCCTCTTCCCAGAATTCTCCTGTTCTGGTTGCCCCACCCATACTTCCTGTCTGGCTACTGACCAATTAGCATTGTATGTACTGACCTTTATGGTCATAAGGCCTTTTTTTTTGTTTGTTTTTGTTTTTTTGTTTTTTTGTTTGTTTGTTTTTTTTTTTGTTTTTCGAGACAGGGTTTCTCTGTAGCTTTGGAGCCTGCGCTGGAACTAGCTCTTGTAGACCAGGCTGGCCTTGAACTTACAGAGATCTGCATGCCTCTGCCTCTGCTGGGATTAAAGGCGTGCGCCCGGCCTGGTCATATGACTATTTGTCTATGCTGCCTATTACAATAACTATGACTACCTTGTCTTTGGTGATTCAGTGATGCCACCTGACCCTGCTTCCTCAGGACCCAGTTAAACCCACTGCATTTAATTCATCCATCTGAGCAGCAGCAGCTCCAACCTTAAGGTCTGGCACGAGAGAAAGGGTGACAACAAAGCTCTTCAAATATGCTGGTGCCCCTTTACCATTTGCATCTTATAGGAGCTGTGAAGGGTGTGTCTTCTGGCTTTTCCCATGGTGGAGGATTAGGTTTTGCACATTGTACCCACTCAAATACTGCAATTTTCCTGAGCCTTAAAACTCCTCCTCAACACGAAGCTAGGATGTCAGGTACCTCCAACTCCTTTTCAGTAGGCCATCTTCTGACAAATGTTCCCCTTTTTAATTGTGAGAGTTCCCATATTAAACTTAGAATCTTCATTCAGTGGACCTGTAGCAATAAACTCAGCCTGATCAAGTTTTATATTCCTTTCACTGTTATCCATACCCTTAAAATCCATTCCCACATACTCCTCAGACTTCTGCTGGAATAAAACTCTACTTCACAAACTCATTACACTCTTAAATAGTAAAGCATACCTTCGTGTGAACTACACTTTCTCTGTCCCCTCTAGGAGCCTGCTTAGCCTTAGTATGATTATAGGTCTAAAAGCAACTATTGGTAGGCCCCAAGGGACATCAGTATTGTCTTGCCTGGCATCTTCTTTAGGGAAAGTCACTGCTGGTTTAGCAGACAATTAAGGATTAATCTCCTTAGTCAAAGGTGAAAAGACAATATTTCAGGGTATCGGGGTGCAGTACATCTTCTGCTGAGGGTAGAGAGGCTCCTCCTTGAGGTGAGATGAGCTCTTGAGAATCTGAGGACTCAAAGCTCTCAGCCTCACTCTGGTCCTCAAACTGTTTACCCAGTAATGACCTTAGTTCTACTGTGGATGCCCTCTCAGGCTGGGTCTTGAATTCTTTATCTTACTTCTACTGTGGACACCCTCCAAGGCTGGGACTTGAAAATTCCAAAATTTTCTTTGTAATTCGTCCATTATAGTGAGGGCTTGCTTTTGCTTGGTTTTCCACAGCTTGATTTCTGTAGCTGCTGGAGAGAAGTAAGCAAGGGTATACTGAGAAATCTTTTGACCAGTGGTTCTCAATCTGTGGCTGGAGACCCCTTAGGGAGGCTGAGCTTTCACAGGGGTCATCTAAGACCATCAGAAAACACAGCTATTTATTTATATTACTATTCATAAAACTAGCAAAATTACAGTCATGAAATAGCAACAAAAATAATTTTGTGGTTGGGGGTTACCACAATATGACAAACTATATTAAAGGGTCAAAGCGTTAGGGAGGTTGAGAAGCACTGCTTTAGACTATTTATGTACATGGGGAGTTAATCAGTTTCACCACTTAGTTCATCGTTGTCCTTTACCAAGTTCTGAGATGTTAGTCTAATTTTATCACAGAACGGAGCGCATTCTTTTCCTTTGTCAGTTTATCTAGAGATGTTAAGAACAACCAACCAGCACCATCATTTTGCTTATTTATAGTCTCCAAATTTATTATCTCTTACTATTGGTGAATCAGAAGAATTAAATGCATTTGTCTCCTTAAATTTGTAAAGTAGTGCACACCATGGGCTTTCAATACCTTCTGAGCTTCTAGGAGAGCACAAGGGAGCATGGTGCCACTAAAGACCTACTCTGCTGGAAGTCAGTTTATTGGCACACCTTTCTTCCTTTGACACTGGAGTGTTTTTCAAAGTGCTGGCTTTGCTGGGGTGGGGTGAGCCCCACAGGGTCCAGAGCACAGGAGATCAGCTCAACCTTTGTCTCATCCATTCCTCTCCAAATGCGTTTGTTTGTTTGCTTTTGTTTCCATTTTTAAATAATTTATTTTTATTTTATGTGCCCTTATGTTGTTTTGCCTGATGTATGCCTCTGTGAGGGTGTTGGATTCTAAAGTTAAAGACAGTTGTAAACTGTCATATGGATGCTGGAAACTGAACCTGGGTCCTCTGGAAGAACAGTCAGTGCCCTTAACCCCTGAACCACCCCTTTAGCCCTTTATTTTCAGTTTTCTATTACATTTGTATATCTTGTGCATGTGTGTGTTGGGGAAGAGTGTGCATACCACTGTGCAGGTAGAGGTGAAGAACTTGCAATTCTCTCCTACCATGTGGGGTCCCAGCTATCGAACACAGATCATCAGATGTGGCAGCAAGTGCCTTAAGCCACTGAATGAACCATCATGCCAGCCCAGCATTTGCTTTGTGAGCTGGTCTTAAGTAGCCTAGCCTAGCCTTGAATTTGTGGAAATTGTGAGCAGGGCTCATTTACTAGGTTCTGCTTTGAGAATTATTCCTGTGAAGGATTTTCCTCAGTTTCTATTTTTTTGTCACATTGTTGGGATAGACATCCATAAGCGTTTCAGGGCTAGCGCTAGGAGTTTCCATGTGTACTTGGGGTTGGTTCCATTGCTGTCCCATTCCCAAAGAGCCTTGCCCATGCTAGATAAGCACCCTCCCACAGACCTGCAGCTCCAAGGCTTAGCTCATTTTTTCCACTTGCCAGACTTGCATAAACTTACTGTATTACTCAGTGTGTCCATTAGGATATACTTTATCGAGGGCTGGCCCACACCTGTAGTCTCAGCACCCTGGAGACTGAGACTGGTTTGTCTATTTAGAGACTTACAAGCCAGTTGGGACTGCATAGAAATCCTGCCTCGAAAAAGAAAGAAAAACCGGAAGTTACTACATTTTTATCCCCTGAATGCTCTGTGCTTCAGCTTGTATTTCCCAAAATAAGGGCGTTCACTTACGCTTGGTATAGCTGTTCTATCTTTCTTCTTCTTCTTTTGTATATGTCTGTTTCTAATTCAGGGACTTCCGCGTTGATTCTGAGCCTTGTGGTGGTAATGATTTGTTTTTGTTTGCTTGCTTTAAAAAACAACTTTAACAAACAAGTGAGTATGTGTGGCCAGGCATGGTGGTCCACACTTTTAATCCCAGCACTCAGGAGGCAGCGTCAGACAGATCTCCATGTGGGCTGTTACACAGAAGGACCCCGGAAACCTGCTTTTTGGGGAAAAAACAAACCTCAAAACAAATGTGTGCGCATAATGGATTGCTTTGCTTCTTGCTTTAAAGACATTTTTGTTGCTTTAAAACTGTGTCTGTTTGTGCAAGTACCATGATGTATGTGTGTAAGTCAGGATAGCGTCTGTTTTCTCTACCGTGTGGGTCTTATGGGTCAGACTCATGTTGTCCGCCCAGCTGCAGGCACCTTTATCTGCTGAGCCACCTGTAGCCCATGCTGTTGTGGAATTCACTATGTAACTTGTGGTCATTTTGCCTTGGCCTTTCAAGTTCTGGAATTACAAGTGCTGCCATGCCCAGCACTGTTCAGTACCTCTCTCTTCTGCGTAGTCCATGTTCCACTTTTCCTGTGAATAGTCCAGGATTAGTTATTTTTCCAAAAGTCTCATTAGCCTATGTCATACTGATATTTTTCAAATATGCAGTACAATTGGAATGTCTTGCAATTTCTGGTCATCTGAGCTTCCTTTATCTTTGATTTGGGTTATGTGTTTTTAGCTAGAAACTTACAGCATTGTCTATTTCAACAAAAATGCACAATGTGCCCTTGGATCTGACAGGAAAGTCTTATGGCTGGCTGGCCGCTGGCGCCCTCTGCTGTGAAGGAAGAGGAGAGCAGTGAGGAGGAGGCCGCAGCAGCTGCTGGTTGTGCTAAACAGGAGCTTGAGCCTGTCCCTGCTGATCTGGGCGAAGTGCACATCCCAGAGACCCTGGAGCCCCTCAAGCGTGAATATCAAGAGGACTCCTCGCCAGAAACGAGCCTGCCCTATAAATGGGTGGTGGAGGCGGCTAACCTCCTCATCCCTGCCGTAGGGTCCAGCCTCTCGGAAGCCCTGGACTTGATTGAGTCGGTATGTTGGGCCCAACACTTCTCTTGTGAACTTGCCTTTTTTTCTCCACCAATCTCCTTGCATTTATTGATTGATGGAGGTTGCACAGCCCTGACCAGGCTGGGGACACTAGTGAGGTCATTGCAGTCCTTGACCTACAGCATGTAATGGGATGAAAAGTATTCTTACAGAGGGTGCTGAATTGGCATCATATAGTTAGGTCTCACTGGAGAGGGGCCTGGAGGTGCCAGGAGTTATAACTGCTCAGCCAGTAGGTTTGGCTGTTCACCCCTAGGCCATACTATGATTACTGCCCTAGGTGTCATAGGTTGTGCTCCTTGTGTGGAGACAAGCAAATGCCTTTTTACCCCAGATATGGCACCAAGGACAGATCGATCCCATACAGCTCTAGCAGGTGATGCCTAGAGGATTGTGGGTATCTCATAACTCCACAAGATGGCTGCATCACTAGTTAGCTTGAGCGATAGACTCACAGGCAGTGTCCCTGCAGCGCCCAGCCCAAATTGTTTGCAGCCCTCAGGACGGAGTCTCATCTTCACAGCAGTTATTTACAGCTCTGTAACTGTGGGGAGGGGCCTTGCAGCTCTTGTAACTTTCCTCAGAAAATAGCTAAACAGGGACTTTGCCTGAGAGCTTGTGGCTGGGGCCACCCTTTTGATGTGATAGCCAGCTTTAGGCTATATCAGCTAGGAGTTAAGTCCTGACTGTGACTCAGACCTCAGACTCTACCAGGAACAGTGAAGATCAGGGAAAGGATCTATAAAACCCGCTGTCCATCCCATCCAGCATCCTCCCCAGGCATTCCTGCAGGATATGCTTCCTAGATCCAAGATGCCATCAGTTTCCTGGACCTCTGATCTCTGAGAGATCAGGATCTGAGGTCAACCTAGCTGCAAGCTAGTTTCTGCTCTCAGGAATGAGCTGCCTCTGGCTCCAGCAAGTCCCAAGAACCACAGCGTGCAAGTGGGCTCTATCTCAGGGCCACACTTCCAGGATCAAAGTGGACCAAACCTTCTGTTTCTAGATGCCTTTGGGTAAAGATGAGGACTGTGGTGGTTCTCATATACTCTTTGGAGCTTAGCTTTCCTTAATGTGATAGCAGGAAAGGGAGCTAGGGAGCCAGTGAGATGGCTCAGCAGATAGAAGCACTTGCCACCAAGCCTGACCATCTGAGTTCAATCCAGAGGACCCATTTGGCAGAAAGAGAGGACCAACTCTGTCAAGTTATCCTTGACACTCATGTATAAATGAATGCAATGAATTAATTTTAAAAAGCCATGCTTTCTAGCAGGTTGCTATGGGATTGTAAAGCTGTTGATTGGCAAGCATCCTGTTCAAGCTTCAGTATAATACATAGAGCATTGAGGATATGAATGTAAGTGGTCATGACTGATCCCAGGGAGAAGGGATTGATTTTGACATTGGTTTTGACATTATTTTCATGTAATGAATGAAGTTCTACTGTATTAGGACTTTCTACCCTCCCTTTCTGTCAGGACCCTGATGCTTGGTGTGACTTGAGTAAATTTGATCTTCCTGAAGAACCATCTGCTGAGGGCAGTGTCAACAGCAGCCCAGTGCAACCCCAGACATCACAGCAGCAAGAACAGGCACTGTCATCCCACGAGACTGCCACACCGGGGCCCAGCATGACTGAGTATCGGCTCGATGGCCACACTATTTCAGACCTGAGCCGGAGCAGCCGGGGGGAGCTGATCCCCATTTCCCCCAGCACTGAGGTTGGAGGCTCAGGCATTGGCACACCACCCTCAGTGCTCAAGCGACAGAAGAAACGGCGCGTGGCCCTGTCACCTGTCACAGAAAACAGTGCCAGCCTGTCCTTCCTGGACTCTTGCAACAGTCTTACCCCGAAGAGTACACCTGTCAAAACCCTTCCGTTCTCTCCTTCCCAGGTGCGTGGGTTCCTCTGACTGCCTT
The DNA here is from genome assembly GCA_028555095.1 of Dicrostonyx torquatus. Taxonomy (NCBI): domain Eukaryota; kingdom Metazoa; phylum Chordata; class Mammalia; order Rodentia; family Cricetidae; genus Dicrostonyx; species Dicrostonyx torquatus. The sequence goes on along the minus strand of JAQHUG010000077.1, from coordinate 1,460,691 downwards.
GATTTCATAGATAAAACACCTAGTGCCCAGTGGGGTCTGGCACAGTACACATTGGGTAATCAGTATTCACTGAGTATCTCCCTGTGCTCAGTGCTAGGGCCTCAGTGCTAGGTGAGCAAAACCAGACCTGGCTCTGCCCTAATGAAGCTTCCACTCTGGGTTATAAAAGATCCAGATAGGGGATAAAGTGAAGCGATGCTGGGAATGGAGCTAGTAAGGATTTAGTCACTTGTCCTGTTGCTGCATTTCATCAAAATACTTGGTGAAAGCAACTGAGGAAAGGACAGCTTTATCTTGGCTACAGTGGCAAGGATGCCATGGCAGCAGGAGCCAAGGCAACCAGTCACTGTAGCCTGTAGGGAGGCAGAATGATGATGTTCGACTCCCTTCTTCCTTGCTATTCAGTCCAAGTTCCCGGCCTGTGGACTGGCACTGCCCACGGTAGGGTATGTTGTCCCCATTTCATTTAACCTAGTCTAGAAGAATCCCTTTCTGATATGCCCAGAGGTTTGTTCCCATGGTGATTGTAAGCACCATCAAGTTGATAACTATGGATCCAGGGGGACTTTCAGGGATAGAGGAATTTCTTGCATTGAGAATGCTATAGGGCCTTGCTGGGTGATTCAGGAAAGAGACGGGGCTGAGTCATACTTGTTGAAAGAAGTCTTTGCTGGTGTCCTACAGGTCAGGATAAGACCTCAACCTCATAGAACAGACATGGGGAGTGCTGTCTAAGGGTCTCTTCCTGTCCATCAAAGGCTTCATCTTGCCACATGTTCTGACTCTTCCCTGACAGTTTCTGAACTTCTGGAACAAGCAGGATACCCTGGAGCTAGAGAGCCCTTCACTGACGTCCACTCCAGTGTGCAGCCAGAAGGTGGTGGTCACCACACCCTTGCACAGGGATAAGACACCCCTGCACCAGAAGTATCCATCGTGAGTGCCGCACTGCCACCTGTCCACCTGGACAACAGGGAGGTGCTCTCATCCTGGGGCGCAGCTGTCATACCTCTTGGTCCTCGTTCGAATAGCCTGTTCCTTTTCCTTCTTTCCCTCTTTTATTTATTAATTTGATGGTCCTGGATCTCAGAAACAGTGTTGTCACAAACAAAAAAAAAACTAATATTTTCCCTCCTTTGATAAGCATCAAATATGGATCAGTTGTGTTTGAACCCAAAAGTGCCCCTGGGCTCTGTTATGCCTCAGGAGCCAAGAGCTCTGGATTGTGTCTGTCCTCAGCCTGCTGTGAGGAAGGGCTTTTACAGTATGCCCACTCCCTCTTGTGGCATGATGGAATTCCAGGTGGATGAGGGTTGCTTTCTTGCTCCTCTGTTCATTGGTTTCGCTGCAGAGGCATTACAGTCTGTTCAAGGAACTAGTTCAGGAATTTTGCACAAGGTAATGATGACTTTTCAAAAACAATTTATTAAAATCCATTGGTTAGAAATCACTCAATCTAATAACGATAGTCTTGTGAGAAGTAGTTCTTGCATTCAGATGAGAATCTGGACTTTACATCTGAGCTATGACAGGCCTGGCCTTTTTCTTCTGCCCAGTAAATGTGGTTAGAGACCTGTGTTGTCGAATTTACTGCTGTATAATTTTGTATTTCTGTATTTTACATTTTGTTCTATGATGCAGCTGAGTTATTTAGAAGTGGGTCTTTTAAAAGGTTTCTTGCTGGGCAGTGGTGGCGCACGCCTTTAATCCCAGCACTTGGGAGGCAAAGGCAGGTGGACCTCTATGAGTTCAAGACCAGCCTGGTCTACAAGTTCCAGACCTACCTAAGCTAGTAATGAGACTGCATCTCAATAAAAAATGCTGATGATGAGTGACATTCTTAGGCCTGTAAGTCACTGTATGCAGCTCATGTGACTGCTAGGCTCTGCCTGGGTGTCCTCTTCCTGTTTTGTGCTTAGGAGATAGATAGCTAACTGGAATAGCCGTGGACTCAGGGATTCCTTTCCTCAATTGCCCAGTGTCACAAGTCCCCCTCACACAACTGTTCATCTGCCTTCTGTTGGTGAGAGGGTGTATCTGATTCTTGCTGTTCCGTTCTGACCAGAGGTGGAAAACTCACTTTATCTTTAAATGCAGATACTATCACATTCTTTTGATATTCTTATCATCTCTTCCAAAAATTGTTTGCAAGACATACTAGACTTAAACTTCCAAAATGGTGAAGTTTTGTTGCTAAAAGCTTTATTTCATGCATCCTGTGTTTGGGGGTGTGCTGTTGTTTGAGAAAGGCCCTTGTGTGTCTTACACTGGCCTCAGGCATAGTATGTAGCTGAGGCTGACCTTGATTTACTATCTTCCTGCTTCTGCCTCCCCAAGAGCTGGTGTCACCACTGTGCCCAGAACTTTTTCTGTCATGTCACAGAGGTTGTGGCTTAGTAGCAGGAATGGTTTACTAACCACGAATATTGGTGTTCTCAGCTTACAGTGGAATAGACCCAACACTAGTTTAAAATGCCCTACATGGAAGCTGTGATAGAGCAGTGATGAAGTGTGTGTTTACCATGCAGCAGGGGGAGGAGAAAAGAGGAAAATACCATAAAAATGCCTTGTGTGGTACAGGACCAGAGACGAGTCAGTGGTTAAAAGCACTGGCTGCTCTTGCAAAGGGTTCTGATTCAATTTCCAGTACACACATGGTGACTCACAGCCATTTGTAAGTCCAGTTGTAGGAGATCTAATGCCCTTCTCTGAGTTCCTCATGCTTCTACACTCAAGTGGTGTACATAATTAAACTCAGGCACGCATGCATGCGTGCGCACACACACAATTTAAACAAAGAGAAAAAATCCACTTAGTAGATAACTTCCAAAAAATAGTTTAGCCTCTCCTGCCTTAAATGTATTCGATTGCTAATCCTGCAGTTGAGAAGTTCCAATGCAAAGCCTATTACAGGAGACTGTTTTGCTAATTTATACTGTACAGAAAGTGAGAAGCACAATGCTGTTGGTGTGCGCTGTGCCCTAATTGTAAATTAAGGATTGTCTAAGCAGCACACATCAACATATGGTCCTTATTGGTAGTAGACACTGGTCTCTGAAGGGAAGGTTGCCCTGGCCTGAGGGGTGGCACACTGACTGGTTCCACTATAGCCAGAGACCAGGGACGGCCCCTTGGAAGCACAGCTGTCAGGAATTTGAGGAGAAAGGAACTGAGAAGGGAACTGCCGGAGCTCGAGGTGAGGCATGCCTTTGTGTAAGGAGCAGCATGGCCCCTGAGTTGTGAGCAGACGGAGAGAGAACCTGTGGAGAGTGTGGCTGTCTTGTACCGTACCACATACTTTCTATAGAGAGGGCACATAGGGCTGTAGGCTTGCTTCCCAGGTCTGAAATATGACTGCAGGCTGCCTTGTCTCTGGGAAGTCCCCAGACTGTACTTTGGGGCAGCACTCTCCATCATTGTCATGGTCTCCTCCACCCTCTTTCCTGTCCTTTTTTTTATTTGAGGATAGCCCTTCCTCTAGGTCCCTGACCTAGACTTGTGCAGGAAGTCAGGCAGGCACCATTGAACCAGTGTGATAGGAAAGAGTATCTGGGGGGACATGGCGGCCCTGATCATGACTGGGAAAGCAGGAGTCTGCTCTTTCCTTTGGCTGAGCCTCCTCCCCTGGCCCCTGGCAGGTTTGTAACCCCAGACCAGAAGTACTCCATGGACAACACTCCCCACACACCAACCCCGTTCAAGAATGCCCTGGAGAAGTACGGACCACTGAAGCCCCTGGTATGTGCCGTGGTTGCTGTGACTCTCTGTGGGGTGGATTCATCTGACATGGGCTGATGAGCCCCTTTCTCTCTGAGGGCTCCATAGTCTTCTAACAAGGTACAGTTTCTACTTGCTTGCATTTCCTGAGTACCTTCAGTGTGCCAGACAGGCAGAAACTGGCTGACGGTAGAGTTGGTGGTGTCCTGGTGAAATTGTGTAGAACAGGGAATGTGGACATTAAAACACATGCCACCTAAATACCTAAAGATTTTCTTACTGTAAAGAAAAGGGCCAAGATATGCATAGTGACATTCATCTATAATACCTGTTCTTGGCAGATGGAGGAGAGAGACAGACAAAAGTTCAGCTACCTAGAAAGTTTGAGGTTAGCAGAGACCTATTTAAAAGGTGGGGGTGGGAGCCAGGTATGGTGGTTCCCTGCCTTTAATCTAGCACTCACAATGCTGAGGCAAGGCTCAGTCTGTACTAATGGGGAGGAGAGAAGGAAGGCCTCAGCAAAAATGAAGGTTATCTCATTGATTCTAGGTCAAGTGGGGCTTCTAGAAACTAGTACTACTGAATTAGAAACTCTGTCTGTTGAACTAGGTCGCCCTTCAGGCTTGTTCTTGGCGGCTGTAGATAAGTAGACAATGATGGCTCTTTGTATGACATTTGAAATGTCACTATGAGTGTTCACTGTCTCTGCAAGTCTTTGCTACCCAAGGGTAGAGAGGTTGCTTGGAGCTTCTGCACCCGAGCAATGGAAACAGGACACATTGTTAGTGCAGAACAAGGACAGAAGGAACCTGGGCTTTTGGTGTATATAGGTTCTTTCTTTTTAAGATAGCTTTTGTCTATGAAGCCCAGTGTCCTGGGTGTCTATTGCTGTGATAAAATGCTGACCAAAAGCAACTTCAGGAGATAGGGCTTATTTCAACCTACAGTGGAAAGTCAGGGCAGGAGCTGGTACATTTGCTGAGGGGAAGTGCTCTGTACTTGCTTGCTCAGTTGCTTTCTTATACACCCCAAGACTACAATGGGGCCCTCCCATGTCAATTATTATTAAGAATATACCTTCAGAGATTTGCCTCCAGCCCATTCTGGTTGGAAACCTTTTCTCAGGTCTCCTCCTCTCAGATGACTCTAGTTTGTGTCAAGTTAGTGGAAAACTAACACTATCAGGACTGTCTTTGAACTTGTCCAGGCTGATTTCTCCTGTCTTGGCCTACATCACAGTGCTGAGGTTATAGACAGGTGCTGTCTGAAATCCCTGGATTCTAATGGTGTTTCTGCATCGACCCTTGAGGACCTGGGACTTCGAAGAAGACCGGGCTCAAGCATCTGGATTATAGTAACTGTTGTGGCCCGAGTCAGGTTCTTGATATATATGAGCCTGAGTTTCTACTCTGTAGACATGAAAATTGCTGCACAGGGCTATGTGGAGCTATAAAACTGCTCTTCTAGACATATAGGTCTTCAGGGTCAAGGTTTTCTCTTCATCCAGTTGTCCTAGGCAGGACCACTAAGTTACGAACAATTATGTGAGGTCAGTGTCCTGGTGTAGGCTTCCTTTGCTCACCTAGTACCGTCCACCTCTCTTAGACCTGCACAGCCTGAGTGGGCCTCATGTGGGTCACCCTTGCATCTGTCCACAGCCCCAGACTCCACACCTGGAAGAGGACTTGAAGGAAGTGCTACGGTCTGAGGCTGGCATTGAGCTCATTATTGAGGATGATGTGAGGCCTGAGAAGCAGAAAAGAAAGCCTGGGGTGAGTGACTTAAGGACTCTTACTGCCTGGGCAGTTGGCCCAGAAAGTCAGCCCCGAGGGCAGGAGGACCCGTGAAGTGCCTTACTGGAGGGAGTGCACCTTTCAAAGGGCCCCGGCCTCTTCCTTGGGTCCGCCTGCACTTTGAGTGATGCACTCACTCATCCAGCTTTGTGTATGCGCCCTTCTGAAGTGGGGTTGGACCAGGGGGTGCCGAGTGCAGTAGTGGTCAGGTGAGACTTACGGAGACAGGTGTGCAGCACACACCCTCATGGCTGTGTGAATTCATGTGGGATGAGGGAATAGAGGGGGACAGATTCCAAGTGTTCCTTTCAGGTGGTAGAGTGAGTTAGGAAGAGGGTCAGAATGGGTACCTCAGCCATGAAGGCAGTATGTGGGGGTTTCTGTCAGGTGAGGTGGGATTCACAGGGACACTTGGTGAGATACCAGTCGTGGTCTGCTTCCTTCCCATTACACTGGCTGGCTAATCTTGTTGCCACAGGTCTCCTTGCTTTTGTGTTCTTCCCTAGACTGCTCTCCCTAGGGGGAGATGATGGAGCTAGGCAGTGAGGCTGGGAAGGACCTACAGTGTCTGGCAGGGTAAGGACCACCTGAGTCAGAGTCTAGTGTGCCTAAGGTCTCCTGGTCTTCCTATATCCCTAGAGCAAGAACTGCTTGCTGTCTATGCCTTGATTACACACACTCTCAAGTCCTGATTCAATGACTGTGGTCACTGAGGCATTGACCATGGAGAACCTGATTACCCACACCATCCATCCTCTTCTTCCCTAACCCTCAGCTGCGGCGAAGCCCTATCAAGAAAGTTCGAAAGTCTCTGGCTCTTGACATTGTGGATGAAGACGGGAAGCTGATGTCTACACTTCCCAAAGCTCTGTCCTTGGTAAGGGGTGACAGTAACCATCTGCTTCACAGGCCCTCAGGAACCCAGATGTTGTGCTACTGCTGGTCCCCTGGAGCCGATGGGATGTGGCTTGGCTTGACCTGGTGTATAAATTGATGGCAGTTCCATTGTTAAGGGGAAGGTATTTTTTTATTTTGGATATGAGAGAGACATCTGGAAGAGTCCAGAGCAGAGAAAGTATAGACTCACGTAAACAGCAGACTAGACATGACGAGGACTATCTGCAAGAGAGGGGAAGATAGCACAGGATAGAGAACAGAGAAAACAGTTATAAGGAAAATGAGTAGCTGCCAGGAGGGAGGACATGAGAAGGGCTAGGATGCTAGCCTGGGCTTTGAAATGAGTAACAGGTACTTGTGATGCAGAGGGAGCCTGGAGACCAGCATAAATAAGCTTTGATATACCGATAGGCCCCACAAGTAACCATATGTTTCAGTGGAGGGGAACCAGCTTCACAGGTTCCTGAGGAATGTTAGCATTTATCTAACTGCCAGAAATCTTCCTATCTAGGTCTGGGGTAAGCATGAGTGAAGGAGATGAATTGCTAAACAGATCTTATAGAAAAGGGTCCAGGGAACCCTGCCTGGTGGGGACTTGCTCCCTTCAGTCAGACCTTTGGCTGCCTCCAGAGGCACATAATTTTGTTTGGTTTTAAGCTGGGGGTTGAGCTCTGCTCTAGGGAATAATTAGCCTGTGGTCTTGACTCCTGGGCTCTTCGCCCCAAGTGGAACATAAGGAAAGCAAGCCAGTGGGCAGAGCAGGGCTGCTTTATGGGTCCACGGCACTTTCCACTTGATGCTTAGGGGTATTTCTGGGCCAGGAAGCCTGGAGTACTGTGTTGGACCTCATGTGACAGACGCTGGCATTGCTGGGCTCCAAAATGATCAGTTCATAGATAGGATTCCTTTAAGTAAAAAGATTAAGTAAGGGATCATGTTTAAACTCCTTATCTGAAAGGGAACTGAGGCTTAGAGGGTGGATACCCTGCTCCAGATCTCAGTGGGTGGGGATGCTGGGATACCAGGTTGTGTTTCTGTTTTGTTTTCTCCTGGCAAAGTGGTGACTAACTTGGTTTTGATTTCAGCCAACAAGTGTCCCATCCAGCTCCTCTAGCTTCACCCTGCCAGGTATCAAAGAGGATAACAACTTGCTCAACCAGGGATTCCTGCAGGCCAAACCTGAAAAAGTGGTGGCCACCCAGAAGCCCCGGAGCCATATTCCAGCCCCTGCCCCTGTGAGTGCTTGCTGTTAACAGGTCCTGCTATCCTTTTGCCCCAGGGCCTGACTGTTCTACTGCATTCCTGTGATTCTTTGCCTGATTAACTTTTATAATCTTAGCCCAACTGCTACTTCCTATGGGAAGCCATTTCCTGACCTCACCTGAAGAAATGCAGATGCATCTAGCCCCATTTCCTTCCTGAGGCTTGGACTTAACCTGCTACTGGGTCATTATCTGTATTTGGCTTGCTTAGTGCTGACCAGGGTCATTGCATCCCAGTGTCCTCATCTGCTCTGCTGTGGCTTCTCCTGAGGCCAGCAGGTGCTGCACACTTTTTCCTGTCTCAGCCTCCTGCTTTACTATTAAGCCCACAGAGGAGGCGTAACTTCCCCAGGACCACCAAAGAAAATGGAGGGAGCATAAACTGCCTTCCAGCATCCAAAGGGAGGGCCCTAGAAATGTCCCCACCCTTACTACCCAGGACTACCAGGGTTTGTTACTGAGCTAATTCTCTCACCTACCAGATGACCAGCGCCTGGAAGATGGTGGCCTGTGGGGGCACCAAAGACCAGCTCTTCATGCAAGAGAAAGCCCGGCAGCTCCTGGGCCGCCTGAAGCCCAGCCACACATCTCGGACCCTCATTCTGTCCTGAAGGGGCCTGGAGGGCACAGATCTGTTCTCATGTTTACAGGGGCTGTGGGGTGGTGGTGGTGAGGTTTGCTTTGAAATCACATTCAGGTGATCAGCTTCAGGAAGTCCTCTGCTGCCAGCCCCTCAGACTACTCAGGTGGCAGCAGAAGTAACACACACTATATCCTGTCCCCAGGTCTGTCTTTGGGAAGTTAGTTCCTGGTGCTAAAAGAACAAAATCCTACTCCTGGGCCTGTCTGTTTTGTCCCCAATGCTACTAGGAACCCTGTTAGCTTCTCCCAAGCTCTCATCAGGCCTGGCCTCATCTCAGACCCGTGTTAGGATAGGGGACGTGGCTAGGAGTGTTCCTTTTTTCATCCCCTGTTGGTCCATTCTCTCCACAATAAAATACCCTTCTCCCTGTGCAGCCCTGACTCTGCCTTCTGGGCCTTGCTTGAAGTGCCTTAGTGGCTTTCTTCTGACATGTAGGTATGTGGACCTTTGCCCTGTGGAAAGCTCTGCAAATCTCCTAGGAACTCTTGGTGGGGTTGAAGTTGGGGATGGGTGAGAGGCTCTTGGAAGGTGGAAAAGACTGGCAGAACCGTCCAACTCTGGTGGCCAGTGTGCAAAAAGAGGAATGCCTAGCTCTGGAGCCCTATGTCTGAAGTTGTGGGAACAATTGCTCAGGCTGTTGCCTCCCTTGGTTAGGGTCAGTGGATAGAGTATGGCCTGTAGCTGGTGAGCTTGAAGAGAGAGATGCTGAGCCTAATGTTTAGATCAAGAAGTTTAGTAGTTTGCATGAATGTCCTTGGGTTGGAGGTTGGATGAACCTCTGGGAGGCCCCTATAAGTCCAGGTTGCAGAGAAGACTAGAGGCAGATTCTTTCTGATAGGGCAAGAGATACCATCTCAAGACATACCTGAGCCAGTGCACCACAGTTCAGACGCTTCCCTGCTCTTATGCAAGGGATGATGGGGACAGGCTCTGCTCTTGCCATACTGCCTCCTACAGCCTGTGCCTGAGCCACATGCCTCAGATAGGTTCTGTCTGCTTCACCCCTGTAATATGTGTCTGAGCCACGTGCCACAGGTAGGCTCTGTCTCTGAGCTGACCTGCCTCACCCCTGTGCTTGTTTGTGCTTTTCTCACTACTAGGACAAAGAAGGGACTTATGGGGGGCGGCAGGGGGTTACATTGGCTCCTGGTCTGTGCTAGAGAAGGTGTGGTGGCAGAAATGAGGCTACCGTGAAGCAGAGGATGAAGGCTGCTGGTGCTTACCAGGCTTTTAAGTCAGTCCGGGCTCTCTAGTGGGTGCTGCCACCTGCATGTAGGGTGGGTCTTTCCCTTTAAATCCCTGGAATTTCCTCAGACACACCCAAGTCAACAATGAAAAGTAGCCACCAGAGTGTCTCTCCCTTTTTCTCTGCCATAAACGGCTGTCAGCTTCCTTGGGGAAGAGGCCTGCACTGCCTTGTTTCCAAAGGTTCCCACCAAGATCTAGAGTATTGTGGCTGGAGATGTAGGTTCTTGGGTCCAAAGACCTTAGAGAGGAGCCCAGGCTCCTGGAAGTCTTGGTTCTGCTGATGAGCTGGTCTAAGAGACCCCACCCAATGCCCTTTCCTACCTCTGGCTTTTTTTTTTTTTTTGACTAAAATGGAATGAGAAAAAAATTTTTTATTAAATGAGAAAAAAATAAATTATTTTTATTTATTTTGTGTTCCAACCAGTTTCCCTTCCCTCCCTCTTTTCCCTCCCTCCCTCCTCTCTTCTTCCCCTCCCCCATCCACTCCTGTCTCCATTCAGAAAGGGGCAGACCTCCCATAGGAGTCAACAAAGCATGGTACATCCAGTTCAGGCAGGACCAACCAAGCTCTTTCCCATGCATCAAGGTTGGGTGAGGCAACCCAGCATGGAGAAAAGGGTCTCAAAAGTAAGCACCAAGGACAGGTCCTGATCCCGCTGAGGAGCCCCACAGACCAAGCTACACAACTGTCACACACATGCAAATCCTACCTCTGGTCTTATTCTCAGGAACTATACAAAGGGAGAGCCCACAGGGGATGGGGGTACCTAGTTCTTGTTGCAGGGAGCCAGCTGGAGGTGAGCCCTTTCAGCCTTCATCAGTTGGATCCACCCCCGTTGGTGTTTCCTAATGTTATGAACTTTGCTGGGAGCAAAATGTGAATATTATGTAGGAACAGTCTCAAAGTTGGGCAGGGGTCAACCAACAAGATCCAAATGGCCTGTATATAACATGGCCCCAAGGTGAAGATGACTGAGGCATCCTGAGATACCAGGATCACTTGGGACTCTGGGAAAATCTACTAAAGGAGACAAGATTTCTGCTATCACTGAGACTCAAGGGAGTGTACTAAACTACCCAAACCAGCTGATTATAGACTTTGAGGAAGCAAGCAATTCATATATTAATTGGAGGTAGTTTGTCATATAGCAGTTGCAGTCTCCTGTTTCTTTGGAGACAAGGTGAGGCCTGAAGTAGGCCTAGGCAACAGCAGATGGCTGGAATCTGGATTTGGGCCAGCCTGCAATGACGGAGACTTGGAAGACTGGCGTGGATGACTGAATGATGCCATGACCAACTAGCATTGATGCAGAGCTTGATCTCAGTTTGCTGAACCACTCAGTCCTTTATAGTCAGGACTGTAAATCTGCTCCCCTGCTGACAACAGCTGATGGGAACTTCCCATCTGGTGACAGAACGGATTCAGCCCAAACCCAACCCTACGGAGGCCTTTCTCACACCCTTCCGGGTTCACTCTGCATTTTGAAGTTTTTACTTTGACGTTTTAAGTGCACAGAAGACCTACCGAGATCATGTGATGAGTTCCAGCACTCCACTTCGCCAACATTCACATCTGGCCAGATAGTGGTGCATTTCACAAAACCCAAAGAATGGCTGGTGTAAAACCATCCGCAAACACCAGGCTTCCTCTGGATTTCACCTATCTCTCTATAGTCAACCCAGGGTGTCACTTTGCATTTGGCATATTCATTTAAACTTCCTTACGGAAGGCTTCAAGTTTATATAAAAGTCGGCTAAAGGTGTAGCAAGTGGTAGTGTGTGTGCTTAGTATGTGCAAAGCCCTGGGTCCCTAGTAACAAGCAGACACAAAAGATAGACAATAGGCTCACCTTATGATAGATCTTTTATGACTCATTTGCTCATTGACACACACCAGACGTTTTTCCTGGCCTTATACAGCTATCCCTCCACTGCTTCCCCTGACTTTCCATTGGCTGTTCTCCACTTAGTACACTTAAATTCTTAAATTTTATTTAATATTTGGGGCTGGTGAACACTTGTTCTTCCAGAGGACTCAAGTTCAGGTCCCAGTATCCCTGTCCGGCAGTTTACATGCCCCTGTAACTCCAGCTCCAGGGGTACCTGCTGAGACCTGACATATAGTCACATACAAGAATAAACATCTAAAATTGTTATTAGGTGTGGGTTTTTTTTATTATGTATACAATATTCTGTCTGTGTGGATGTTTGCAGGTCAGAAGAGAGCACCAGACTTCATTACAGGTAGATGTGAGCCACATTGTGGTTGCTGGAAATTGAGCTCATGACCTTTGGAAGAGCAGGCAATGCTCTTAACCACTGAGCCATCTCTCCAGCCCGTAGGTGTGGGTTTTTTTTGGGGGGTTGTTATTCACACTGCATATGGACAAAGTTCATGTGGAGTTGATTCTCTGTCTTTATGTGGGTTCTGGAGATTGAACTCAGGTCAGCTTAAGTGTGCAGCAAAGTGTCTTTCCCCTTTGAGTAATCTCACCCAACACACCGAGAAACGCTGTCTCTGAGGTCGGGCACACAACATTATGGAAACAGTTGAGGCAAAGGTGGTGTGGCGTGTGCCCAAGTTATGCTTAAAAAAAAAAAGATTAGATTTCCTCCTAAACTGTCAAGCCTTACGCTCACTTCACAGTTCAACTGGACTATATGGTTAGTTCTAGGCTAGTTACACACTATGTCTTAAAAAATATTAAAGATTTCTTAAGAACTTAGAAAAACCTAATTATGGCTTCTGGCTGCTGTTTTTAAATATATATATATAATGTAAATATATATATATATATATAATGTAAGACAGGTAACACACGTACACAGATGTGCACAGGTGAAGAACGGGGAGATGTCTTCCTTACTCCTTGGTTGTCCTTCCTTGAAGTAGCCAGTGTTAGCATCTAGGAAGAAGCTCTTATCAGGTGCTGAGCATTTAAACCTCTGGACATGCTGCTATTTTATCCTGTGTATGCCATACAAGCACATATATCATGCTTCCTCTCTGGCCCTGTACAAACGGCATATTATAATGTAGATTTTTTTCTAGGCTTGTTTTTTATCAGTTAAACTCAGTGGTTGGCAACCTACATCCCACCGGCCAAATCCAGGCTGCCTGTTGTGTAGACAGTTCTATTGGAACATGGGGTCACTCACTTAGGGCTCTTTTCGCCCTATAGAAACGAGCTGCCAGAGAGTCTGCAAGGTGAAACAAGCCTAACGACACACCTTTCTGAATAAGCAATGTCCAATTTCCAACATCTGTACGGTTTCTACAAATGGCTCATCATGGTCCCTTCTCTTGTTAGTAAAGCTACAACCTAATTCCCTCAGGTAGGCCCTCTTTATGGGCAAGTCAATGCTGCTGTAAATAATATGTTACTAAGTAACTACTCAACCTCATTTTCTACATGTAGCTGTGCAGGGTGAAGTCTTAGATGTGGAATTACTTGATCAAAGCCTGTGTGTGATGATCACTTTCATAGTTCCTGTCAAAGTGTTCCCCATGGAAGTTGGGTCAACTTACATTCATCTCACCTTTGTTATAAACCCCACCTCTACCGCAGACTTCCTAAGCCCTTTTGGAACAATCAGCAGCAGGGCCAGTTACTTTGCAGGTATTTAATTTTGAGATTCACGTCTGTCCATGCATTTGAGAGCCCTTTTCTTCCTGCTAGAGGTTTGCCCTCCTGGTCCTGGCTCGAGGATCTTCTGGGGGTTGGTTTCCTCTCTGTGACTCTTGTGTGTCACTTTCACAAACAAGTTTTTGGGGAACAAAACTCTTAAGAACGAACACTGGGTGAGAGTTGGCACCGTCAACATTCCATGGATCAGGGTTGGAAAGCCAACGAACCGGTAGTGTGTCCTGGGTCTGCGGCTCGGGGAGACCAATGTGAAGAGAGCTCAGTGTGTCCTCTTCCTCCAGGGAGCTTCGGTTGACACAAGTAGCTTCATGTTCAGCCAGCTTTCTGATGGGGACCACGTGGCAAGCATTGTATTTACAGCTGGCCATCTTTTTGGCTTTCTTGGGGTTCTTCTTCCTGCATGATGCCAGGTGGTACTGGAGTCTGCTGAGTGGGATTCGGTGGTGAGGGTTATAAGGACAAATTTCTATGGATTCTGGCTCCATGGGGACTTGACTTGAAGCCAGGTTGTCTTGCTGTCCAAAGTATAAGTGGCACACCTCTCAAGGAAAAGCCTTTTTGTAAGAAAGATTGTGCTGTCTTCTGCCAAGCTTTGGCTCTTGGGACTCCGGAGTGAAATTCTTACTCTTCAGGTTCTGTCAGCAACAGCTATGCAGAGAAAGCCAGCAAACGGCTGTAAGAGAAGGTAACTCAAGCAGATACGAGAGCCCAAAACAGTAGCTTCCAAGGAGGTGAAGTTAGCAGGCTATCCAACCCTTTGACTCGAAGGGCTGTTACCCTGTGTCGTCAAGGGACAGAATGGGTGGTCACAATGGGTAGGTTATGACATCAGGAAAAGACTGTCCATTGCTTGGGGAAGTGGCCTCGAGGAAAGTTGCTATTCAAATTTGTTTATGGCAGGAACATTGCCATAGAATCTTCTGACTTCACTAGTATAATTAAACGCAGTATACACTTTGGTTTACATCAACTAACTTTGTGTTATCTTTCTTTTTTTTTTTTCTTCGAGACAGGGTTTCTCTGTGGCTTTGGAGCCTGTCCTGGAACTAGCTCTTATAGATCAGGTTGGTCTCGAACTCGCAGAGATCCGCCTGCCTCTGCCTCCCGAGTGCTGGGATTAAAGGCGTGCGCCACCACCGCCCGGCTTTGTGTTATCTTTCAAAAAATATTTTTACATGTATTTATTTGTATGCAGTGGCACATAGTGACACAATTGTGGAGGTGGGAGAACTACTTTCAGAAAGGACTTGGTTTTCTTCCTCCACATGAGTTCTGGGCTCAAACTCAGGTTATCAGGCTTAGCAACAAGCACTTTTACCTAATGAGCCTTCTTGCCAGTCCTCCTTCCTGCCTCCTCTCCTTCCTTGTCTCCCCCCCCCACCGCCCCCACTCTCTTCCTCCCCTCTTTTAAGACCAGGTTTCATGTAGCTCAGGTTGACCTGGATCTTGATATGTAGATGAGGATGACCTCTACCTTGTGTACTAGGATTATTGGCGTATGCTGCTGTAGCCAGTTTACATGGTGCTGGGGACCAAACCCGGGGCCTCATGCATTTGTGGCAAGCAGACTATTGACTATTGTTGTCCTCAGTCCTTATTTTCTGCTCTCTTTAGTTCATTTTTTCTTCTCCCCCCCCCCCACCCCTCAATCTATCTACCTACCATCTATCTGTACTAGGTCCCATCTTCGTGTAGGCAGTCTCTAATTTAAAATCCTCTTGCCAGCCTCTCCCAAATGCTACAATCTCTGGGGTGCGCAACACATCTGGCACCCGCTCTTATTTTAAGTACAGAGTGTTGAAGAAATAGATCCACCCTTCTTCACTTTGTACACTTTCTAATTGTTTAATAATTACAAATTGAAATATCCAACTTTTTAAAAAATAGATTTTTTTTTTTAAAATAAATTTTTATTTTGTGTGTTTTCCCTGCATGTGTGTAAGTGCACTGCGTGTGTGCCTGGTGCCCTTGATAGCTCACAATCATCTCTAACTTCAGTTCTAAGGGATCTGATGCCCTCTTCTGGCCTCCGTGGACTCCTGCATGCAAAAGCACTCCTGAAGGGGTAATCCTGATGTAACCGCCTCCTTGGCCTTTGCTGCTGTCATTTGGTATCTGTGAGGTTTCTTTCCCTTTCCCCCCTGTGCCTCTCCTTGCTTCTCAAACCTGTGCATTTTCTGCTATTCTGGCTCCCCTTGCATCTTATACCACTTGGGCAATTACTGTCCTGATACAAGTTCAACTTCCTGACCTCTCTTGATGTACTGTTCTGTCTCTGTTGACTTGAC
This sequence comes from Dicrostonyx torquatus, assembly GCA_028555095.1. Taxonomy (NCBI): domain Eukaryota; kingdom Metazoa; phylum Chordata; class Mammalia; order Rodentia; family Cricetidae; genus Dicrostonyx; species Dicrostonyx torquatus. The sequence continues at coordinate 1,445,196 of JAQHUG010000077.1, read as the reverse complement.
AACACCATTGTTTCACCTTTTCTTCCCTTAAGGATTTATTTTGTTTATGTGTGTCATGTACGTGTGCGCATGAATGCGGAGGCCAGAACTATCTCAGGAATTATCTACAGAAACGTTGCCTATCTCCTTTGAGAAAGGGTCTTTTGCTGGGCTGGATCTCACCAGTTAGACTAGACTGACTGGCTGGTCAGTTGGTCTCCACCTCCCAGCTCTGGGATTGTACACAGGTGCCACTATGTCCAGCAGCATTTTCCCCTGCGTTCTGGGGCCTGAACTAGGCTCCTCATGCTTCCCCAGGTTCATGGCATCAACTCAAGTGCTAGCTTGAACTGTGTGTGACTAGCTTGTGCTGGTTTTGGAAACCATCCCTCCTCTCCTCTGCCTCGGCCTCACTTTCCTCCTCCCGAGGACGCTGGTTCTATACTCATGGGAATGCACAGCATCTCGTACCCTCTTCCACATGTGTCCTGTGTGATGAGCTATAACTTCTTTAGGTCTATGCTTTAGATCACTGTTTCTTTTGTAGTGACAACCCCCCTGCTGTTTCTTTTATGGGAGTGTGCTGTACATGCGTGTACATGTTTGTGTGTGTGCATGTGTGAGCAGAGGCTACCGGATGACACTGGGTGTCTTCTTCAGTCACTCGCCACCATGTTTTTTAAGTGAGACAGGGTCTCTCACTGATTCTGGTACTCTCTGGTTTTTTTTTTTTTAAAAAGGATTTTTTTAAAAGATTTATTTATTAATTATGTATATAGCATTCTACTTGCATGTGTCCCTGAAGGCCAGAAGAGGGCACCAGATCTTATTACAGATGGTTGTGAGCCATCATGTGGTTGCTGGGAATTGAACTCAGAACCTCTGGAAGAACAGTCAGTGCTCTTAACCTCTGAGCCATCTCTCCAGCCCTTAAAGGATTTTTTTAAAAGTTTTTTTTAACCTTTTAAAAAATTTCATATGTATGAGTTTACTGTCTACATGTATGTCTATATACAATATTCATGCAGTGCCCATGGAGGCTAGAGAAGAGCTTTGGATACCTAGGATTGGAGTTACAGGTGGTTGTGAGCCATCGTGTTGGTGCTAGGAATTGAACCAGGGTCCCCTGGAAGAGCAATCAGTGCTCTTAACCACTGAGAATGCCCCTCACTCTATCACAGGCTCAGATATCTAAACAGTTCCTTCCCATTGGTGACAGTGGGGTGTGTACTGGCTGATGTTATGTCAACCTGACACAAGCTGGAGTCATTAGAGAGGAAGGAGCCTCTGTTGAGATCCAGCTGTAAGGCATTTTCTCATTTAGTGATCAATGGGGGAGGGCCCAGCCCCTTATGGGTAGTGTCATCCCTGGGCTGGTGATCCTGGGTTCTATAAGAAAGCAGATTGAGCAAGTCGTGGGAAGCAAGCCAGTAAGCAGCACCCCTCTGTGGCTTCTGCGTCAGCTCCTGCCTCCGCTCCTGCCTCCAAGATCCTGCCCTGACTTCCTTCAATGATGAATAGTGCCATGGAAGTGTAAGGTGAATAAATCCTTTCCTCCCCAACTTGCTTTTTGGTCAAGGTGCTTCATTGCAGTAATAGAAATCCTGGGACAGGGTATGTGCTTATTTAAATGAGAATGTTCCCCTGTAAGATCAGATGCTTGGATACTTAGTTCCCAGTTGGTGGCACTGTTTGGGTAGGTTTAGAAGGGGTGCCTTTGCTTCTGGTCATGGTGTTTTTTCTTTTCAATTTATTTATGTATTTTTATGTGTATAAGTGCTTCATCTGGGGCTGGAGAGATGGCTCAGTGGTTAAGAGCACTGCCTGTTCTTCCAAAGGTCCTGAGTTCAATTCCCGGCAACCACATGGTGGCTCACAACCATCTGTAATGAGGTCTGGTGCCCTCTTCTGGACTGCAGACATACACACAGACAAAATATTGTATACATAATAAATATTTTTTAAAAGAAAATAAGTGCTTCATCTGCACATATGCCTGCATGCCAGAAGAGGGCATCAGATCCCATTATAGATGATGGTCAGCCACTGTGTGGTTGGTTGCTGGGAATTGAACTCAGGACCTCTGGAAGAGCAGCCAGTGCTCTTCACTGCTGAGCCATCTCTCCAGCCTTGGTCATGGTGTTTTATCACTGCAACACCAAAGTAGTTAATATACAATTGTCCCCTCCATCCCAGCACGGGTATTACAGGAGCCAATAACGCCCAACTTTTTCTGTGGGTGCCGGGACCCAAACTCATGACTCACACTTGTGCAGCAAGTACTTTACCCACTGAGCCATCTCCCTAGCCCCTCCCCACTGGTTCATAATTCGGGGTGTTTAGAGTTTGTGCTTCTAGGGTTCTAGTTGTTTTTCAGTCTGCAACACTGCCTTGAATAGTTTCTTTCTCTATGCAGACAGATATTTTGAGGTTTGCCATTTTATTTTTTTAAAGCTTGAAAAGCTGAGTTGATTAAAAACCACGTTTGAAGCCTGTGTGGACCTGTCTTTGCAAGTTCATTTTGGTTTGAGGGAGAGAGGGTCTTATCATGTAGGTCAAGCTAGCCTTGAACTGGCAATTCTGCCTCAGCCTCCTGAGCATTGGGATTATAGATGTGTGCCACCATTCACACCTAACTAGTTTTATTTAGTAGCTTAGTATTCTTTGGAAAATTCTTTGTAGGACAAATTCTTTCGCTCTAAAGATAGACGTGTCTTCCTTTGAAGAAACTTGCCACATAGAGATCCAGAGCCTGGACCACCTCCACCCAAGTCACAGCCTCTTTAGCTGAGCATGCCTCCGTACCTTGTAGATACTGGCCTAAGGCTTGGCCTGCAAACATGACTCTTGGCCTTGCCTTGTTTTATCTTGCAGCTCTGCTGATACCCTGGGAAACCTTTCAAAGTCTCCTTGGGTGGAATAGAAGGGTTCAGATGCATCCCTATGAACATGGAGCTGGAGCTCATGTTACCATGGCTCAATGTGGGAAACATTCCCCATGCTGGGTGTGTGTGTGTCCCTACTACTGTTCCTCTTGCCTCACACAGGACTGAACCAAAGTCTAAATACACATATTTATAAGTGGGTTTTTTTTTTTGAGTCAGTGCCTCATGTATCTCAGGCTAGCCTCAAACTCACAGTGTAACTAAGAACGGTCTTTAAGTTTTAGCTCTCCTGCCTTCTATTCCCAGGTGCCCGGATGATGACAATATTGTTGTTGTTGTTGTTGTTGTTGTGTGTGTGTGTGTGTGTGTGTGTGTGTGAGACCATGCCCGACTTATGCAGTGCTGGGTTGGAGCCCACGGTCTCATGCATGTTAGGCAGGTGCTCTACCACTAAGCTACTTCCCAGTCCCTGACATTCTGCTCGCCTCTCTGATTTTAGGTTTGTACCTAAAAAGGAGCCTTGAGACTGGAGACATGACACAATGATTAAGGGCATTTAGTAGTCTTGCAGAGAATGCAAGTTTGGTTCCCAGCACTCATATCAGGCAGTTCACATCGGCCTGTAATTCCAGTTTCAGGAGATCTGGTGCCTTCACATAAGCCTTGAACTTCTTATAGGATCTGAGTGTCGGTAGAAAGACCATATTCTTGAGGGGTCATATTCCAAAATAGATAAGTAGAGAAGTAAATTGCAGTTACTCTATATTAATGTGTACATATATCACAATTCTAAATAATAACTACAGGAACTTCACTTTATGGGCTTGATCTTATTTTAGATCAAATCTCTGCTTGTTACTTTTTCCGTAAAAGGGGGTGGGGCATGGCTGTCTTCTAGGGTCTGTATTTTCAGGTCAGGTCTCGACAAACTCTGACCTGCGGCCTGAATATAGATCTGCTCTTGTAAATAAGGTATGCAATCTTGAAACCTCACCATTCCTACTTTTTATCTATTGTCTACTGGTCGCTGTGACTTTGTTTGAGTAGTTTTAACAGTCCAGGCATTTGCCAGCGGGCCCATTCTAGAGCTTACCACCCCAGTTCTTGCTGGTTGGGAAAGCGAGTTCTTTCCCAACCCCTTATCAGTAATGGACTAGAAATCAGACTAATTGCTCAGGTTTAAATCCTCCTGGCTGCTAACTTTTGTGACTTGGGCAGGAGGCATGTGTGCATGTGTGTATATAATTCATGATATCTTAAATTTTCTAACCTTTGTCAGTATTTTTTTTCAGTAAATTTAGTAGTTTTCTTTATGTTGGACTTTGTGATGATTAATATTGTCAACTCAAACAGGATCTAGAACCATCTAAGACCCTATCTGAATATGGGCTATACTATCCCACGGGCTAGCGTCACGGAGTGGATAAAAAGGAGACTCAATCTGTGCAATAGTGCTCATCTCTCCCTGCTTCCTTACTGCAGATGTAATGTGATCGCCGAATCCTTCACCCTCACAGACTGTATCCCGTAAACTGTGAGCCAAAATGAACTTCTTTCCTTAAGTTGCTTTATCGGGCACCTTTGTTACAGCATGAAATAACTAACTGATACATTTAAATGTAATATCCTTCTTTACAAGCCATTTTAAATGACATTTACCCATATCTTTCCTAACCTTGGCCCTGGAGTTCAGCTCCTACAGGGTCTTGACATCACTGGCTCTGGCTCCATTGTTAGAGCTGATATGCCTTTGAGCATGGTGGCCTGTCTTTATCTCTTATGGGCGGAGGGCACAGCAACATGACTTCTACTGGCCTCGTAGAAAGATGTGGGAGTGGAAACCCAGGCTTAGACACGGGAATCCAGAGAAGGTAGCTTTCACAGCTGTGCCACGTCCGTCATTATCCTTGTGGGCACCACCAGGACAGGCAGGGTCAGACTGTAGTAAGTTCAGCGGTGAAAAGTAGTCTGTAAAGCACGATGCTGTGTAGTGGAAAAGCACCATGCCGTGTTGAGGCAGGTGCCAGTGATAGGGCTTCAAGGGGATCTGCTTGTTGCTCTCGAGAGGCCCTTAGGCTGATGGAGCCCTCTGGAGCAGGCCATGCTTCCATCTAAAAAGAGAAGGAGCACATGGTGAACTAGCTCTCTCTCTCTCTCTCTCTCTCTCTCTCTCTCTCTCTCTCTCTCTCTGTGTGTGTGTGTGTGTGTGTTATATGTGTGTGATGTATGCACTGTGTGAGCAGGTGCGCAGCTCAAGGAGGCATTAGGGGTTTGCCCTATAATCCTCTGCC
>JAQHUG010000077.1:1415075-1426957 GCA_028555095.1 Dicrostonyx torquatus | reverse complement strand
GTAAGTCACCCACCTCGTGGTGACATACAGACTTTTATAATGGGTTAATTTAGATGTGAGAGCTAGCCAAGAAAAGGCTAAAGATAATGGGCCAGTCAGAGTTTGAATGAATACCGTTCTCCTGTGGTTCTTTCGGGTGCAGGCGGCCAGCCGCTGAGCGGGCCAGCGGCTGGGGGCTGGGGGCTGGGTGCTGGGAACATACAACCCGCACACCTCTCCTCTAATTACAACAGGCTGCATTAACTTTCAATGCACCTCCTCCTGCAGCAGGGCTCCGTGGTGGGCTACTTCCTGTCTTCGCAGGGAGTGGCGAACCCCCGATGCAGGGCTCTGGCCACATGCAGCATGTCACTGTGGTTATCTTGGAAGCAACTAATTGCCAGAGCGCTGGCCTTAGACCTGAGCCAGGCTAGAGCCAGGCTGGAGCCAGGCATACTGGTATGTTGGAAGACATTGCTGGCTGGTCAGAGGAAGGAGGACCCCATACTGGTGCCTATTTTGAGCCGCCTGAGGATGCTGCCTGCCTGCCATCTGAGGCTGTGGTGCTAAGTAGTGGTATCTGGATAGAATCCTTTCCTCCAAATGGCAGGAGGGTCAGTTACCACTTCAGAGGTTACATTTCCCAGCTGCTGCTTAGCCCTGAGATGAGAACAGGCTGAAACTGAACATGACCCACGGTTCATCACCATTGGTGATGTGCCTAAGACCTTTTCTGCATCATTTCAGTGAGCATGAAAGGCTCAATGTAAGTAAAAGATTCTTGCTCCCAAGTAGGAGTGTGAAGATCCTTAGACGCACAAATTCAAATTTGCAGATTATTTTCCATACCTGACCATTTCCCACCATCTTCTCACCACAAGAGAGATTAGTCTCAGCTCAGGATGGAAGCCCCAAGGGACTTTTAGTCTGTGTGTGTGTGTGTGTGTGTGTGTGTGTGTGTGTGCTCAAGGGTACATGGGTATGTATATGTGTTCACTGGTGCATGTGTGTGTGTGTTCATTGGTGCATGGGTATGTGTGTATTCATGGGTGCATGTGTGTGTGTATGTTCCTGGGTGCATGTGTGTGTGTTCATGGGTGCATGGGTGTGTGTGTGTTCATGGGTGAATGGGTATGTGCATGTATGCATGTAGGAGCCAGAGGTTGACCTTGGGATTTTTCCTCAATTGTTATTTAAACCTAATTAAAGAAGATTTATTTAAACATTTATTTCTCTCTCTCTCTCTCTCTCTCTCTCTCTCTCTCTCTCTCTCTCTCTCTGTCTCTCTCTGTCTCTGTGTGTGTGTGTGTGTGTGTGTGTGTGTGTGTGTGTGTGTGATTGCATGCAGGTGCCCGCGGAGGCTGAAGATGTGGAGCCTCCTGCAGCTGAAGTTACAGGTACTTGTGAGCTGCTAGTCCTGGACACTAGGAACTGAACTCAGGTTCCCTGCAAATGATTCACTTTTACCCATGAGGCATCTCTCCATCCACTTCACCTTATTCTTTAAGACAGGGTCTCTCGATGAACCTGGAGCTTTCCGATTTGGCTAGACTTGCTGGCCAGTGAGCATTAAGTATATTCCCATCTCTACTTCCCAGTGCTAGGCTCACAGTCACATGCTGCTGTCTCCAGTTCTTTCTTCCCTCCCTCCCATCCTCCACCTCTTTCTTAAAATGTGTATTGGTGTTTTGTCTGCATGCATGGCTGTGCACACTGTGTGCACAGTGCCTGCAGAGGCCAGAAGAGGGCGTGAGATCTCCTGGAACTGGATAATGGTGAGCACCTGACATGAGTCATGGTACTTGAACCTATGTCTTCTGGAAGAGTAATCAGTGCTCTTAGCTGCTGAGGCATCTCTCCAGCTCTGTGTCCAGCTTTGCATGTGAGTATTGGCAATCATTTTCTACTTTGAGAACTCAGAAAAGCTCTCTCCTCCAGCCCCCATGTTGTGTGGACTTTCTTCCAGACTTTGGGCTGAGTCCTTTAGGCCCCTCCTTCCACACCTGGATTTTGACTGCCACTGATCAGTTTTTTAGTACCCAGAGTTTTTCTTTTTCTTGGAAAACCATGTCTTTCATAGAGAAGACTGGTCTTGTAAGTTTGACTTTTGCATTTGAGATGCATTCACATGGCATACCCTGGTTTCATACCTGGTGGCCGTGGGGCCCATAGTGCAGATGTGCTGTGGCTAGCTTATACAGTCCCCAGGTAAAGGTTATTGCCCAGTCTGAGGTGCAGGGTTTCATGTGGGCTTGAGTTTTATTTCCTCCTGTGTGGGTATCCACGGTTGGGGTTGCAAGCTGGTGGGGTAGATGGTCAAAGTTTCCTAGCAGCCACTTTCCTAGCAGCCGTAACAGCCTGCACCCCCAGCAGTGCACAGGTGCGCGCTCCAGAAGCTCTGTGCCCTTGCCAACTCCTGCCGTTGTATCGGAGCATGCTGTGGCATGGGCTGGGGTCTCAGCTGCTCAAGAGGCTGAGGCAGGATGCACTCTAGCGCATACCTCAAGGGCAGCTTGGCCTTTACAGCAAGGTTTTGTCTCGAAAAATCACTCTAGTAGGCATGTGAGTATCCAGCGTGGCTTTTATTTGAGTTTCCTTGAGAATCATATATGTGTGTGTGTGTGTGTGTGTGTGTGTGTGTGTGTGTGTGTATTGGTTTTTCGAGACAGGGTTTCTATGTAGCTTTGGAGCCTGTGCTGGAACTAGCTCTTGTAGACTAGGCTGGTCTCGATCTCACAAAGATCCGCCTGCCTCTGCCTCCCGAGTGATGGGATTAAAGGCGTGCGCCACCACCACCCGGCGAGAATCGTATTTTTTTGTAAACATTTATTTAATTTTATTTTGTGTAGACGTGTGTGGACACATGTCGTGGTATTTGTGTAGAGGTTAGAAGACAACTTTTGAGATTCAGTTTTCCCCTTCCATCATGTGGGTTCCAGGGATCAAATGCAAGTCATTAGACTTGGCAGTAAGTACCTTTATCTGCTGATCCATCTATTCTATTTTTAAAAATTTATTTATTTTTATTTTATGTACATTTTTGTATTGCCTGCGTGTATGTCTGTGTGAGGGTGCCAGATTCTCCGCAACTGGAGTTACACACAGTTGTGAGCTGCCATGTGGGCACTGGGAACTGAACCTAGGTCCTTTGGAAGAGCAGCCAGTGCTCTTAACCGCTGACCATCTCTGCAGCCTCTACTGCAATCTTACCGGCGCAGAGAAACATTTTAATTTCAGATGTTTGAGATAGGCTTGCTTATGTAGCCCAGGCTTGCCTCACAAGTCCCCTGCCTCAGCTTCCTTCCTTTTCTTGTTGCTGCGATAAAAACACTCTGACAATTAAGGGAGAAAGATTAACCCTAGTTCACATTTCAAGGCTACAGTTCAAGTTCGTCACGACCCTCATGCCCACAGCAGGAAGCATGCGTGTCACTCAGCTCCCTACCCCCATTTCCATGCCCAGGGTCTTAGCCAGGGAAAGGTGCTGCCCACAGTGGGCTGGTCTTCCCTCCCAGCTGGGCACAGTCAAAATGACGCTGCAGAGGTCACTCGCTAGACCTTCTCCTAGGTGGCTCTTGTCAAGCTGGCAGCTAACACCAGCTATTACATTGGTACACCCGGTTTCTGCTACAGTAGCATCTTCCGCTCTCATCCATGCCCGAGCTCTGTAGTTGATCTGTCTTTGTGTGTCAGCAGCTGTGATTTCTGTAAACATGATCCATTTCCGATAGGGCTCATTCCACTCTTACATTTATAGGTAAATGTTCTTGTCTGCCTGTTTTCTTTTCTTGAGGCTGGGCTCATGCTTACCATGAAACTGAGAATGATCTAGAACTTCTGATCTTGCTGCTTACACCCCTGAGTGTTGGGATTATAGACATTTACCACTGTGCCTAGTTTTGTTTGGGAGCCGAGTGACAGTGCTAGCACGAGTGTTAGCACACATTTGTCATCAGTATGCAATGCTGTCTGGGTCTCAGCAGCCTTTTCTGGCTATGCCATCTGTCCGGCCTCGTCTCTCACCCCATGTGTGTCTTTTGAACTCTGTGTCTGAGATGGGTGAGGATAGTGGTTTAAGGGTTTTGACCTGTGTTCTGGACATTTTCCTTTCTTCAGCTCAGGGTCATGGTGGGAGAAAGACCAGAAGGTGGAGAAACTCCTGGGGTCACATCTGCTGCTGTCTCCCTTTGCTGTGATAGAATATTCTGGCAAGAGCAATCTAAGGGAGAGAGCGTTTAATCTGAGATCACAGTTCAAGGGTACAGTCCATCCTGGTGGGAAGTCGAGGAGCTTGAAGTATTCCCGTTCGGGAAGCAGCCAGCACGCATGCTTGTGCTTAGCTAGCTTTCTCTTCAAGCCCAGGCGATGGCACACACCTTCTTCCTGCCCCAGTTAACCTCATCAAGGTAATTCCTCACAGCTGTGCCTGGAAGCTTGCCGTCTAAGTGACTGACAGCCGCACTGATCACCACAGACCCTTCACAGTCTTCAGAGGGATGGCAGCTCGTTCTCACCTCTGGGATCTGGTGAATGTGTTACATTGGGGTTCAAACAGAACCCCTGATTGAAGGAAAGCTTCTCTCTGGATTGTGGGTAGTTAGGACCCCTTGCCCCAGCCTTCTCAGGCATGTGCCCAAGAAGAGAAGCCCTGCTTTACATCCCCAAAGCAATCAGTATAGGTGCTGGGTGTCGCCCATGGGATGATTGATGGCTGAGCCAGGCTGGGTGATGGAAGGAACAGGACAAGGACCGCACAGCCTGGAGCTTGCCTGGAGTCCCTAGTATTGGATGAGAGGAAGCAGGAGGGCCCAGAGTAGGGAGCCTAGCATGCAGATGGGAATGTGGCGGTGGACAAGTACCCCCAGCCTCCATCAGGGTGGCTTCAAAATCTGTGTGTAGCTGAGGATGACTTTGAGCTCCTTGATGCTCCTGCGCGTGTCTCCATGCTGAGATTACAGGCATGTGCCATGGCTCTGTTTATTACGTACTGGTTTGGGAGGTCCAGCTCAGAGTCCAGTGCATGCTAGCAAGCACTCTACCAACTGAACCACATCAAGAGTGCCCTCGCACCCCCAGCTGCCTTGTGGACGTGGGCCAGTATCCAAACAAAGCCTGTGGCTGAGGATCTAGAAGGGTCTGGCCAGTGGGTTAAAAGTCTGGTTCCATTAAAAGGTCATGTTGCAAGGGACCATCTCTGGATGTTTCGAGAGAGAGCGAGGGATGGGAAGGCATATGATTGACTCATATGCACATTTATTGCATCCATGCTGCCTGTCAAGGCTTGAGAGATGCACTCTTTTGTCTAATTAGCCATTGTGGCTATGTCTCCATGGTGACTTTTATGTCAGTGCTCACAATAGACACGTGTGCATCCATTAGAGGGACATAGTCACCAAATGTAAGCAGTGGGCCCAGGATGAAGTGGCTTTTTACAACACAGGCTGCTTCGGAAAGTACCAGAAGACAGCAGAAGGATGGTTGTTCTAAGCCATAAGTCAAGGGGTGTGAAACCTGGGAAGATGGGGTGCTCACTCCCCCCATGAAAGGAACTTCAGTGGGAAAGAGTCATTCATTATTTTCTGGACATATACTAAATATATTTTTAGTGAAGGAGCCAGGAAGGTGTTAAAAATTGGTTCTGAAGCAAAGCCGGACAACAGCCCTGAGTATAAATATCTGAGAGTGAGGTAAACAGGGCACAGTGGTACTCCCCTATAGTCACAGCACTCAGGAGATGGCCCAGAGTTCAAGGCCAGTCTTGGTTATATGTAAGTTCCAGGCTATCCCAACCTACAGGAAAAAGCCCTTAAAAATACATGAGTTGGTTAATAGATTGAAAACTCAGCTTCTCCTAAGAGAACAGAGGAGAGTAGCCTTTTGGTTTTTGTTTTCTTTAGTATTGGAGATTGGACTCAGGACATTGCACTTGACGGATAGGAATTCTACCTCAGATGTAACCCGTGCCCAAGGTTTAAAACAAAACAAGAATGTGAGGAGCAAGGACTGTCTAGTCCACTCACTGGGTGTTGTGATTGAGGTGACTGTCAAAATCCGAGGACTCCATGAGACTGGACCACCAGGCCTGGGCCTCTTGGGGGACTGTGCATGGGGTTCAGTCTCTGGACTCTGTCTCACTCTTGTCCAGTGTCTTTGGGACCTGCAGAATGCCCAGAGTGTGGTCAGTACATCACGGACTGTGGGGTTTTAGAGGCAAAGGGGGATTTCCCAGGAGGGTGGAGACCGACACCAAAGACACTACAGGCCACCAGCTCTGCCGTGGGACGAGAGTCCAGCCCCTTGTGAGAGACACTTGGGCAGCCCTTTCTACTGAAGGATAAGCCACAAAGGCCTTCTGTGTTTCCCCTGGCTGCTTTGTAGGCTGGGTTCACAGGACTGGTCAGACCCCAGCTCACTTGCCAGACTCAGATCAACATGGGCTAGAAAAATCCTCCAAACAGGAATTCTCAGGTCCACAGCGGGGCAGTCAGAACAGGGGAACTCTGTTTGCAAGATACCTACCTGGAGGCGGCTCCACCTGGGATCTGGAAGCAAGCCACAGAGGTGGTGTTGTTTTGAAGCACACGAACTGACTACCCCTCACGTGTAGCCATTTTCTCTTGTTTTTCATAGCATGGCTGCTATGATGAGGTGGGGAATGGGTCAAATACAAGACCATTAAGAGGCCAGTGCAGCCTGCTGGGAGCATTTACTGCTGTATCTCGGAGCTCTCTCTCCCCTTTTGGCCTAGTTTAGCAATTGACTGTCTGGTGAGCCTGTGGTCATCTAAGAGAGAGAGAGGTTCCCAAAAATGCCAGGAGCTTTGGGGCCATAAGATTCTGGGTTCAATTCCCACTCAGTGTCTGTAATGCCCCAGGCAAATCACTTAAAATGATTGCATTTTTAGGGTATTGGTAGGGTCACATGATAATTTCTCATGAAATACTGGCTGCTATGGAGATGAGGAGATGACTGAGTGTGTGCTTGCTAACCAAGCATGAACACCTGACCCAAGTGCAGCAGTGGACACCTGTAATCCTAGTACTTGGAAAGCAGAGACAGGAAAATCTTGGGGGCCCCCAGCCTTATGTATTTTTTTAAGACATCCATTTTTTATTTTATGCAAATGTGTGTTTTACCTGCTTGTATTGCACCATGTGGTAGAAGCCAGCAGAGGGCATTGGAACTGGAGCTACAGACAGTTGTCCAGGGGGATGCTGGGAGCAGAACCTGGGTCCTCTGCAAGAACATACAGTGCTCTTAACCACTGAGCCAACTCTGCAATCCCCTTCTGCATTTTTAAAAATCATACCATGCTTAAGGAGAGGCTGAAGATGCCAGTCATTATAATTTTACAGTTCTAGGCAGCCCTGTCCCCAGATCTGTTGCCATTATCAATCTTCACGTCCCTCCTGGTCTGCAGTGAATGACAGTGACAATCCCTTCCTTACAGAATGTTTGCAGCACCCTCACCACCCATTCAACAGGGTCCAGCACCGTTCTAGGCCATGTCAGGGCAGCAGAGAGCCAAACAAGGTGGCAAACACAGGGTGAGAGATGAGGTAGGGCATCTCTTTGAGGCAGCTGCGAACTCAGGCCGCCCTCTCATTCATAAGACAAAATCCTGGACCTGTCTCCATCCCCACATGCGGATGCTTTGGGTTTGTTGACTTCAATCTGACTCTGTAAGTCATTAGCTGCACTGGTTTTGAAATCTTGTCTTGAACAGTGCCTGGCCGGTGAAGGCTGATGGGTGAAAAACTGCCAAGGCCTATCTTTTCTAGACTTTCTGGGCATAGCAAATTGTGAATTAGAGCGAACCACTTTTCCCAAGCTACAGCATGGAGGATCCAGGGATGGTGAGCCCAGGAAAGAATTGCTTTCCCCCTCCTGCTCTGAGAAGTGGGGATTCCAGGGCCTGAGCCCTGCAGGCAGGAAAGCGTTAAGAGAGAAATGTGCATTTCCACTGAACAAGAAAATCAACTTAGAAAAGAAATGTGTATTGGAAAATATCTATTTGCCTGCAAAATAATGTAAAAATAATGAGCTCCCATTCCCCTTTGATGTGCAGCGCACGCTTTTAAGGAAAGATTCTGCATTTCTGAGATACTGGGCCTGCCGTGTAATGAAGTGGTTGTTATGGCAACAGCTTTCAAAAGCAAGTATTTTTCTGAGAGATGTGCTCCACACAGCCAGCGTGAGAGAGGAAAACATGAAAACAGAGACAGGGGGACGAGCTAAACAGAAGGTATCAGCTGCAGAGAGCATTTGCTCGGGTTCAGATGTGCCCACTCCAGCCCCCACCACCCTGGCCTAGCTTGCAGACCTGCAGAGAAAGCCATCCTTGCGCCCACTCTGAAGGAAGCCCTAGAGGGATGGGGGAGGGAGTCCATCATTGGTCCCACTCAGTGGTCCTCTCCTTCCCTGCTGGCCCCAACCTCAGCCTCTACCCCCTCCACCCACTCCTCAGGGTTACTCCCAGCTCCTTTGCTCAAGAGTGTGAGAGGCAGCTCCCAACCCCCATTCTCTCTGGAGCCCTGATTTCTCACTGGCATTCAAGTCTCCTGCCCTCTGGGGATCCTGAAGTTCTGCTAAGCAGGCATAGCATGGAGAGCTGGGGTCAGGAGTCCCTTTTAACCTGTATGACAACTCTGCATGTCTTGCTAGTGCCTGGCCACTGGAAGCCATTGGCCCCGTTTGTAGATGCTGCTGAGGTTAAAAGCAAGCAGGCCACATCTGTCAGCCAGCAGGAGCAGGCTCTACCTTCCTGTTCCTGTTCATACCAAGTCTTCACCAGGTTTTGTAAGGACTCATCCACAGATGCCTTGACCGTGATGTCACAACATGCCACTTCTTAAGAGAGAGACCCCTTGACATGTTCTTACTACCTTCTAGAGAGTCTGGACTGAGCAGACCTGTGTGAGGTAGGGGACTGCCTGGAATGAAAGTGTCCTGGGGACAGTGTCCATCTGGTTCTCTTTGCTCCCTCCTCTGGAGCCCAGGATAGGGATGCACCCTAGGCACATGAGAGAACCTTTAGGACACAGACAGTTCTGGAAGGTCCTGGTGGTTTCTGGACAGGTTTTTGGAGGTCTCAGGGCCATCTAGCTAGTCCTTTTCCCAAGTCTGGGAAACCTTCGGGGATCAGGCATATGTGACATCAAAGGAGAGGGGTCCTGGAGTGTGAAACATGGATTGTGTACATGTGTGGGAAGCCCCATGAGAGGTAGTCAGGGGCCACACAGGTTTTGTATGTCAGGGTGAGAGGAACAGGTGTGCCTACAGCTTTAGAGCACCTGATCCCTCCCTGGTCACATGTTTGTGTGTGTGTGTGTGTGTGTGTGTGTGTAGGATGTATATGTGAAGGACTTTCTATGAGGGGCATGTGTAACAGTGTGCACATGCGTGCATGTATATTTCTCGTGCGTGCATTAGGGTGTGTGTCAATGTGCACCTGGGTGCAGTACAGAGTGTACACGTACACGTGGGGCCAAACGAGCATGAGGGGGCGTGCAGCTGTGAGCTACAAGAAGCGCTCCTGAGAATGTGTGCATGGGATGTGCCCAGGGAATGTGGTGTGTGAGCCTGCAGCCTCATCTTCAGCATGGGAAATCAGGCATGTGCTGGCCGGATTGGGAGTCACAGGGACTATGCTGTTGCCCTGGCCTCTGGATCATGAAACATAAGCTAGAAGCAGCCTTCCCCTTCCATTATAGCTGGAACAAACAAACAAACAAACAAACAACCCCCCCCAAAAAAACCAGAGCATTAAGAGGCTCCCAACCTGACACAGCAAACTCAGGATCAAGTTGGAAGTTGCCTTGAATCTAGGTCGAATGGATCCTCATCTCCTACCACTGGCTCCCACGTACCCCGAGGAGGAGAGGGGTTAAAGCACAGACTGATGTATATCAGGCAACAAGCATCATAAGATTTAATTCTTAACATTATTGGGGACTTAAAAAAATGGGAACTTCCCTGTGCCAATTAGTTGATTGACTATCATTGGTTTCTGGGGTAGAGAAATTTGATCTTGGGGTGAATGAACCTGTTTCTCAGGGAAAAGGAGCCGTGCTATGGAAAAAGAAATTCAATTAAGTGTCGGGCTGCTGAGTGACAGACGGCCTTTGATAGGACTTTTAGCTTAATTGCTTGTATTTCATCAAGAGATCTATTTGTTCAGGGCATTCTTCACACTCCGGTCCGGGGAGTGTCTGGGTGGCTGCTGGCTATTTTCTGCATTGACTAAGAACTCTGAAGGTGGCTCTTGAAGAATTGCCTGGAACCTTAGTGACAGGTATGGTCCTAGCTGTTAGACTCACAACCCCGCCCCCTGCCCCCTACCCCCTGCCCCCTCCCATTATAGCAGAAGCCGGTGAGTGTCGTTTTCCTCTTTTCTCTGAGGATAAAACTCTAAATTTGAGTTTTATCTTCTTAAAGGGATTGGCGCCCCAGAGAAACAGTCAATCAGGTGGATGACTTGTTTTTGTTTTTCTTCCTCACAAGAGTGGGTTTAAACACATGTACACTGGTAATATCGGATATGGTGGTGATCCAAGAGCTAATGCCGCTGCATTAAAAACAAAAATAAACAACACTAGCAACAAAAACAACGTTCAAAATAAATGTCCTTTGAAAATAAAGCCATTCCTATAAGATTTAAGTTAATACAGGAAATGATTGGACTTTCATAGGATGTCCAAAACAGATGCACTTGGTCTTCTAGAAGTCATTTGAAACTAACACGGTGTCTTGAGCTGATGGATTTCTGAAGACCTCCTGTGCCTGCTGCCTACACAGGCGAATCACCTTGTTTTTATAGGTAAGCACATACGGTTCAGAGTAGGCGAGAGGTTTCCTGGGTATGCAAGCTGCCTGGGACAGAGCCAGGGTCAGACCCGTCACCCATCTCCTTTCTGAGTTCCAGACCTGCAGGGGCAAGTGTTCAACAGCTCTGGAAATCACTTCCTGTGGAAGGGTGCTACAAGCCCTTTGCCCAGCCGGGCATGACGAGTGTTTGTGTTTAGGGGTGGCTGGGGGGGGTTCTAGGGTGTTCTGTGAAGCTCACCTGGGTTGTGTCCAGCAGTCCAGGTTCAGAAGCATCAGCAGACAGGGACACTGTGCTTTCAAGTGGGCCTCGAAGAAGAGGATCTCATTCTTCAAGCCAATGGAGGGTCATTGTCCAGGGCTAGGTAGCCCTTTCCAGCCTTGTCCTTAAGAGACGTTTGCTCCAGTGGGCAGGATCTGGACTGGGTTTAGTCCACAGCAGGCTAGGAGCTCTCTATACCCGTGGTGGGCTTCGTGTTCTCTGGCACTTTTATTGCCCTTTCTGTGGTAGACCGTCATTCATGGCTCTTCTTCCCTCTGCTTTCTTCTTTCCTCCTCTGGCTTCTTTTTCTCCTACCTTTTTCCCATCCCCTGCCTGGTACAGATGTTGGTTTCTAATGTGCTCCAACTACATGTAGCCACACTATGGTAGAAGCTTAAACAAAACCTCGGTGCAAATATTAACTGTTTGGAAATTGGAGGACACTACAGATCAATAAGATAAATACAGATACACTACAGATAAATACAGATAAATAAGGCTACTTATTTATTTGCTTTTGGCCATTTTTTTGGTATATGGTTGCCTTCATCCATCTTTTATTATGCAACCATCTGCCTGAATATCCAGATGTCCATCTACCCATCCATGTGCCCATCCAGTTACCAATCCCATCTATGATGGCTAATCTTGATTGTCTACTTGACACGCCTGGAAAGAGGGACTCTCAAATCTCAAATGAACAATCATCTCCATCAGACTGACTGGTGTTCATGTTTGTGGGACATTTTCTTGATGGCTGACTGATAGAAGAGGGCCCAGTCCACTATGAGTAATACTATCTCTAGGCTACTGGCCC
>JAQHUG010000077.1:1356515-1375446 GCA_028555095.1 Dicrostonyx torquatus | reverse complement strand
ATGTGGCTCAGTTGCAAGCAGGAGGACCTGAGTTCAGATTCCCCAGCATCCACATAAAAAGCCAGACATGATGGCATGCACCTGCAATGCCAGTTCTCAGTGTCAGGGAGGGGGACGGAGATAGGTGATCCCTGGAGCTCCTTGGCTAGCCAGCCTTGCTGTCAGAAACTTCAGGTTCTGTGAGAGACCCTATTTTAAACAAACAAACAAAAGACCAAGGAAACAATTGAGGAACATGCTCACTGTTGTCCTCTGGGCTCCTCATTCACATCTTCATGTGCACATGTAACTGAACACACATGTGCACTGTACACAAGAATATACACATGAACATGTGCACACACAGGCTTACACATGTGCACACATACCTGCACAGGCATTAACATAAGCCCACACGCACACACATACACACAAGCAAAACATAACCTAAATTGCTGAAAATTTGATTTCTAGATTTCTGAAGCATTTGATTCTGATAATCTTACCAGTGTTGTTCTTGATTTCATGAAGGAAAGGTTTTTTGAAGATTTTTTTTATGGTGCCATTCCTATGTAGACATGTTTCTAAGCATTTCCACCTCTCTTTCCTGTCCCTTTCTTTCCTTCCCCTTCTCCTCCCTCTCCTCCCCTCCTCACATCTCCCACCTCACTCCTTTCTCTCTCTCTTTCTTTTTTATTTTCTTTCCTGGTTTTCAAGGCATGGTCTCACCCTGTACTCCAGGCTAACCTCAAACTCATAGCAACCCCCCCTGCCTTAACTTCCTGGTTTATGGTCTTTGAGGCTTGCCTTTTTTTTGTTTGTTTGTTTTTGACATATTGGTCTCAAAATTACCATGTAGCCAATGGTGTCTTTAAACTTCTGGCTCTTTTGCCTCCATCTCCTGAGTGCTGGAGTTACAGGTGTGCACCACCACACCTGGTTTGCCTGGTCCAGGACATGAACCCAGGGCTTTGTGCATCTCAGCAGGCACTCACTGAGCCGTATCCCCAGTCTGGATTTATGGGCTTTTGATCCTGCATCAGGATGGGCCGAGACACAGGCATGTTCTTTTTAAAAAATAATTCTTACATTTATTTATCTGTGTGTATATATGTGTGTGTATGCGTGAATATGTGTGCATGTATATGTGTATATGTGTGTATGTATGTGCATATATGTGTGTATGTATGTGTATGTGTGTATGTATGCATGCATATGTGTGTATGTGTGTGCATATATGTGTGTATGTATGTGCATATGTGTGTGTGTGTACATGTGTTGGCACATGCATGCCACAGCAAGTGTGTGGAGGTCAGAGGACAATCCCCAGGTGTGGATAGTCTCCGTTTACCATGTGGCTTCTGTAGACTGAACTCGGGTCATCAGGCCTGGTGGAAAGTTCTCTTACTCACTGGGCCAGAAAGATGGCCTCGACTCACCGCCTCTAGTTCCCCTCAAGCTGGTGTGTGTGCACAGGATTTAGGGAGCATGTCCTCTCTCCTCTCACGTTTCTGATGAAGGAAAAGTGCTGACAGTCCATATATATCCTTCATATATGGAGTCCAGGCTGCGAGTAGAACTCAATAGCAGAACATGTTCTGAGCTGTGCTGCTAGCCTCTGCCCAGCCTATTTGGGTAAGAGCAGCTTGGGATCAATTATGGATGAGGCATTGTGGAGGTGGAGTAAGTGGGCTGTTGTCTACTTTGAAAAATTAATGGGAGCTGATTAATACGGAGTGCAGACCCGTCTTCCTCAGCACAGGGAAGCTGCGGTCTCTTCAGGAGCTCCAGGTGGGGACAGCACCCCACGTCTCTGTTCTGTGCGGCTCTACTAGACTCCTCTGGAAGAATCTGCCCCATTGAGCCACAAGGAGGCCGAAGCCCATCAAATCTAAGCACCCAAGCAGGGATAAGAGGGAGAATGGTCACTTATTACTACTTTTAGTTTAAAACTTTTAATATGGAAAATCAAATCATTTATATAAGTTGATACACACACATATAGTAACTTTTTGTTTAAAATATTTTTTTGTGATAAAATCTCATGCAACCCAAGCTGGCTTCAAATTTGCTATGTATCTGAGGTTAACCTTGAATGCCTCATCCCTCTGAATGCTGAGATTATAGGCATGCAGTATCACATCCAACTTTGGATCTTTTCTTGGTGCGAGAGCTGAGAACTCCCCAATCTGGGCCCAGCCCTGGCCATGGAGATTGACAGCGGAAAGGGCCAGGTGGCTGGAGATCTGTACGTTTTGATCTGAGATCAGGTCATGACATCTCCAACTGCTGCAGGATCATGATGGTGGCCATCAAAGAGCCAGTTCCCAGCCCTTCTAGTTCTGATTTCCTGTCAAGAAACCCTCAGAAATGCTTCATCCAGGCACTTGACCATTCTTGTGTGTTTCCAGTGACAGAGAAGTTACTACTCCAGCAGCAGCCAATCCATAGCAGGACCTCTATTGCTTGAAGGCTCTGCTCATGCTGAGCTGAATGTCACTGGAGAGACTTCTATGATGGGAAGGACTTAGGATGCAGTGGAGATTGCTGGGTCTAGGCTGCTGTGGTTAAGCCCAGCCTCTCCATCCTTAGTAGGAAGGGCTGTTCCTGTTTTCTCCCTGTGTATATGTGTATGTTGTGTGTGTTTGTGAATGTGTGTGCTTACGTTCAAGCAGGTGTCCCCCCTTTCTCGTGTGTGTGTGTGTGTGTGTGTGTGTGTGTGTGTGCACCTGTGGAGGTCATAGGTCAACATCAGGTTTCTCCTTCAGTTGACCTCCACTTTAGTTTCTGTGGCAGGGTCTCTCACTGACCCTGGAACTCACTAATTTGACTAGAATGGTCAGCCAGTGATCTCTAGGGATCCTTCTTGTCAATGCTGAATTTTTACATGTGGTGCTGGAGAAACCAAACTCGGGTCTTCATGCATATGTGAGAAACATTTTACCACCTGAGCCATCTCCCCAGAACAACTTCTTTTTGACCTACCATTCTAAGTTTTCCACTGTTCTGGAGATCAAATCTATGCCTTGCCCATGCTAAGCAAATATTCAACTACTGGGCTCATTCTACACAAGTACTCTACCAAGCTCATCCTAGGCAAGTACTCTACTACCAAGCTCATCCTAGGCAAGTACTCTACTACCAAGCTCATCCTAGGCAAGTACTCTACTACCAAGCTCATCCTAGGCAAGTACTCTACTACCAAGATCATCCTAGGCAAGTACTCTACTACCAAGCTCATCCTAGGCAAGTACTCTACTACCAAGCTCATCCTAGGCAAGTACTCTACTACCAAGCTCATCCTAGGCAAGTACTCTACTACCGAGCTCATCCTAGGCAAGTACTCTACTACCGAGCTCATCCTAGGCAAGTACTCTACTACCAAGCTCATCCTAGGCAAGTACTCTACTACCAAGATCATCCTAGGCAAGTACTCTACTACCGAGCTCATCCTAGGCAAGTACTCTACTACCAAATGCAGTGCAGATTCTAATTGGTCTTAATAATAAAAACCCAGAGTCAGATATCAGGGTAAATGCTGAAAGATCAGAGAGACAAAGGGGCAAGTTCGGCTACCTCTTATCTAGCCAACTTCTCAGATGAAAAGGGCTGAGCTCCTGTCTTTGCCCAGCTTATTACTTCCTCTTTCTTCCTCCCAAGTGTTGGGATTAAAGGGTTTGCCACCACACCTGGTTGTAAAATTTTCTTTAGTTCCTTTTTACAAGTTGGAAACTTAGCTGGGTGGGATCTTACTCCAAGGTTACCACTCCCTTTATTCCATTTCTTAATCCACTTATCTCCTTTAACACAGAATTTAGTTCCATTTTACTTCCTGGTGCTCTTTTTTTCCCTCAAAATTTACATTCTGTAATTTACCCTGCTCAGTTTACTCCTTTTCAGTATAAATCTTTATAAGTATGAATACTAGAAACCACACAATAGACTCTATGATAGACTGTTTTGAGATTTCCTCTGCCAACGGACTTAATTCAAAATTCTTCATTTTAGCCTCAGACAGACTTTTCCAACAAGGGCAAAATGCAGCCATATTCTTCACCAAAATATCACATGAACTATCTTTAGGCCACATATTAATATTCTTCTCCTCTGAAACATCTTGAGTGAGCACCCCACAGTTCATCAAATCACAGTCAGTTCCACTGTCTTCCATGCTGCTACTAGTATGGCCCAGTAAGCAGCACTTAAAATGATCAACTACTTTTCTAATCCACAGTACCAAAGTCCACATTACTCCAAACAAATGCCTATTAGTACAACAATACCCAAGTCCCTGGTACCAACTTCTGTCTTAGGGTTTTTATTGCTGTGAAGAGACCCCATGACCATGGTAAGTCTTTTAATTGGGGTGGGTCACTTACAGTTTCAGAGGTTCAGTCCATTGTCATCATGGTTGGGAGCATGGCAGTGTGCAGGCAGAAGTGGTGCTGGAGCTGAAAGTGCTACATCTTGATGTAGGATGTTCTTCTGTATATGTGCTGCTTTTATTGGCTAATGGGTAAAACTGTTTCAGCCAATGGCTTAACAGAGTAAAGCCAGGTGGGAAATCCAAGTAGAGATATAGAGAAAAAGAAGGTGGAGTCAGGTCAGATGCTAGCCAGCCGCTGAGGAAACAAGACATGTTGGAAATGAGGTAAAGTCATGGCCACATGGAAAAACATAGACTAATAGAAAAGGGTTAATTTAGGATGTAAGAGCTAGTTAGATATATGCCTGAGCCATTGGCCAAACATTGTTGTAATTGATAAGTTTCTGTGTATTTATTCAGGTCTGGGTGGCCGGGAAATGAAAGTACAGTCTCTGTCTACAGTATCTGTACGCAAAAGGAAATTAGTTGGTATCCTGAGCACAAGAAATCTCAAAGCCTGCCTCCCCAGAGTGACATGCTTCCTCCAACAAGGCCACACCCACTCCAACAAAGCCACACCTCCTGATAGTGCCACTCTCTGTGAGACTATGGGGGCCAATGACATTCAAACTATCACATTCCACTCCCTGGCTCCCATATGCTTGTAACAGTATCATAATGCAAAATACATTTAGTTCAACTTCAAAAGTCCCCATAGTCTATCACAGTCTCAACAATGTTTTAAAGTCTAAAGTTCAAAGTCTCTTCTGAGATTCACACAATCTCTTAACTGTAATCACCTGAAAAAAAAATCAAAATCAAAAAAGCAGATCACATACTCCCAACATACAATGCTACAGGACATACATTACCATTCCAAAATACAGAGAAGAGAGCATAGCAAGAAGAAACTGAACCAAAGCAAGACCAAAAATGAGCTGGGTAAACATCAAATTTTGCATCTCCGTGTTGGATGTCAAAACCCTCTTCTGATCTCCAACTCCATTCAGCTTTGTTGACTGCAACACACTTCGTTCTCTTGGCCGGTTCCACTTCCTGTGAGCAGCACTCTTCAGCAGCTATCCCATGACTCTGGCATCTCTAACATCTTGGGGTCTCCAAGGCAATTCAGACTTCAACCTCACAGCTTCATGAAATGTCCTCTTTACTAGGCCTCTATTCAGGGACACCCCTGACACATGCCTGGCCTAGTACTCTGCTACCGAGCTCATACTGAGCAAGAATTCTACTACTGAGCTAACGCTAGGTAACTCTACTCCTGATCCACATCCCAGTCTTCAGATGGTTTTTCTGACATGGCCTTCTTCTCTCTAAGAGCACACTTCAAGACCTTGGAGAAAATGAGGTCTTGCTCAGGTGTGAGCATCACTATCCCTGGTGGAGCTCCCTCCAGCTTCCCAGCTGGCTGACTCCCTCTGAAGTGGCCCCTTGGGTCTGGCTTTTTCCGTGGAACCTGACCCCAGCACCCACCCAAAGGATCCACAGGCTATTGCAGTCAGATCATTATACTGCATTCTCCCATCCTATGATTTCAACCCATTGGACACAGGCAGCTATCCTCTGACTTTATGAAGAATTTGAAACTGTGCAATCCACTAGGCTTTGTCTCATGTTTCAATCAACTTTCAAATAGTGGGACCTCATGACAGGAAGAGGGTGGAAAGAAGAGGTGGGGGACCCTTCCCCTCAACTTCAGCTGGGTGATTGGGGGCACGCTGGGGCTCAGGCAGCCTTTTTGGTTTGGAGATGACTAATCTGGCTCTGGCTTGAGAATAATTCCGGGCTGGCTGGCTGGACGGTCTGTTTCCATAGCAACGGTTGTTATTGGCAACTGAATAAGCATCTCAGAGAATGGCTCTGGAGTTGACGGTTTTCCCTTCTAGTTGGAATTGAGAGGAGCCAGACTTGTGCTGTCGATCCTCAGCATGGGCTCAGTGCTGCAGTGTGATGTCTGGCAAGCAGAAGCCCCCTCGATGCCCCTCTGAATTCTGCCTCCACAGAAGAAGGCACAGACTAACTTGCTCTCTACTTTCTAGTGATGCTGAGGAACATGGTCAGGGACATCCAGCTAGCGAGGCTCAGAACTTGAACCCTGACTTGTCTGGTCCTGGATTGCTTGCTGTGTTGCTGTCTTGCCTCTGTCTTTTTCCCACGAGCACCCACAGGAGCCTTACAGACCCTCCCTGGTGACACTACCAGGCTGCTTAAATATGCGTGAGGACAGTTAGCACCCCACACTGTCCAGAGGCTATGCTAGAAATGGTCATCCAGGGAGACTCCCTCAGAGGCTATGGCCGCATAATCATCAGAAAAGCAGGGGCTCAGAGAGCTTCAGAGGCCTGTTGGCCAGCTACTGTCTCAAACCCCTTGTGAAACCCTCTGCACTTCTCCCTCCCAGGGGAGTGGACCCCTGTGCTGGAGTGGAATCCAGACTATGCCTGCTGAAGGCCTCTGGCCAGTTTCCTCCCTCCCTCCTTCCTCCCTTCCTCCCTCCTCCCATCTTTCCGTTCTTCTCTCCTCTCCTCTTACTCTGCAAAACCACCCCAGGATTTCCCCTTGTTGCTTTCCCTGTCTCAAGCCTGTTTCTCTTGTTATTTTCCTTGTCTCAGGCCTGTTTCCTTTGTCGCTTTCCCTGGGTAAACTTCACTGGATGCTGGATTCGCTTCTACTGAGTTCAGAAGCCATGCTGCTGGCGGTGGAGCATGGCCGCAGAAAACTGACACTCCGGCTCTTGAAGATCCTGTGACAGAAACAAGGAAGCTGGTGTGGTGGTGGCTGGCCACCTACACTCACCCTGTAGTGCTCTTCTTGGTCTGGATGTTCATCTAGAACTCTCTCAGTGGCTTCTGGTGGACTGTTCCTGTGAAACTGCGGCTCTCCACTGTGATGCTTCCCATCCTGGGCTCAGGAACCCTAAGGGATTCTCCTCTGTCTCTCAATTGCTTCTTTATGAGCCCCCCCCCCAATGTGCTTCATTCTCTCCTCAGCTGTGATGGTTGGAGTGGCTCAAAGTTTGATCCCAGGTGACACTATCCACTCAACCTTGCTTCAGTTCCCACCTGTTCTGTAGCAACTCAGGGAACTTGCCAGCTCATCCCTCCTGGCGGTGTCACTAGAGAGCATGCCATCGCTCCTAGATGACCCAAAGTATCTACAGCCCATTTATAATTAAGCACAGCTCTTCCTCCTGACTCCACAGAGCCCTGCATTAAAACACTGATCCTCAGTGTGGTGCTAGTTGGCGTGAAAGGACCTTTATGCGCCTGGCCTGATTGGAGGTCTTTAAGTCATTGGAGGTATGACCTTGAAGGGGATCATGGGACTCTGGCCTCTTCTCTGTGTCTCATATAGGCTGTGGGGTGGATGGTTTGCACTCCGGCCTCTTCTCTGTGTCTCATTAGGCTGTGGGGTGCATGGTTTGCACCGCTGCACCAATGATGGTGTTTTGCTTTACTGCAGCCCAGAGCAACGGGACCAACTGACCATGGCCTGGAGCTCCCCAAACTGAGAGTCGCAATTACCTGGCATCTGGTTGTAATGACTGAAGACTGACTCACCAGACCTTCTCCCCTGCTTCCCCTGCTCTCCTCTCTCCTGCCTCAGGGGTTGATCTGCCCTGCAGTGGTTAAGGTAGCCATGGGGACGTTCCTTCACACTTCCTCTTCCTTACCCCTAATGTTGGGTGATTCCTTACCAATACCTGCCAGTTCTCTGCTAAGAGGTCTTAGAATCTTCCCGAATGCTCGCCTCTTCACATCCATTGCCTTAACCTGCACACGACCGTGCTTGCCTGGAGCTGCCTTCTGCCTCCTTGCCTTTTCTCTGCCCCCGGCCATTGCTACTCTTGTTAGAGTGTCCTTAAAAGCCAAGTGAAACCCCTCTGCTCTCCTGCTTGCCAGCTCCCTCACGTCCCCCTGCTCCCATGGGATAGGACTGTGGTGGTTTTTAGATATGCCCATTGCTTTGAATTTAGACAGTAGCTATTTCAACTCAGGTAGCAGGGCAGCAGTGACCCCAGCAGACACCTTAGTCAGCCAAGCCATCCCTTGGTTTCAGTTTTCACAGGTTTTTTTTTTTTTTTTTTGTTTTTTTTTCTAAACTCCCTCTTGTTCCTGCCAATCACATGGGAGGGAAGGCCCTGGCTGGGCGGGTTTTCAGTAGAATCTAGGTAGAACCAGAGTCTCTTTGGGTAAAGGGTGTAGTGTGAGGGGCAGGCAAAGCCCTTGATGGGTAGGGATCACCAGTTCTCTCTGTTTTTAGGCAGAGAGTCTGCCTACCCTGTATCACAGCAGCTGAAGGTAGGCAGGAGGGGGGGCTCACAGATGTAAAACAGGGGGCTCTGGAATCCAGAGAAATGCTGGAGAAATGGGTGTAATTGGAAAGTTAAAGGACATGAACAGATGACAACCTCCACATATTCAATCCCCAACCCCCCTGAAAGCATCTTTAGGCATCTAATTGACACATTTCAAGAGACACACTGACTAGTTAGACATCAATTGACACCCTTATTAAATATCAATTAACACATTCCCTAACTTGATATTTAATTAGCTTGCTGGAGCTGTTCTTTTAAGAGCCAATTAAACGCCTGAAATATTCTTACATGCTGATTCCTCTGCTAAGCAGTCACCCATGAATCTTTGTCACAAGTCCTTCTGAGCAGGACTCCAAATGCACACCAGGACTGACAGTCAGAAGTTTAAGATCAATCACTAAACATCTAACAACTCACCCATGATTATGAATACAAAGGACAAACAGCTCTTGGACTGTGGTTAACTCTATTTCCTGACTGTAGAAACCGGTAAGTCAAGCAATCCAGACCCTCAGGCAACACTGTGATCCATTTAATTGTGGTAAAATGCATATACACTGAAATTCACAGTAGAGGACGCTGTGGGGTCACTGGGAAAGTGATGCTGATGGCCTGTGGGTCATAGCTAAATGAGGCTGGGTAATTCACCAAAGAGAGCCTTACATAGAAGCACATTGTTTTCTGCTGTTCAAGGTGTCTTGTGGATTAGCCTAGATCAGCTTCAGACCACAGGAGAGGCTACTCGGTGGATATTCTAGGGATCAGAATGATAAACAGTCTTGACTTACAAAAAAACCTCAGGCATGGGGAGCAGTTACTGGGGGTGGAAAGTTCCTTGTAACCAAAAGGGTGGAACCTAAAAGACTGGGCCACTCCACTGGGGAGCAGGCGCAGGCTTGCAGAAAATGCATGCCTAGGGGGCTTGTGTTGTGGGATATTTGTACACTGCATGAAGATAGATGGCTGTGATTAGTAAATAAAGAGCTAAATGAGCCGGGCGGTGGTGGCGCATGCCTTTAGTCCCAGCACTCAGGAGGCAGAGGCAGGTGGATCTCTGTGAGTTCGAGACCAACCTGGTCTATAAGAGCTAGTTCCAGGACAGGCTCTAAAGCTACAGAAGAAGCCCTATCTTGAAAAAAAATGGACAATAGCTAGGCAGGAGAGATAGGCAGGACTTCCAGGCAGAGAGAGGAAACTCAGATGAATCTAGGCACGGGAGGAGACACCATTGAGATGTGGAATGAGTCAGATACATAGTATGAGAGAGAGGTAAAAGCCACGTGGTAAAACATAGGTTAATAAAAATATGGCTAATTTAAGTTATAAGAGCTAGTGGGACAAGCCTAAGCGAATGGCCAAGCTTTCATAATTAATAATTCTCCATGATATTATTTGTGAGCTGGTGGCCAATTAAAAAGCTGGCTACAGGCTTGCACTCCCACTTCCTTCTGACTGGAAGATTTTGATGTGCCTTCATCTGCTGTGGGGTTTCACCATGACCACACCTCAGGGAAGACTCCCTTGATCACTAACCCAGGGTTTGATCCATTCTATCCCACCCACCAGCTTCGGATTCAGAGAGCCAGTGAAGCCCTTCAGAGCACTAGTCTCCATGACTTGGAATTACTTAGTTACTTTTTCGATGTCTGTATTCCTCAAAAGACTGTAGCCACAGGAGGGTAGAGGGCAAGCTCTATGTCTATGTCCATGTTTTATGTCTGTAGCTCTGGTTCATAGCACATAGTGTGTCTTGGATTAGTGGATGGATGAGTAGGATGGATGGATGAGAGATTAGATTAATGAATGAATGGGCGGATGAGAGACTGGTTAGATGGATGCAGAGATAGAAGGACAGAAACATGGATTGACGAATATAGATATAATGTTAGATGAATGGATGGGTGTGTGAGTGGGTGGGTGAAAGCACAGATGGGTTGATGGATAGATAACTGAATGGTGGATGAATGAATGAGTAAATGGATAAACTGGATGGTTGTATCTGATTATCAGGAGAAACAGGACAGAGAGAATGAATATATGTTAAAGAGGGTTTATGAGGCTGGCTGACATGCTATAGTCTGGGTAGTCCAACAATGGCTGCCTCACATTCAAGAGGCCGAAAACCAGATAAACTTCTCAGTGCACAGGCTGGGTTCTAAGCTGTATGCATCTTCCAAAGGCTTGGAGGATTCCTGGAGAACCCTGGTCTTCAGTCTATGTTGGAAACCCAAAGAAACTAGGTTCTGATATCAGTGAGTGGATCCCGCAGTGGTGGTAATGACAGGGCAGATGGATTTGCCAACGACAGTGAGGGCAATCAAGAAAACTTCCTTCTTTTCCAAACGTTGACCTGGGCTGCCCACAGTTAGTGTAGGCTTTCCCACTTTTGTTTATGTGTTTGTTTTGTTTTGAGACAGGCTCTCACTATGTACCACTGTCTTGTCTATAACTTGCTGGCCTCAAGTTCACAGAGGTCTGCCTGCCTCTCCCTCTTGAGTGCTGGAATTAAAGGCCTGAGCCACTAGGCCTGACCCTTCCCACTCTTTACCCTGATCAAGGAACTCCTCACAGGTTTGTCCGGCAGATTGCCCTTCAGTTGACTCCAGATCCAGCGACAGACAGAAGGATAGAGATACATGGTGGATGGATGGAGAGATGACAGAGATAAATGATGGGTAGATGGCTCACATGTAGATTCTGGGCGGAGCACGGTCTCCAGTGTCTGAGGATAGGGCTATGAATGAGTAGGAGCCAAACATGAGAGCAGTACTTTATTTGACACCAGAATTAGCTGTATAAACTTTGATGATGAGGGAAGTTCCCTTGAGTGTAGTTTAATATACCCTTTCAGCACATAATCAGCCGATGAAAAGGGACTTTTTATGTACACATGTTCTCTGAAGGGTCCTCAGTGGACACCACAGGGTCATAGCCAGCTTTCTTTGGACTGAGGTCCGGAGACATACAAGACAGGCTTACAAACTTTATTAATGTATAGATTCGGGCTCCTATACCAGACTGCCTGAGGAAAGACCTGAGAAATGGAACCCAGGATGGGACATTTCTGAATTGTCTTGTCAGCTCTTAGGCACACTGAAAACCAGCTAACAGACACTAACAGATGATAAACCTGAGGTCAGGCAAAGAGCAACCTGTCCAGGGCTCAGCAGAGCTCAGACTAGAATGCTGTCTTGTTTTCTGCTGGGCCAGCAGCCTAGCCTGAGGACATGTGCCAGAGAATAGGATTTAGGGTTGAAATACCCACAGTGCTCCCAATCCTAACCTATATTTAACAGCCCTAATTTTGTATGAATAGTGTCTATTAAATAATTAACGTTCCTGAAAATAGTAAGGACTCTTTTATGCCTTTTTATTCCTGGAACATCAAATCCTTTCAGATCATAATTAATTAAGACTCTTGATGTCCCCAAGAGGTAAACCAGACACCTGCAGAGACTTGGTAATTGGGTCTGGATCCTGAGATGGTCTGCATTTTGGAGTCTGCCCTGTTCCAGGGCTGATGAGGCAGTGGGAAGGGGGCACAGAAGGAGATCTGACAGGCATGGGTCCCCACGGTTGCTGGCACAGCCATGTACCCCTCACGTGCACACTTGTACGTCCATTGTCATACGTCTGCCACCTGACCTTGTGAGGGATGGGATCATCATGGGATCATCTCCCTGGACGTGTGGGACGCATTGGTAGCTCAGACCCCCAGCTGTCCCTTCAGAACTGTAGCAACTGTGGCAGGTCCATGACATAGAATCCCTTGCATCCCCACACACCGAGATCAGTATGAAGGTTCGTTGTGGGCTTACTTGATTGTTATTTGATGAGAGAGGGTCTCACTGTGGAATCTAGGTTGCCCTGAAACCCACGATCATCCTGCTTCACCTCACAAGGGCTGGGGTTATGGTGCAAACCACCATGTACAGCTCCGGGTTGCTTTGAAAACACGTTTTGCTTGTGCTTTGGTCAGTCCTTAATCGGCTTGGCCAATGTGTTGGAGTCAGTTTAGCTGGGATATGCCAGGAGGGGACTGGGGGTCTGCTGAGCCAGCATCTGAGGCATGGCTGAGGCCAAGCTCCAGAGAAGTTTCTTCAAAATGTCCAGTTGCTGTACAGTTTTTTGTTTCACAGTTATTTTTATTTTAAATTTTTGAATTATATTTTACTCTCTCTCTCTCTCTCTCTTTCTCTCTCTGTCTCTCTGTCTCTCTCTGTGTGTGTGTGTGTGTGTGTGTGTGTGTGCATCATGCTGCACACATAGAGGTCAGAGGACAACTTGTACAGTTCCCCTTCTACCACGTGGGTTCCAGGGTTTACACTCAGGACATCAGACTTGGTGGCAAGTTCCTTTACCCACTGAGACATCTCCTATTATTTTGTTTCATTTTGATATAGAGTCTACTCTACTACCTGCTAGAACCTGCAATCCTCCTGCCTCAGCATGCTGAAGATTACATCATGTTCTGTGTGCCACCACCCCTGACAGTGGACCTATCTAATGCTGTTTATCAGTAAGTGCTCTTCACACCCCTCAAGGCCTCCAGGACAACCCTCTCAACTACCCCAGCATTCAGTAATTCAACAAATATTCACCGAGCACCCACTAGGTGCATTGTGGAGTGGAAGGTGCTGTCACCTTGGCAGTGACATAGATAATCGGAAACAAATTCATGAGTGAGTGGCCTCCTGTCACTTCTGTGATGTAATGCAGGTTCTTTTTGAGGAGGGAGGTCTTTAGGCGAGGGTGGCCAGGGAAGGCCTCTTTGCAGGGTAACATTTAGGCTGTTTGACTATGAGAAAGGCATGCACTATGAAAGGCTTGCTGTGCACATGGTACTGAAGACCCTTGCTCATGATTGAGTGCGGAGAGAGAGTTGGGTACCAGAGCCAATCAGCTAGAGCAAGGAGGAGATTGTAGCCTGAGGAAAAGAAATGAGTTCTGTTGGCAGCAGAGAAAGACAGGGTTGGAGGTGAGGCAGCGCCAAGGTCTAAGGTGAGTGTGTATTCATCACCAATCTGGTACTTTAGTATGTCTGTGACAAAAATGTCCGATAAAACTAAGAAGGAAGAAAGCATTTCTTTCGGCTCACAGTTTCAGAGGGCTCTGTTGTAGGGATGTTTTGCTTGTGATCTAACAAATAAAACTTGCCTGAAGATCAGAGGGCAGAGCTGGCCACACCAGTTAACCATAAAGGCCAGGCAGTTGTGACACACACCTCTAATCTCAGACTCAGGAGACAGAGGTAGAGAGATCTCTATGAGTTCAGGGCCACCCTGGAATGCATGAGATTGAATCAGTCTAAAAGAGAAATAGAATCAAGTGGTGGTGGCTCACGCCTTTAATCCCAGCACTAGGGAGGTGAAGACAGGAAGTGATATGGCTGGGCAGAGAGGGGAATATAAGATGGGAGGAGACAGGAGCTCAGAATTCAGTCTGAGGTTTTGTAGAGATGGCATTCAGTCTGAGGATTCATAGGGACAGGATCACCCCTTTGAACTGATGATTTTGTAGAGGTAAGAACTAGTGGCTGGCTGCTCTGCTTCTCTGATCTTTCAGCTTTCACCCGCTAATATCTGACTCTGGGTTTTTATTATTAAGATCAATTAGAATTTGCACTATATTCTGTTTAGCATGGGAGTGAGGGTTTGGTAGATCAGCTCACATGGTGACAGGAAATAGACAGGGAGATAGGAAATAGCTAGACCTAGTTCACTCCAGAAGTCCATCTTCCACTCCCCGCTTCCACAAGCTGAGTCCCATCTCCTAAGTTTCCAGGACCATGGCACCGAGCTGGTATACATCATCAGATTGGCAGACTCTTAAAGGTTACATTTCAAAGTTTGCATGCCACAGAGATAATTTTAATTCTGTGCCTTAAAAAGGAGCTGTGTAATTGATTTATTTTGAATTAATCATCTAACACATCACAGACTTTGTTGACAAACATCAGTGAGTGATGTGTCTCCTCCGATTTGGAGAGGGAAATGCGTAGGGAAATACGGATTGCCACTCAGTGTTCTTCACTCGTGCCGAGAAAGCCTGCGTCTGGTGCTTGACGTCAGGGACTCTTGTGCCTAAAATAAAGTCTTCGGTTTATTGATTAATTTCGAGGGCTTGTTCCATATCAGCTTTAGACGGGAGCCAACTGGCTGGTGTTAGAATGGAAGGATATGTTTAAGGAATGTACCGTGAAGCAAGTGGCCCTTCGCCCCTCCGGCCCATGAAATGCCGCCCTTCGCCCCTCCGGCGTATAAAATGGCAGGCTGTGTCATGTCGGTTGCTATCTCTTCTCCTGAAGTCAGGCTTGAGGGCTGAGGACTCTGGAATGCTTTTTAAGGACTGATCAGATGGCTTCAACAAAAGGCAGGCATGGCGAGTCATCCTTTCAGATGGGCTCATTAGCACGCGCGCCCATGTCCAAGCGCCAGTGTTCCTGTCGGCTGCGCTGCGGATGTAAATGAACCAGGGAACGAGAACAAATGTGAGCACGCTGACTGCCAGCACCAATGTCCTACAAACGACAGCAGAATCACAACAGTGACAAGGTCTGGGCTGGGTGCCCTGGTGACAGCGACGAGGAATGCCCCGGAGAAGCGCTCCTGCTGTAATGCTTAGGACAGTTGGCCCAGAGTGAGGGTTTCACATGCAAACAGATGTGTGGCCGTGAGCAAACTGCTCCCCTTTCCATGCTTCCTTCTCTTCCTCTTCGTCAGCCTCACACATCTGCCGTGAGGGCAAACTGAAGTCTCCTCACACTCAAAATAAGTTGTTTGGGTCCTGGGTGACGGTCTTACTGTGCAAAGCATGAGGGTCTGAGTTCAGATTCCTGGCATGCGTGTAAAGCTGGGTGTGATGACATGTGGCTGTGATGGCGGTGCCAGGGAGGCAGAGACAGGAGCATCTCTGGGTCTTGCTGGCCAGCGAGCCTAGCCTAATTGGCGAACTCCTGGGACAATGAGAGACTTTCCTTTGAAAATAAGGTAGACAATGCTTGAGGAGGACACACTTTATCAACACCACCACCATCACTATTGTCTTGGTTAGTTACTGAGGATATGGCTTTGTGGCAAACTCTGAAGGAAGACAGCAGCAGTTAGGCAACAGTGGAAGGGACAAGCATTCTAGGCTGAAGGAACAGTATGTGCAAAAGCCTTGTGGTAGGAAGGACTGTGGTGGATTTGGGGAGCTGAGCAAGGCCAGTGTGGCCTGAGCAGAGTGATCGAGGGGGGACTGACGAGAAGGAAGACTAGAGAGACAGACTGGAGCTTCAGCAGGTGGGCCCTCTGCTTTGTTTTCATGCCACGAGTAGGAATTGCTAATTAAAGGTTTTAAGCAGGGTGGGGCAGACATCTGATTAGCAGTTTGGAAGGATCCTCTAGTAGCTTTAGCAGCTAATGGTGCTGAGGTAAAGGTGGGGAGGTAGAAGAGGAGAGAAAATGGTGAAGAAGCTGAGGAGTGGGCCCCACCGGAGTCGGGTAGGGAGTTCTGAGCTGAGCTGTCCAATGGGGAGAGGTTTGGTGGCTTTCCAGTTGCTGCGGTAATCTAACCTAAGCGACTGAAGAGTGAAAGTCTGTTCTAGCTCATGGTTCCAGACCACACTCCATTGTGGCAGTGAATCACAGTGGCAGGAGCTTGAGGGAGCCGTCACGTCACACCCACAAGAAGCTGAGCAGCCAAGAGTAGCCCATGCCTACAGCTGCTTAGCTTCCTCTCTCCACTTACACAGCCCAGGATTCCAGCAGGGGAATGGTGACACCCATAGTGGGCAGATCTTCCTACCTCAATGACCAAGACCAAGATAATCCCCCACAGGTGTGCGCAGAGGCTGATTTCCGAGGTGAGTCTGTCAAGTTGACACCATTAACCACGACAGTGAAGGGAAGGGAGGAGGCCAGGATGATGCCTCTCTGTTAGTTTGCTTAGCCGCTAGGCATACTGTGGCTCCCTGGTGCAAGGATGGCGAAGGATGGGATTGCGTCACTGTTCTGAGCTTCGGTTTCCTCACTGGTACTCCAGCCCGTGTGAGCACACTGGAAGAGCAGTCAGCACATGGCTTATTCCTCTAAGTTTAACTGTGACAGCTGCACCTCTGCTGCTGAGGGCAGAGCAGAAGACAGTCTTCATCCATGCACGCATCCCTGCATCTCATTTTCCTGATTCATTAAGTAAGACCAGAACCCATAGGTCACAGGTTCTGGTGGTTGAGCAAGATGATAAAATAAGGAGCTATATGGGGACCAGGCAGACCTGAGTGTAGGGGCACTTCCTCTTCCCACTTTGTCCTGTCTGTAACGTGCCCTAACATGTACATCCATGTGCATGCAACATACATGCACACATTCCAACACATATATATGTAATCACAAAGAATCACAGTACCCAAAGTCACATACCCACTGAGACAGGTGAAAGAAGATTTGGCTGGGAACCAAACATTGTTAAGTGCTATAGAAATGTTCATGTCAGTTTGGGGGAATAGCTCAGTGAAGTGCTTACTGTGCAATTATAAGGACCTGAGTTCAGTCTCAGCACCCATCACACATACATACATATATACATATATGTATATGTATATATATGTATATGTACCTATACATACATACACACATACACACACACACACACCACATAAAGCATGTAAATGTTAACCACAGGCTCTTCCCCCTTGTTGCAATAAGTTGCTTGTTCATTTGCCGGATGTGGAAATAATCACACAGAAACTGTATCAATTAAATCACTGCTTGGCCAATTACTTAAGTGTATTGCTAGCTAGCTCTTACATCTAGAATTAACCCATCTCCATTAATCTGTGCATCACCACGAGGTCATGGCCTACCAGCAAAGTTTCAGTGTGTCTGTCTCTGGCAGAAACTCCATGGCTTCTCTCTAACTCCTTCTTTCTCCCAGCATTCAGTTTACTTTTCCCCGCCTACCTCTACTTCCCTGTGCAGGCCCAAGACAGTTTCTTTATTAACCAATGGTATTCACAACATACAGAGGGGAATCCCCCATCATCACCTTTTTTTGTAAGCACTTTTATTTAATGTTTACTTTTTCTACAAATAAGCTTTTGGGGACCTAGCCAATTTGACTGTTGGACTGATGGCTGTCCTATCTTTCACTTGTACCTGGCTGCCTTGAGCAAGAAGCTGTCGCCAATCTAGCCATTCTCTGTTTGATGACCAAGTAGACTGTGATACTTTGAATGCTTAATAAAACCTCTGAGAAGTCCTCCTCACCACCTCCTTGGTACCCAGTGGAACCCTGCTGGACCGCAACCTCAGCTACTGGTGAAGTCATAGCAGCCTCCCAAGAGACTTTACTCCAGTCATGACAGTTCTAGGCCACTCCCACCGGCTTTGAAAAGCTCTACTCTAGGAGATCTAGATAGCACTCTCTCTACAGCTGTTCTCACTGCTACACTTCCAATTGACTTCATCAAAGACTTGTGTTTGGTTCATTTCCGGGTGCCTTCATTTCTCCTTTTCTGATGTGGTGAAATAACCGACAAAAGCAGCTTAAAGGAGAAAGGATTTGTTTTGGCTCACAGCTGCAGAGGGTCACAGCAGAAGGCATGGCGGAGGGAGCACAAGACTGGCCCATCATGTCCCATCAGTAGTCCAGAAGTAGGGAGAGAACAGGAAATGGAGAGACTTCAAAGCCTGCCTATGAATGACGTATTTCCTCTAGCAAGGCTCTGCTTTCTAATTATTTTCTATTGATATTTATTGAGCTCTACATTTTTCTCTGCTCCCCTCCCTGCCTCTCCCCTTCCCCCTTCAATCCTCCCCCAAGGTCCCCATGCTCCCAATTTACTCAGGAGATCTTGTCTTTTTGTAGTTTCTACTTCCCATGTAGATTCTATCTATGTAAGTCTCTCTTAGTGTCTGCATTATTGTCTAAGTTCTCTTGGATTGTGGTTTGTGGGCTGCCTTTCTTTGCTTTATGTTTAAAAACCACCTATGAGTGAGTACATATGGTAATTGTCTTTCTGTGTCTGGGTTACCTCACTCAAAATAATGTTTTCTAGCTCCATCCATTTTCTTGCAAAATTCAAGCTGTCGTTATTTCTTTCTGCTGTGTAGTACTCCATTGTGTAAATGTACCACATTTTTCTTATCCATTCTTCGGTCGAGGGGCATTTAGGTTGTTTCCAGGTTCTGGCTATGACAAACAAAGCTGCTATGAACATAGTTGAGCACATGTCCTTGTGGCACGATTGAGCATCCTTTGGATAT
>JAQHUG010000077.1:1302405-1327085 GCA_028555095.1 Dicrostonyx torquatus | reverse complement strand
CCAAGATATTGTGTTAATATCATACTATAAAATATAGTGCAACTTTTAAAGTCCCATGCTCTTTAAAAATTTCAACATCTAAAAGCTTTTTATATCTTTAAAAGTCCAGCTCCCTCAACTGTGAGTTTATGTCAAAGCAAAAACAAACTATGGGCTTCTTACTCCAAAAGGGAAGAACCAGGGCTTCGGAGCAATCATATTAAAGCACCCCCCCCCAATCTAGCAGTGTAAAAAGCTCCATTCCGACCTCTGGGACTCACTCTTCTTGCTCCCAAAGGCATAGACATTTCACTTCCTCAGCTCTACCATCCACACGCAGTAATGTCCCATAGGCTCAGGCTGGTTTCACTCCACACCCACCGCTGCCCTTGGTGGACATAACAGGGTCCTGGCATCTCCAGATAACCTGGCATCTCTATGGAAATGAGGCCGCACCTGCAGGGTGGCCTCTCTGCAGGGACTCCAAACAACCCTGCCACATAGTGCCACACCTTAGCTTCCCTCCATGTGGGTTTCATGCACTAAAACAGGTGCCACATAGAAAATGCTCACACATTACCAAGTTCAGCTGCCAGCTTGAGACGCGACTTTGTCCGACTCCTGGACCACAGCGTCTGCATGCTGAGAAACTACTTCCTAGACTATTTCACTTCACTGATGCTGCTCTCTTTCTAATCACAGCCGGTTCTTTAGCCCCAGATGACCAGTGTCTGTTGCTCTAATGGTACATAGGCTTTTTTTTTTCATGGTTCTTAACCCAAATGCCACACAAATGACCCTGATGGGGTCTTCGCTTCCTCTGAAGGTTCACACGCCAAGCTTCCATTTTCTGAGTTTCTCTCGGTATTTTATTGATGTGGGATTCCCCTCTGTATGCTGTGAATATGTTTTATTACCATTGGTTAATAAAGAAGCTCCCTCAGCCTATGGCAGGGCAGAATAGAGCCAGGCTGGAAGAGATATATAGAAAGAGAAGGCAGAGTCAAGGAGACGTCACGTAGCTGCCAAAGGAGTAACAATGCCAGCACTGGTGAGCCACAGCCTCGTGACAACACACGGATTGATAGAAATGGCTTAATTTAAAATGTAAGCGTTTGTTAATAAGAAGCCTGGGCTAATGGGCCAAACGGTGTTGTAATTAATATAGTTTCTGTGTGACTATTTAGGCCTGGGCAGCTGGGAAATGAACAAGCAGACTCCATTTACATTTTATCTTCCAAGCTCCTGCTAGAACAGCCCATGAAGTGCTGAGCCCCCCAACTGCTTTCTTAGTCCCAAATCCCAAAGACTTTCATGATCCTCCCACCAAAACAACATGGCCAGGCTCATCACAGCAGGGACCCCGCTCCTGGTTCCAGTTTCTCTTCTCCTTTGCTTACATCATAAACACCACAGCCAAAAGTGACTTGAAGTAAAAGCTGTTTCCTTCAGCTTATGCGTCCAGTGCACAGGATACCACCGAGGAATGTCAGAGAGTGAGCGGGTAAGCCGTGTTCCTTCATGGTTTCTGCTTCAGCTCCTGCAGCAGTTTCTTTCAGTGAGGGACAGTGCCCCAGAAGTATGAGCTAAGATTAACCCTTTCCTTCCCCAGGCTGCTTTGGATCGTCCTGTTTATCGCAGCAACAGAAAGCAGGTAGTAACTGTTCAGCACCGGCTTCTTTTCCCATGATGCTCCCTGTCTCCACAATGGCACCCAGGACACCAATACATCACAAATTCTGACTTACTCATCTCCCTCAGCTTCTTTATTCAATCTTGCCTGGTCCTGATCCGTATCACTAATGGTCCAACACACTTTAGCATGTCCCTGAATCTCTCCTGGACTCAGTTTCCCCAGGAAGGAAGAAAAAGAAGGGCCAGAAAACTAAAATGAAGCAAGTATTGCCTGGGCTGCTTCTTTGGGATTTAAGGACATGTTAGGATCAGAGATTCCGCGTCAACCATATTGGATTAACTCCAATTCTGTTTCTCAGCTTTGTGTTCTTGGTAGAACACAAAGAAGCACATCCCATTTTGAGTTGGTGTCTTCATCTCTAAAACGGGCAACACTCTTTAGAGGATGGAAGGAAACCATAGCCTGTTTCTTTTTTTCTTTCTTTCTTTCTTTCTTTCTTTCTTTCTTTCTTTTCTTTTGCTTTTTCTTTTCTTTTCTTTTTTTCTTTCTTCAAAACAGGGTTTTTCTGTGTAATAGTCCTGGCTGTCCTGGAACTAGGTCTTGTAGCCCAGGCTGTCCTTGAACTCACAGAGATTCACCTGCCTCTGCCTCCCAAGTGCTGGAATTAAAGGAGTGTACCACAACTGCCCGGCTTCATAGCCTATTTCTTACAAAACAAGTGACCCATGTTAGCCAGTGAGCTTTCCTCCCTCCTCTCCTCCCCTCCTCACCTTGTCCAGTGCTGTCCACCCAGCTGTATTTTTCCACCCTGGCAGCTGCCTCCTTCACGCGTGCACATTGTTTGGGAATCCAGGCTGCAAGATGCGAGCTGAAGGCTGCAAACCCATCAGCTCCCCCAGCTTCCCTCGCTGGCCTACAAATGTCACGTTCATCCAAATAACAATTTCAGGGCAAGCTTCTTCTCTGATTTGTTGGTACTTCTAAAAAAATAAATGGAGGGAACATGGAGGCGCCAAAGAACACAACGAACTCATCGCAGAAGCAGTCGACTCTTTCCCATCCCCCAGCACTCGAAAGGAGACTCAGCACACCCTTGTGTTCTTTCTCCCACAGCAGACATGGTCCCTCTGGCTCTGAGGACCTGGGAAACCTTCACCCTCTTGGTTTGGGCCCAGAGTTTATGGTCCCCTCCTTGACTTTCGTCTGGAGCCAGGTACCACAGGAGAGGCTGAGGATTGACCAGGCAGTCTCTCACTTGATTGTTCTCTTTGAGATTAACCTGAGGACCTGAGAAGACATCTCAGCCAGCAAAGCATCTGGCAGGCAAATATGAGGACCAGGGTTCATTTCCCAGCCTTTGTACAAAAAGCTGGGTGTGGGAGTGCATGCCTGCTATCCTAGGACTAGGGGGACAGGGATGGGTGAGATCCCTGGGGTTCACTGGCTAGTCAATCTCGCCTAATAAATGAAAGATTCAATTTCAAAATATAGGTGGACACATCCGGATGGATATTCAAGATTGACCTCTAGCCTCCACATAGATATACATGCATGCACACATAACTGCAACCCACTGTTACACATGAACACACACACAGTCAACTATACAATGATTGGTGTCAGTTCAGTGAACCTTAACCAAGTCTGCATTCATACAAGGACCACCATATTCATATATGACCACCACATTCATACAAGGACCACTACATTCATACATGACCACCACATTCATACAAGGACCACCACATTCATACATGGCCACCACATTCATACATGGCCACCACATTCATACATTCATGACCACCACATTCATACAGGGACCACCACAGTCATACAAGGACCAGCACATTCATACAATGACCACCACATTCATACATACATGACCACCACATTCATACAGGGACTACCACAGTCACCACCACATTCATACAAGGAGCAGAACATTCATACAAGAACCACCACAGTCATACGTGACCACCACAGTCATATGTGACCACCGCAGTCAATGCAAAGAAGCATTTCCGGGTGCTTCTCCGTGAGTGATTTGTCTTTAAATTCAGAAACGTTATAGCCACTCAGAAAACAGAGAGTGATACTAGAAAATATCCTGACAAGAGTTAGCGACTATTACAATTTTGCCGTATTTGCTTTGGTCGGTCCTTGTTTGTCACCGCACCCCCGCTTCTTCTCATTCTCTTACAAGGAAACAGAACAAGAAAAGGAATGAAATATAATGGATACAATTGATTGGGTACTCACCGCAGTCCCCAGTGGTAACCACCCCATGTTGGAGAGAAAGTGTGTCTCCCCGATATTTGAAGTCTTACTGCATTCTGTCTGACAGGGACTAGAGTGCACTGATGCTGGGCAGGCTCTTGGCATTTACATAAAATAATGCATAGAGCGTGTGTCTCTTTGCAAAATAGCTTTACTCAATGTGCACATTTAAGATTTATTCACCGTCTTACAAGTAGATCCAGTTCATTTACCTTCGCATACCATCCGAAGGTGAGGCTGGTTGAAGCTTTTCTCATCCGCTCTCTTACTGAGGAGTATTTCCACTGCTCCATCCTTTTTCCTCGTGAAGGCCTGAATGTAAAGTGCCCTGCACCCAAGTGGCTGTGCTACCTCTGGAGTCTGAATACTTTCGGATGTGACGCCTTAACAGGTCACTGCTCCGGAGTGTGCCTTTAAAGGTTATACCAGGGTTTGGAGGGATGACTCAGCAGTTAAGAGCACTTACACTCTTCCAGGGGACCCTAGTTCACTTTCCAGCACCCACACTGGTGCCTTACAACTGCCTGTAACTCCAGCTCCAGGGAGACCTCACTCTTTACATGCCTACATGTACATACACATCCTCAAGCATGCATGCACACATCCACATACATGCGTGTAGTTAAAAATTGTAAATCTTTTTTGAAAAGAATGCAAAGTTTACACAAGTCCCTGTTTCCTTCCTTCCTGTCTGCTTCACGCTGTGAAGTGAGGAAGCTTCCCCCGCCCCATGTTCCCACTACCCTGATGTTTTGCCCAAGTGCAGGGGACAAGGCAAACACAGGTTGGACCCTGTGAACCCACGAGCAGCACAAGGCATCCTTTCCTGAAGTTATTCTTTCTGATAGGTTAGTCACAGTGATGAAAATGCTGCTTTGTGCTTGTCTTATGCTGAATAGCCTTGAATTTCCACAGAATGTCGCACAAGGCAAACTGCACCCGGACAGTAACTGACAGCGGAGCCACGGGACCGTGGGATGTATACATCTCCAGCCTCACTGGGTGCTGCTGTTCTACGATTCCATTTTTTCCCAGCTTTTCGCTGACATCTCCTTTTGTGTTTTTCCATCTTTGGATGGGATTTTATTTGTCTCAGACTAGCATGGTGCAGCGTTCAGCTTTAATTGCCAACTTGACTCTCCTGAGAAGAGAGCCTGAGGGGCTGTCCACACTGGGCTGGCCTGTGGGTGTGTCTGTGCAGATTGTCTTCCTAAAGTCAATTGATGTGGTTAAGAGCCAGCCCTCAGTGGGTGGCACCACTCCCTACGCAGGGGTGTGGTGGTGTTCTAAACCATATGAGAGCAGAGAGACTAGCTGAGCGGGAATTCAAGCAAGTGAGCATGCTTGCATTCTTTCTGCTCTTGACTGTAGGTGTGACGTGACCAGACACCCCAAACTTTTGCCCCTGTGACGTCCATGCGGTGCTGGACTGTAGTGTGGCATTGCAGCTAAAACGGCTCTTTCTCCTTTAAGTTGCCCTCACCACCCCCAGGCTGTTTTACAGTAACAAGAATGAAACTTGGGCATGTGAAGAGACTGCCTTGGCGATTCCCACACTTCACACTATGCCCTGGGGCTTGTAGCCCAGCAAACTTCATGTAGAATTTACTAGAACTCAGAAAGTATATGTATTCAGACGACTTAAAGAAAGATCTAGAAACCTACAGAACTGATAGAACTGTTGGGCAAGAGACTTTAACTTTTTAACACAATCCTCTTTTTAAAAATGGCCAAACATTGGGTCTGGAGAGAAGATGGTTCAGTGGTTGAGGGCACTGGCTGCTCTTCCAGAGGACTTGGGTTCAAATCCCAGCACCCACGAGGCAGCTTACACCCGTCTGTAATTCCAGTTCCAGGGTTTCTGACAACCTCATGCAGACATACATGCAGGCAAAACACCAATGAACACAAAATAAAAATAAAGTATTTATTTTTAAAACATGGGCAAGCATAATAAATATCATAAGTGACCAGATTATCATGTAAAAAAAATACTTGACCTTGGCAAAATCCAATGAATGCAAATTAAAACAACACTCGGGCATTATCCCTTGTGTATCACCCTAGAAAAATAATTACAATTTTATAATATCTATTACAGTAAAGGTGTTGGGAAAGATGCACTATCTCAAGAAAGGTTTTACAAAGAAAGCTTAAAGGCACACATGCCTTAAATGCTAATTCAGTGGCTATTTTCAACCCAGACTGACACAGACTAAGTGATGTTTGTTTGTTAGTCGGTGTTTCGTCTCCACAGCAGAAATGGTTTACAAACCTTTAAGAACACTTACAGACAAATTCAGCAGCAGGGTTTGTTTCCCGCTAGGGTTATCTTCAGTATTTTTCTACTGTTGTGTTTTGCCCTAAATTCTGATTTCTCTACCACTTTATCAGAAGCTGGACTCGACTGAACAGATCAACCGTTTAAAAGAAGCGTGTGGCGCTCAGGCACTGTGAGCCGCTGCTGGGGAGGCCTTGCAGACTGCGGTGTGGCTCTAGTCCTCAGACTCCACTCTGGAGAAACCGCAGAACTGGGGGGAACTGGGGATCTCAGGGACCCTCTGAGGAGTCTGAGAACAGTGTGGACTGGAGTGTGTGTCTGCCTATCTGTCTATGCATCTGTCTGTGTGCCCCTGTGTGTAAACACTCATGTGAACTAGAGGATAATGGCTAGGAAAACTCAAGGCAGTGGCGGGAAGGTGAGAGAGATGGTTTTCCACCCTGCTGCCCACTAAATGTCTATTTACAGTGATGACAATGGCACGAGAGAGGAAGTCCTCCATTCTGGAATGTTCATGCTGAAATACTAGAGGCTTGGGATTTACTCTTCTGTTTGTTTACTCTATTTTGAGACAGTTTCACAGTGTAGTCCAGGTTAGATGGAAACTCATTGTGTAGCTCAGGCTGGCCTCCACTGTCCCAAATGATGTAGTTAGAGGTGTGTGCTGTCACACCTGGCTGCAACTTACTTTCAAATGTTTCAGAAAAAAATTCACACACAGACACACACACACACACATGCACGCACAGACACACACCACAGTTACTATTATAATTTATACAACAGGTTTGTGTGTGTGCCAACAAATGTAATTTTTGATGAATCCAGGGAGAGCTCATTGCCCTATTTCAAATTGTGCTTGGTGAATTCATCTCTTTCTTTTCTCCCCAAATCCGTAACTGATCAGCACCCACCCCGAGGCCTCGCAGGCATTCTGATTTATTTCGGTGATGGCAGTTTTACACACGATTGCAACAGAAACAGGCAGAAACCTACTGGGTTGTGGGAAGTCTTTGAAAGTTCTGCCCTTACCACTTCTTCTAGAATGCCTTGGTGTGGTGTATTCTCTGGCTCCCACTTGACCACAGAACTTGGGTACAGCAGCCCAGCTCTCTATCATCAGTGGGCTATCCAAATGCTGATATGAAGTGGGAGTCCCACCAAGGCATTTCCGAAGGAGCAGCATGAGAGGAGGAGCTGATTTGTTCTGTGGTACGCACTGCCAGATCCTCTACGTCCATGCCCTTTCCTCTACCTAACTGACATCTATTGAAGGGATTTGCAAAGCCTGGACCCTGGGCTCTCACACCTTCCCTTCACCAGAACAACTGATGTTCAAGGAACCATGAACTCCCAGGTCAGAATGCCCAGATACCAGAACAGAATGTCACTTATGTAGAAAGATAATAGAAGGCCCCATCTGAGGCCGTATTGTTAAGAAAAGGATCTAGAATTTAAGACAGACATAAAAATAATGATTGAAATAAGAACAATTTTAAACATATGAAGAAAAATGGGAAGTCATTGAGAGGGCCAAGTGGAAACATTAGGTATGAGAAGTGTAGTGGTTAGGTATGTAAGAGTGGATTGCTAGCAGAATGGAAACAGCTGAAGGACAGATTAATGAAATGGAAGATCAGGTAAGGAATTCTCCCAGGAGGCCATAGGAAATGATGAAAAGGAAGAAAAAATTATTAATGCTTTGAAATATGAAAGACAGAAGTT
The DNA here is from genome assembly GCA_028555095.1 of Dicrostonyx torquatus. Lineage (NCBI taxonomy): Eukaryota > Metazoa > Chordata > Mammalia > Rodentia > Cricetidae > Dicrostonyx > Dicrostonyx torquatus. The sequence goes on along the minus strand of JAQHUG010000077.1, from coordinate 1,319,187 downwards.
GAAGAGGCAATATTTTTTTAAAGAAAAGATCAAGATGGACGGAATAGTGTTCGACTATAATCCCAAGAGACTGAGACAGGAGGATTGCTAATCTGAGACCAAATTGTACCACACATGGAGACTGTCTCCAAATCAGAATGAGATATAAGAAATGGATAAAGAAACAGTGAAGATTCATCTTTCAACAATTAAAGACTGGAATCCCTGGCTTGAGAAGGAATGACACCTACAAAATAAGGGCGACCTCCACCAACATTGAGAGCAGTAAAGACAAATTCGACATGGTTTTTGGATAGGAAATAGATTGCCAACAGACAATAATCACAGTATTAAGATGTCTCTACAAGTAACATGGAAAATAAAAGAGCTCTCTATATGGATATTGTCAAGTTCAAGAAATCAAGGTAAATAAATGAGTATGGAGGGGTTTAAAACTATTTTATTATTGTTGCTGTTATGTGTGCCCACTTGCCACAGTGCATGTGTAGAGGTCAGAGGACAACTTTACCAAGTCATTTCTCTCCTATTTTTTCATAGGCTCTGGAGATCAAACCCTTATATGTTGATGGGATTTCTGTCCTGCCCAGTCCTGTTCTGCCCAATTCCCACAGTTGTTAAGTCCCAAAGAAATCACACAGAGGTCTACATTAACTATAAACTGATTGGCCCATTAACTCAGGCTTCTTATTAACTCTTATAACTTATATTAGCCCATTATTCTAGTCTGTGTTAGCCACATGGCTCAGTACCTTTTTCAGCGAGGCAGTCACATCTTGCTTCTTCTGTGGCTGGTCAGGACTGTGGAGGAATGGGCTTCCTTCTTCCCAGAATTCTCCTGTTCTCATTGACCCACCTCTACTTCCTGTCTGGTTGTCCTGCCTATACTTCCCACCTGGCTATTGGCCAATCAGCATTTATTTAAAATATAATTGACAGAATACAGACCATGGTCCCACACCACTTATAAGTGTAAAATGTGAGACTTATTTTAATATAACACCAATTACAACCCATACAAATGAATTAGTCACTAGTGAAAGACATAAACGTCTCAGTTTAATTTTTCTTTGCCTTGTGTTTAGTTTGCGATAGCCTCTCACTAACTATCCAGTAAACTGCTTTGTGGTCTTGGCTGTCTTCAAATCCATGGTCTTCCTGCCTCAGCCTGCTAGACATTGGCAGTACAGGTACATGCCACCCACCATGCTGAGCTTCAAGTTAACTTTCTAGAAGAAGACAATGTATGATTTTAAGGTAAGCTACAAAACGGCAGAGAATATTGTAAAAATTAAAGACTAGATTCCAGGCAAGTATCAAGAGACCTAAGCTGGCTAATTTCAACGTAAGGCAAAGCAGCCTTTAATGTGGAACTCAAAACACTTTAGAATAGTAACAAAGTGGACAACCAGAGAATGTCATCAGCATGAAAACATGTATGCACTTAAAAGCACTCACTAAATATATACGAAGAAATAATAGGGATATAGAGGGAGGGCCATAATTCATTTGTGGTTGAATCTTTGTTACATTCCTGTATTACTATATTGATAAGGTAGTTTAAAAGAACCAGAAATATTTTTAAATACATCATTGCTTCTAATGTCCTCAGTGTCCACAGTCTGGGTCTGTGTTTACCATGGGTACCCGTCACCTTCGGCTTTGTTGATCCTTGATCTTTGGTACAGGTTTTTGCATTGTTTTATGGCTGGTAGACTATTCTCTCTGGAACTCTTTTTATTTGGGTGGCTTCTAATAGATGGCTTTTCTACTTATCTTCTCTTGCCTGGATTCTAGATCCTTGTCTTTTTAATCTACTTTCTGAGAGATTTCCTCTTCTATATTTTCCAAGCCAGCTGCCAACTTTTAAAAAATTCCTCCTATCATATTTTTAACTTGAAGAGTACTTTCTTTTCAGATCTCAGAATATTGCTTTTCTTAAAATAGAATCCTGTTCTTATTCCGTGTTCGCAATACTTCGTTCCTCTAAGGAAACTAATACGTTAAAAAAAAGAAAGAAAGAAAGAAAGAAAGTGCCTTCTCTGAGCATAAATGTCTCTGAATGTGCCTGGGTCAGCACTGAGTGCCACTGTAAAACATTGATACAGCACAAATGTATCGCTCCACGGTTGTATAGATTAGACATTCAACGAGTACAGTTACATGAACCATAATCACGGAGTTGGAAGGACAATTTCTTCTGGAAATTTTAGAGATTTCATGTCTTGTTTTCTCTAAATTTTAGAGACTGCCCACATTGCTTATCTCATCACTCCTTATCTCTGTCTCCAAGGCCAGTAGTATTGTCTCTACTTCTCTTTTCCAGAGCATTGCAAAGGAAAAGATGGGTAGATTGGGATCCCTAGAGTCATACTGTGCAATCCATCTCAAAGTCAACTCATGAATGACTTTACTTGTGTTTGTATGCACAAACCCATGAAAGTGCCATGTGTCATAAGATCTCAGGGTTAGGGCACAGGCCTTTGGAAAGGAGCGCTATCCTACCTGCCATATACACACCTTTGTTTTGTTCTATTGTTCTCTAGTCTTCATGGGAGAGGTTTTCCTCAAATCCCAGGTCATCTTTCGTCAGCTGCATGTATCAGAGAAGGTTCTCAGAAGCCCTGCACACAAGTGGGAGGGCAGTCACCAGATTGCTGGAGGTGCAAGGACTGGCCTTTTCTTCTTGCACCCCATCCTTTGTCTAAAGTTCAAGATCTTTCCTAGGCATGAGAGAACCTCTGAAGACTTCTATAACCTTCTGCCTGAAGAAAGAAGATCTGACTGCCAATGAGGTTATATACAAACTGGATGGGAGAGAAATATGAACATCTCAAGACCCATCATGTTTACCCAGCATTCTCAGGTCCTACCAACTGTTCCTGCTGTTCATTGTGTATGTCCTTCTACCAGGAAGTGAAGACTTGGAGTGGAAGGGAGGGTACGACTATTTCTTAAACAGATCTTCACTCGGTTGAACGTTTAGTCAAATCTTCATGGCTCCCAGGGAAACTGCAACAAGAGGGTAGCTGGGGTTGTTTAGCGTAAATTATCCTCCTTCGCGCTGACACTCGATTCCCTCAGTTCTCCCCTGATTCTTACTTGTCTTCATTTCCATTGGAGGAACTTGAGATGCGTTCGTGTTTGAATCTATATTGTGACTCTTGGACATTTTAATCTCAATAAGCCATTATGTCAGGCCATGTTTTTGGTTGCTTAATTTGTCCTGATGGCGAGTGTGCTTGGCTTCCTCAGACAACCATTTCCTGTATTGATTTTAAAGAGAGCTTTAACAGGCTTGTTTACAAAGGCTCCTGACACTTGCAATTGAGAAGTGATACCTTCAGCAATAATTACTAAATCTGTGTCAAATGTCTTCGCCTTCCTCATTCACTGGCTCTGTCAGCTGACATCTCTAATCACTGCAAACCAGCATCGATTGAGGCCACTTTGGGCTGATGTTTATGCGTCAAAGAAGACTTTTTTTTTTGAAATAAAGAAACTAAGAGTGCATTTCCGTAATATGAAAGAAGTTCAAGGATATTCTTTCAGAAAATTTTGGAAATATGGAATGTTTGGAGTAATTTCCACAATGATTAACTTTTATTGTCCATTGTTTTCCCTTTATTCTGTTGTCATCTCCACTCCAGGTGCCACACTTAAGTCTGACAGCCATGGGCTGTAAATGCTCACATTTCATCTGTCTGTTTGTCATCTGTCTGTCTGTCTATTTATCTATCTATCCATCTACCTATTATTTTTGCTTGTGTGCATGGTGTGTATGTGTTCATGCGTGTTTTGGCATGTGTGAGGGTGCACATGCCTGTGTGTATGCATGTGGATCTGAGGATGATTGGGCTGTTTATCTTGATCACTCCCCACTTGTTTATTGGGGCAGGGTCTCTCTCTGGACGCAGAGCAAGCCAATTTCAGTAAATCTAGCTGATCAAGTTGCCCCAGGGATCTTCGGCTTCTGCCTTCTGAGTGTTAGGATTTCAGGGAGCTGCCCCACGGACCCCAATTCTCATGCTTTCATGGGCAAGCACTCTGTCTATCAAGCCATTTCTGCAACCCGGTTTTGAAGTCTTAAAGACCAAGTACATCAATACCTCTCTGTGTCCTGCCTCCAGTATTGATGTTTCCCAAGATCTTCAGTCTATATGTTCACCTGGTAACTCGGCACCATCCACCGATGTTTAACGGGAACCTCAAGTTTAAGATATCCGACACAGGGTACTCTGTTCCCAGAACAGATCCCTCCTGCAGTCTGTCCTACCGCAGGTACTGGCTTGGTCAGCCACTTTGCTGCCTAGGTCCAAACATCTAGGTGTTCTTCTGATCTGACTATTCCCTTTCTTTCCTTCTAACCTCCATCATCCCTCTTCAAAATTCTCTACCAACTTGGCAACTTCTAACCTCCTCATACTATGGACTACTAACCTAACTAATATCTCTCTCTCTCTCTCTCTCTCTCTCTCTCTCTCTCTCTCTCTCTCTCTCCCTCTCTCTCTTGTTCCGTCACCCTTTTCCAAACATCTTGTGTGGGGAACTTAATCTCTAAGTTTGCGCACTGATGGCATTTAAGGGAAATAATTAGTTGTATGCGACCATAATGGAGCCCTTATAGAATTAGAAAAGGAGCAGGGACCTGGACTATCATGAGGACACAGCATGAAGTCTTCCCCAGATGCTACAACATGCTCTTAGATGCTCAGCGTCAGAGCTGTAAGAGAGAAATCTTTGTTTTTTATAAACTGTCCACTTTCCCTTCTGTTGCAGTTTGAAAACACTTTGACCAAAATCAACTAGATGAGAAAAGGCTCTGGTTGGCTTTGGCTCTCAGTTTACAGTCTATCATTACGGGGCATTATAGTTGGACTTTCTCTGTCCCACCAGCCAGCTCCCAGACAACCACACTCAGACAACAGCTTAGGCTTGCTTCTAACTAGCTCCTTTAACTTAAATTAACCCATTTCTATTAATTTACATTCTATCACATGGCTTTACCTCTATCCCATTTTGTGTGTTCAACTCGTCCCACATCTGGTTGGTGACTTCTTGTCTCCACCCTTCTTCTTCCCAGAGTTCTCTCTGCCTCAAAAATCCTGCCTAGCTATTGGTCATTTAGCATATACATACATTATACATATATATAAAACCAGTCACAGTGGCATATCTTCACACAGAGGTAAGGAATATTCCGCAACAGGACATCAAGCATGACCCAAATTCATTTCCTGGGACCCATATGGGAAAAGGAGAAAACAGTCACCTGCAAGTTGACCTGTGACCTCCACACATGCTCTGTGGCGTCCACTCCCCCAATAAATACAAGTAAGAAAATAAATTAAAACCGACATGTTCCTGTTCAGGTGAACATGAACAGAAGCCCCCAAGAGGGTGAGCATAGGAACTGGAGAGTCAGATCAGCTGACACAGTGATTTCTAGGCAAGCACAAGACCTGAGTTCAGATCCCTACCAACCATGTAAAGACACAGTACACTCTTGTCACCTCAGTGCTGAGGGTGGAGGGAGAAGATGGGCAGACCCAGGGGTCTCCCTGGCCAAACCAACCAGCTGATCTGGGTGGTGAGTTCCAAGTTCACTGAGAGAAAATAGGATAAAAACAGCAAGCGAAGATATCAGCACTGACCTCTGACCTCACGTGTGCGTGCATAGGTACACATGTGCATTTATGCAACACACACACACAAGACAGTTAAAAAAATAAAGTGGAAAGTATAGAGTAGGAGAAAATACATCTGATAAGGAACTTGCAATTAGAATATACAATGAGGTCCCAGTGCAGCTTCATGCAATGGATATTGATATTCATTTTAAGATGAACGTAGGTATTGATATAGGTTTACAGAGAGGTAGAAATGTTGGTCCCCAATTCTCCCTGTCGCTTTTCGTGTCCTTTCAGAGCTCAGATTTCACCCTTTCCACTTCAGATTTCTGTTCCTGCTTTCTCATTTCCCATCAGACCTGAGACTTTGTGGCTAGGGATGGGTGAACGGGCTTTGGGGTCAAGTCAATGTTGGAGGAGGAGCTGATTAACCTGAAAGGTTCAGGCCACATGGGCAGGGCCTTGAGAACCTTGGGAATGGAGTGAGGACTCCGGAAATGTCCCTTGCTGCGGTCGGACTTCCACAGGGCAGGCTCTGTGACTCACAGCTCAACACAGCTTTGTTGTCCTCACCCTCACCGAATCTAATTGAAGAGCCCAGATTTACATGTTTCAAGTGTCTGTGTAACTCCAGTGTGACCCACACTAGACTGGACTGTCTTTCGGGTGTTAACTGTTTCTCCTCCTCACAGTCTCCAGCAGAGCAGCCCCCTGGGAGGTGGGGGGGGGAGGAGAGAGTTAGAACCAAAACAAGCAGATGAGCTCCTTAGGTTCTTCCGCTAACGGTCACAAAGACCTCGCAATCAGAGAAGACACGAGTGTCCCATAATTAGAGTCTCGGGCCTGTTCCTGGGGCTCACTTGTTCTCTAACAATGGCCTTGCTCAGCCCTGGACCACCAGCCTGACTTGGGCAGCGCAACCCTCCACATTCCAATCTCCTGAGAGAAGACTCTCCATTTCTCACAGCTTTTAACCCTCTCCTGCCAAGACCCCCGAAGCTGGGAGGTTCAGGATCTGAGGCTGAGGAGCCAGAAAAAAGCGGGAGCAGACTCCAGGAGTGACTGGCTATTTGGGGCAGCCTGCACTTTGCACTTCAGCTCCCATTCGTTCAGTCTGTTAGGACCTAACGAAGCATAAGTGATGGGGCGGGGGCGGGGGCACAGTCACCCCGTGGGGATCCTGGCTGGACTAAGGTTTGAGAGGCAGTGAACAAGTCTCACTTCCTTCCTAGAGTTGGCTGGGAGGGCAGGGGTCTTTTTCCTGAGCTCCTCTGTCACTCAGCCCAGCACAGGAGTTTCCTGCCTCATGAGTGGTGCAGTCCCAGGACACTATGACAAGAATTTACATGGTTCTCTAAAGCCCGCTTCAGACCCTTGCTGAGCCATCTCCCACACCCAGTCTTAATGGCAGCTTCCTCAAGGTGAGCTCAGTTCTTTATATTTCTAGGGTTGTTTGGAGATCCCTGGAGGCCTTCTGCTCTCACACACGGTGACTACCTTTGTCAGTCTTATAACCCGCCACCCTGATAACTGCCATAGGACCCGCCACCGCCCTGCACCATGACAGAGTCGTTTCCCTGAGTGTTCTGCCTTACCCATCTCTCTATGCTGGACAAGCTCATGTAAGGCATGCTTTCTGTTTGGTCGGGGCTGGGCTTTATGTCTCAAATGGTGCTAAGTGTGTAACACACACAGAAGCAAGCACATGAATAGACATCTGTGCGCACACCCACACACACTTTCACACTGCTGGGTGATTGAATGAAATCACCCCAGCATCGAGCATTATTTTTGCATTTTGCAGACCTGGAAGTGAAGGCTCAGAGACGCCTTCCCCGACCGAGGTCACAATTCGAGAGAAGAGGGAAAGGGAGTGTTGAATCCAGGACTGAATGGCTCTTGGAGTCACTCTGCCAAGGGCTGGAGGGGCCACTCTAGGGAGTCTACCAAATTCCTGCTCATTGTTGCTGCTACATTTGTGTCTCAGATGGTCACAGACAACGTGGAGGCTTCGCTTTTCAACTCTTTTTTTTTTTTAAAGGTCTTTCTGTGCTACGCAAGCCGACTTCAAATTTCCAGGCCCAAGCAATCCCCCGGTCTCCGTCTCCTGAATAACTGCAGAAGTGTCCAGCCTAATTTTAAGGCCAGAGGTCATCTTAACCAATGTCTCCAGCAGTCAGGAGGAGGAAACGGGAAATCGGTGTAGAAGCAGCCTGAGCAGAGAGAAGAAGTAGGACAGGGTGATGTCCTGAGGGTCAGGGTTCTTCAGTGACATTTCCAGAAATAAGATCACAGAACGGTTTTTATGACGAAATAGAGGATCTCCACACAAGACGTCCCAGTGAGGGTGTCTATTGTTTAATAGGGCACTGTGACCAGAACCAGCTTGGGGAGGAGAGGCTTTTTCCAGCTGACACCTTCATGTCAGAGTCCATCACTGAAGGAAGTCGGGGCAGGAACTTAGAGGCAGGAACTGAAGCAGAGACCATGGAGGAGTGCTGCTTACTAGCTTGCTCCCATTGGCTTGCTCAGCCTGCCTTCTTATACAGCTCGGCATCACTGCCCAGAGGTGGCCCCACCTACCTCCCACATCAATCATTAATCAAGAAAATGGTGGACAGGTCAGTATTAGAGAGAGAGAGAGAGAGAGAGAGAGAGAGAGAGAGAGAGAGAGAGAGAGAATGAGACTTTGGCAAATAGCCACACCTTAAATGGAAAGATTTAGTGTAGCAAGGATTCACAGTCCAACTAGTCTTGAGTTCAAGTTCTCCCACGCTGGGGATTCTGCCCTTGCTAAACGATGCCCTCCCACTGAACTCCAGCACACCCACAGTGAGAATACTCCATGTGGGTTGTGGGGACTTAACAAACTGAGTGTGGGTGTGCTGGATGTGTCTGAAGGATGGGGATGAAAGAACAGAACAGAATTGCCTGAAACATGACTTTGAGTGACATTCGCCTGACCTACTTAGAAGGTTGTGTGATAAGAAGAGTACGCAACTTCTGTTTGTTTGTTTTTTGAGACAGGGTTTCTCTGTAGCTTTCGATCCTGTCCTGGAACTAGCTCTTGTAGACCAGGCTGGCATTGAACTCACAGAGATCCACCCGCCTCTGTCTCCAGAGTGCTGGGATTAAAGGCATGTGCCCCCATGCCCTAGGAAGAGTATGCAAATGGAAGGGTGGGGTGGAGGTTAGACAGGGACTGTCTGGACTCAGCAGTGAGGAACGTGGGACTCACATTTGGGAGAGAAGCAGCAAGTTGTTCACTAATTTGTATTCAGAATTTAAATTGACTAGTCATTTGGATTATTTTTTAAAAGAGGAAGCTTTTTTAAATCTCCCCCCCCACCCAAATAAACTTCAAACAGACCAAAGATGAAAAGGGAACAGAGGCGATCCTTACGGTGTAGAAGAAACAAAGGAGAATATTTTAACCATCTCCAGAAAAACAAAAGGAAAAGATTGACAGACTGAATTGCATAAAAAAGGGAAAATTTTATAGGAAAAGAAGCCATGAAGCTAAATGATCTATAGTATTGTGGAAGGAAACAGAATTTCAAATATATACAAGCAGATTAATATTAATTTTGGATTTGGAGGTAGGGATAAAAGTTAAGGGCTAAGTAAAAGAAGCAGAAGGTGTCCTCTGACCTCCACGTGAACGCCATGACAGCCCCTGACACACAAAATAAATAAATGTGGTATAATAATAATAATAGCACCTAGATTCTGACCTCTCTCCAGCCATCTATCTTGCAGGTGTCAGCCTGCTTCTTAAGTACTAAATATGGAACCTCTCCACACATATTCCACCACACACCTACACACCCCCAACACACACTCCCTGCTGCGCGCGCACACACACACACACACACACACACACACACACACACACACCACGATACCCATCTATTCAGATGGTCTGCCTTAGGCTTGCTGTCCCATTCTGGCACAAGCTGGAATACCAGGCCAGAGAAGCCATTGCGCCTCCCTTCCATCCACACTGGGCTTCTATCTGGAAGAAAGGGCAAGAGGAGTGAACTGGAGGAGAAAGTGGGGGGTTCCGTCAGGGGGTGGGGGTGAGAACAGAGGCAGGTGTGTAGGGACTAGAGGAAATAGGGGTGGAAGCCACAGAGAGTTAGAGCACAGCATGGGAATGGCAGCTAAGCAGAGCTGGGGTGCCTGAAGGGACACCTCCTTCCAGACACTCCCAATCACCAGTGTGCAATGAGTTCTTTTTGTTTCAAGGAAGGGTCGCTCAGGCCATGCAGACAGCTCAGTGGGTAAAGGTACTTTCCACCAAGCCTAATGGCCTGAGTTCAACCCCCAGCATAGGGATTAGAGGAGAGAACTGGCTTCAGCAAGCTATCCTTGGCTCTCCATACATTGACATGCATACACATGTAGGTTGGGCTTGGAGAGATGGCTCCATGGTTAAAAAGCACTGACTGCTCTTTCAGAGGATCTGGGTTCAAATTCCAGCACCCACATCAGGCAACTCACAACTGTCTGTAACTCCAAGATCTGACACTCTCACACAGACATATACATGCAGGCGAAACACCAAAGCACATAAAGTAATAAAAATAAATAAATTGAAAAAAAGAAAAATGTGCTAGAAAAAGGAAGGGCCCCTCATGTCTTTATGTTCAGCATATCATGTGACGCACAAAGCCCATCTTGAGACATTACTTCTTATCTGTTTCGTTCATTTATTAATAACAGTGACTTTCTGGCAATTCATTCTGGGCCACACCACTTGCTCTTGGCACCGGGGATCCTGTCCTAGCCACATGTGTTCGTGGGTTTTACCACAATGGGAGAAAAGCTTGGATTTCGAACAGAAAAACCACAAATAACAGGCTTTTCTGCCAACTCTAATCTGCTGCCTTTCAGGGAGGTCACAGGAACCCAGGGTGCAGGTTTTTTAGATTTATGGAGCCCCATGTGGGCCAGGCACTGTGCCAGACATCAGTAATAGGAGCCTGATCACAGCCATGCCTTTGTTAATTTAATATAAGACCCAAACATGGGGCATCCAAAATGAAATTGCCTTTGCATCAGCCTAGTCTATTTCAAAGCTGTTGAAATCTACTGCCGTTTTGGAATTTTATTTTTGGTACTCGGCAAAACAATAACAAAACCCACAAAGGGGACAGAGTGGAATTTTATTATAAATGCAGCTATTTAATCTACTGCAACTTTGTAAAAATTCCAGTGGGGGAGGGAGGGAGAAAGGATGAGAGGGAGAGAGAGGGAGGGAGATAGTTTTTTTTCTGGTCCTAGTTTCTGGACAAATGAAAATGTAGCAAGCAGAGATGATACCATTTAAAACTGATGTTAACAAATGTACACTTAGTTTCAGAGTTGCTGAGCAATAAAGGAAGCGTTCCTGACCCAGCCTGGCCAGCTTGGCGGAGCCCCAAACCTAGATAGAGAATAAAGGTCCCTCCTCCAAGAAGTCATTGAAAGAAATCCAAAAGTCTAGGTTGATGCCCACACGCTCTCTCTGTGTACTCGGGAACAAGCTTATGCTGTGCTGTGCTGTCCGCCTTCGTGGAGGAGTGCAGAAGTCTCTGTGCATTCTGGAGAACTAGTTTGGATGTCAGGGACTAGACAAGCCAGCTCCGGACTAAGGAACAAACGTGTCTTGGGAACTAGGCCTGAGTGCACCCTTTGAAGGAAAGTAGATGAAATTAAGAGAATGGTTTCAGTCAGTGCTCGATAAGATAAACCGAATCCATTCCCGGAGACTCTTTCATTGTGAGAGCTCTGTGTGCCAGGCGCTGTGCTGACCCTTAGCTGTAGCGCTATGACTGTGTCAGAGACGGCTGTCTTAGCTTCTGCTGCATCACTGGATCAGAGAGAGAAACTTGTGGTAATTCTGGTGGGCATGATGATGGAGCACGGGGCAAAGGGCACAGAGCTCTTTCTGCCTCCTTACGTAGACTTTAGGCATGGAAGCCGTGATTCTGGGTGCTGAGCAGAGGTTATAGGCTGTAGCTAAGACCTGGGCTACTCTTCACCTGTGAATTTGAAGTCAAGTGAAGACCAAAAGTCAGGATGCTGGTCTCCCAGCCTTGTGTTCATGGGGCTATAGATGCCTGCTCACCCTGGGTTTCAACCCTGGGGGTGGGGGTGGGAGTGGGGATTGGTCCAAGGCTAGATGAAAATGAGCTCCCAGGTCTTGTTTTGGGAAGCCTGGCCTAAATTTAGCAAAAACCCTTTGCTGTTGGGTCCAGAGGCTACTCAGAGCCAGCAGCAGCCAAGACCTATTTCCACGGTAGGGCCAGTCTGTTTGTTAAAACTGAGACAGTTTTCTCACTCATGGCTGCTAGACCATCCATTTTCAGTAAGCACCTTTAGGAGATTTGATTAAGATTGGAAGCCTCGTGTCTCTTCCAGGAAGGCCTCACAATGGATATTTTACTTCGCAGAAGCACAAGTGGGGCCCCTGGAGGAGGTGGTGGGGGTGTTGTAAGGCAGGTGGCACAAAAGGAAAGGAGAGAGAAAGAAAAAGAAAACCAACTTCGGTTCAAATAGGCCAATCATAGGGGAAATCTCCCCACGGAAGGCTGTCAACAGCTGAGGCACTACTGGGCCAGTGGCTGGCCTGCTCAGACAGGGGGGACGTGGGCTCCTTTGTTAGAATGGGCTGAATAGGATGTCCCTGTACCCAGACCTGGCCTCCCAGCTAACAAAGAGCCCCTTTGTCACCCTGGGCAAAGAGTGTGGCTGAGGTTGCCACAGCAACTCAGGGACACAGACTTAATGTGTGAGTGACATTTCAGATGGGAAGCGGGCATTCAAAAATTCAAATTTCTTTATGTAGAGTGGTCCTCCTTCTCCGGGTGCTTTAAAGGGGCCACTGAGCACACCAAAGCAGAAACAAGGCAACACATAATACATCAGCCAAGACGAAAAGAGAACATTGCATTTTCTTGCTGTGTCCTCTTTTCTGAACAAGAAAATTGAGTGAAAGTTTTGCTGCAGGCATCGTTGGGGGCCTTGGTGACCTGTTCGGTTTCCTTATCCAAAGGGTAACTGGACACCATTGAAGTGGATTTGAAAAGAACATCGTGTAGAATTCCAGCCTGTGGACACAGGATATGTTTTCATTGCTGCACCACCAGACTGCCAGTTAGTATCCTCGGTGGCTTAGAGGTGGGGTGTAAGATGTGTGTTCATCCAAGCAGCAAATAGACAAGCGGACCTGACCTGCCGTTACTAGGTCCAGTTAGCGCAGACTCTAGAGGTGCTGGACAATGCGATAAGAAAAGATAAAGACTACTAATGGTGTGTGGTTTGCTTGGAAGTTGCTAAGATTAGATCTGTTCTCACTGTGAAAAGTGCTACAAAGGGAAGACGGATATAATATAGATACATATATACACACGTATATGTCCTTACATTATAAACACATAGAAACAAAAACAAAGGGAAGAAATGATTAGAAGAGACGAGAAGAGCCAATACCGTCTTTCTTCTTTCTTTCTGGGGTTACCATGATATTCCATACAGAAAATACGAAAAATGACAGAAAAAAAAGGGACTAGAATAAATAGAGCTTGGAAAGTTTCCTGGATACAAGATAACTGCCCAACACTTCAATAATGTTCTTCTACATTAAAATAGATGGAATAATTAGGAGATATTTGTGTTTCAAATCTTTCAGGTCTCGAGTCCATTTAATGAAGCGGTACAATTCCATACGAAACACTGGTGCTTCTCTTTCCCTCTCAAGCTGAAATGGGTAAGATGAGAGAGATGCCATGGATCCCTAGGGCTCCATGAGGAAGCCTTGTAGACACACGACCAGTTGTGTTTCCTAGTGCACCGTGTACCAGGTAAGTCGGACACTCTGTGCTTTACTTCTGCATTTAAAGAAATAATAGAAGTAGCGCCTCCTTCCTGGGGTGATTGACAAGATGATTGACAGAGGGAAGCAGCGCCTCCTTCCTGGGTGATTGACAAGATGATTAACAGAGGGAAGCAGCGCCTCCTTCCTGGGGTGATTGACAAGATGATTGACAGAGGGAAGCAGCGCCTCCTTCCTGGGGTGATTGACAAGATTGACAGAGTGAGCTCATGGTGCTACTTAGAGTACCTGGCACAGGCAGGCAGTAAACTCTTAGCTTTAATACTGCTTTGTATTTCCCTCTAGATAATATGTGGCCATTTCTAATTATTTCTTTCAGTGTGATTCATTTACATTGAGCGCTGCTGATTTCTCTCCCACGTGCTAACCCGTAGTCAGGTACTAACACCTGATTTTGCAGAAGTGAAAGCTGAGGCTCAAGGAGGTTCAGAGGCTTGGCTGAAGTCAAGCTAAGAGATCAGGATCTGAATCCAGAACGCCAGTGTCTCTGTTTTGCGTTCTTCGGTGTACTGGGCCAAGGAAGTGACCTTGTGCCGAAGTCTCTGCTGTATCCATTTGATCTTTTGCCCAGTAGACATAGTTGGCAGGAGCTGCAGGCTGGCTTGGCTACTTGTCAGAAATAATGAACAGATTGAAGTGTTATTGGCCCACATAGGGGAGGACAGTGGCCAGGGCTCTAGAATGCCCAACTGCTGCCCTCTGACAATAAGTATCCACTTCTAGTAAGTTCCTGAGGGGATGCTGTTTTTCTGCACAGGCAGAGTGAAGCGTATAAGGAAAGCAGAGTTCTGAGCTCCGTGGTAGACCCCGTTGATCCTAACCCCTTCTCCATGCCCACTGCCATCAGCAATCCAGCGTGCCCCCCAACCTCTTGCCTGTTGAGTCCTGCATTAGTTTACCCACAGAATATCTCTGATGCAGGGTCTTCACATTTGAATGCCAGGACAAAATGCTGGGTAAAATATTCTGTCTCAGCATGGCTTAATCCCAGCTGTTAGGGCTTGCTAAGTAAAGCTCCCAGTTCCTTGCCCCTTGAATGGGGTAACTAACTCTGCGGTATGTTTGTACTACTCTGGCTTCCAGAATCCTCCAATGGAGTTCAGTCCCACAGCAATGCACCTCTTCTTGACAGCTACTTTTCCCTGACTCGCCTCCTCATCCCTCCACCTGTGTGTCCTGGGATCACTATAGTAAAGTCCTGGCATTAGAATCTTTGGCTCAAACGATTCTTACCTCTTGGCTTTTAGAAGACCTCCCAAAGGACAGGTGAGCCCCCATTTTCTGATGCCCAGGTCAGGCTATGTCCCACCATACTTGGATCCCTGCTATGTCAGCCCCTGTATGAATCACAGTCACCAAAATGGGGGAACCATTGTCTCTCTGCCGGAGAAACTCATAAGGTATGTGTGTTGTTATAGTTTGGCAAAGTGGGCACTGTTGATTCCGTGTGAAAACAGTTCCTAGAACAGTTGAAACCTTGAGTTAGCACCTCACAGTCTCCACCCAGCAAGCAAGTTAAACTGGATCATAAAAAATTAGTTAAGTTTGCTACTGTTTTCCATGGACCAAGGAAAAAAGAAGAGGGTTAAATACATCCTCGCCACAACCCTCACCACATACTGCCTTTTTAAGACAAGCTCTCACTATGCAGTTTTGGCTGTCCTAGAACTGATTGTGTTAACCAGGCTGGCTTCAAAGTCACAGAGATCCACCTGCCTCTGTCCCCAGAGTGCTAGGATTAAAGGCGTGTGCCACCAAGTTCAGCTAAGTAACCAGTCTCTTAAAGCTCCCACTCAGAAGTGACACGCGTTACTTTGGTTCACATTCCCTTTGGTAAAGTGAGTCACGTGGTCATACTCAAATTCAAAAGGGAAAAAAGGTGCAATCCTACCACATGCCTGAAAGGAGGACGGTTCTACGGCGAACCCAAAGCCTTCCACAGCCGAGTGACTAGCTCCTCTGCCACTATTGCTTGTTAAGATGTTGGCCACTTTGAATGAAAGTCCTAACATTCCCTGGGTAAAGGAGCTGTGGGTGGAGCTGGACGCATAGCCCCTTTGGGATCCCATGGGTATTAGCCACGACTTTTTTTTTTTTTTTTTGTAATCTGATGCTTTGACAACTGGGGTCTTGCAAACCCTGAAGGGACAGTCCCTTTCTATGATTAGCCAATCCCTACCCCCAACAGAATGTGATTTGCCCGTGAGCAGACTTTTCAAAAGGAAACAGAGTCTTTGCTTGTAACTTTCTCTTTTCCTGGGTACCTGCATTCTGGGTCATTACTTACCACTCAAACTAGTCAGGGGCTCGGTACCAGCCAACTAGGAGTGATCTCTAATCCCAGATGCACGGACAGTATTCAAACCAGCCAGTCTGTAGAAACTACGATAAACATCTAAGCTCTATTCTCTTCTTGTGCTCCAGCTGATACTCCTGCCCCCCCCAAGAAGTCTCCCATGTACTCACCAACACAGTGCGCCCCCTCCTATGAGAAACTATATTAGGCTTGTCTTTTTTTTTTAATAACAATCATCTCCTATTGCCTTGACCATATCTGAATAACAATAAAAACATACCCAAGCACATCCGCATGTTGACTGTTAGCTACTTATGCCCAAAGAAGCTGAAAGCTGGAAGATTCCTCAGCAGGCTCCCCAAGTCTGGAGCTGTTGTAGACAAGGAACAGCCAAGCTAGCCCGAGTCAGCTTGTCCATTCTCTCCAGGCATCCCACAGGAAGAGAGGAAGGCTCAAGACCCATTGCTATCCTGAAGCCAACAAACAGGGCTGTGGTGTTCCTTCAGAAGAGCGTCCTACCTGGTGAGGCAACAGAACAAGATAAAACCAAGTTCTGGGATCTGTATGTCTTCCCTGGTGGGCTTCACACCAGACTTCCATGTGTCTTCTTGGTGTCCTCCTTCTTCTCAGGGAAGGGCTGACAATGGTGGCTGCTGCTGGCAGATTCCAGAGAACCCTGTGGCAGTTCTGTTCACATGAGCCTTCAGACCCTGGTGAACTTGGTTGACAGTTTTGGCTAGAGTTGGTGAGGCCAAGTCTGTGGCAGTGGGCAGCGGGAAATGGGACAGGAGAGACTGACTCTCTGATCAGCACTGGGGTGTTTCACATTGCTTGCTGAGCACTTCTTACTCCTGAACTCAAAGGGTTCTGTCAAGATTCTCTCATTCTCTCTCTCTCTCTCTCTCTCTCTCTCTCTCTCTCTCTCTCTCTCTCCACACACACACACACACACACACACACACACACACACACACACACAC
>JAQHUG010000077.1:1287269-1302070 GCA_028555095.1 Dicrostonyx torquatus | reverse complement strand
AAAAAAAAAAAAGAAAGAAACAAAACGTACGAGGATTGAAAGGTAAGAGCAAGCTTTCAGTTTTACAAACGGGACAGGAAATAGCTCTATGGTTTTTAAAAGCCAAAGAATCCATGAACAAATGATTAGAATAAACAAATGAGTTTGCAATGCTGCCAGGTATAAGGATGTTATGTAAAACTTTATTTCTAGCGTGTTCCAGGCTTATATGCTTGAGAAGCATCCTCAAAATTTTGCAACCTAAAACAACAATAATCATTTATTATTTGTCACGGCAACTGAATATTTTTTATTTACTTATTTATTTATTGAAACAGAGTCTTCCTATGTAGCTTTGGTGGGCCTGGAAACTACTATGTGGATGAGGCTGGTCTTGAACTCACGAAGATCCCACCTGTCTCTTTGCCCAAGTACTGAACATTTTGGATTAGAGGAAGACTCAGCTGTGTCCTTTAGGGGGCTTCTCTTGTGGTTCCAGACCTCTTACATGATGGCTTACAGCTCCAGGCACTGAAGCGCCTGAAGAAGGCAGGCAGGTGGGGCGGTATTGGCTTTTATGAACTAGCAGCCTTAGAAGTCGCTCTGTTTGCTAAGAACCATTCCATAAGATCGGACTTTTTCAGGAGGGAGCTTCTTAGACTCTGCTCCTTGGGAGGAGTGTCCAAGGATTTAGGGAGTTGTTAGAAAGCCTTCAGCATCGTATTAGCAACAAACAAAATCAGTAATTGATAATAGCATAAAACAGCAACAACAAAAGCCTGTTGTAAGTCTAATAAAAGATGTGCCAGGCTTTTACATACAAAACGTTGCTGAGAGAACTTGTAAAGAAACCTGGAATAAGTGGATATACCATGCTCATGGATAAAAGTAATTCACATAGAAAATATTCACTTTATCCAATTGACATACTATTGTGAGAACAATGAAAACCCCAGCTGATTATTTTTTATTCAAGTACAAAAGTCAAATGCCAAGGAAGCCTTAAAGAACTTAAGGAGCGGGTGGGTTTCTTCTTAATATTAAAATTAAGATGTATTACAAAGCTGGAGTAATCCAGTGTGCTAATGGCACAAGGAGAGAAAAGTAAATGAGACAGCAAACGCAGAAGCAGCCCATGTGCATGTGAAATACTTGATTTATGATAAAGTGATGCGGCGAAGAGGAGTGTGTGTGTGCGTGTGTGTGTGTGTGTGCACGCACGCATGTGCATGTGTTTCAGTCAATGTTGTCAGACTAGTTGGGTATCCAGATCTGGGGCGGGGGGCTGTGGGAAATTCCTTTTTGATAAGACTGAGCCTGGTATTTCTAGAAACAATGACTGAAGTTTATTTAGAAGCTCTTTCCTTTCTGGGCTGTAATTTCCCTCTGTTGTTCTCTATCCTCCACTGAAAGATCAGTTCCCACACTGATCTCGCCATGCCAGGATTTCGGGGTTACAAAGGTTCTTGCTCCTGGCTAGGATCAGCAAAGTCCAAGCAGCCATTTAGAGCTGTTAGTTCCTAGCTGTCTTCTATGGGGGCAAGAGGCTCAAAGCCATTTTCTCCAGTGATCCTTCCCAGACAGACCTGGAAAGTATTCCAGAATCCAGAATCCCAAAACTGAATGGGGAGGGGGAGGAGGGGGGAAGGGGGTAGTGGTGGTGGTGGTGGGTGGTGGTGGTGGTGGTGGTGGTTAATGAAGCCTGACAGTTCTTGCAGTTAGCAAGTGTCCGAGGAATTTTGATGCGTTGACAGAGAGCAAGGGAGGCAGATCCACACTGCTTCTCTGTTGTCCAGAAGGTCTTGGATGAGGGCCCACTGTACTAAGCTTTTGAGCTTTTCAGTTCTTACACTAAAAGGGGCGGGGACTTTCCAGTGTCTCTATCCAAGGGCTTTCAATTCTGGATGTCCTCCGTTACTGATGTTGTAAGTCCCTGCCTCGATTTCCCCCATATATAAAATTAACATTTATGCACTTTGGTCCCCGGCCTCTTTCTGAGCAACTCAGATCAACTTGAGGTGTGTGTGTGTGTGTGTGTGTGTGTGTGTGTGTGTGTGATGGGGGGCAGGGAGACTAGTCTAAGATTCCTGTGAGTCAAGGGGCCCAGTTCGACAGGTAAGACAGCACCCATCTCCAGATGGGTGTTGCTGCCATCACTTTCTACGGCACAGTATGCCTGGTGCCAATTGACACTGCCCCCAATATTTAGGGTGGGAAAAGTCCCATTTCTAAACAGGTGTGGCCAAGGGGCTTTTCTCTTTCCTCTTGCTCTTGGTGACAAAAGGCGGGACAGGAAAGGCTCACTTGGACTGGCAAGTAACACTAGGGGCGGAGGGCTGGGCGGGGACCCGAGAGACTGCTCAAACCAGACGAGGACCAGGGCCCCCTTGCCCTCGGCGGCGCCCGAGGCCCCGAACAATAGCGCTTGCGGGCGGGGCGGGGGAGGGCGTGGCGGGAGGGCGTAGCTCCCCTGCGGGCGCCGCCCCCGGCCCGCCCCCCGCGCTTGCACACCGGCTTGCAGAGGGCTCCCACCGCCGCCCGCCTAGGCACTGCCCGCGGGAGCCGCCGCCGCCGCCGCCGCGCCCGCCATGGACGTCCGCCTGTATCCCTCGGCGCCCGCGGTCGGTGCGCGGCCCGGGGCCGAGACGGCCGGCCTGGCGCACCTGGACTACTACCACTGCGGCAAGGTAGGCAGGGGCCGAGTGTCCCGGGCTCGAGCGTGGGGCAGGAGTCACCTCGCGGCTGCGGACGCGGCCACTTTGGGGCTCACACGGGGGACACGCACAAAACAGCCCCGTCGATGGGCACGTGCCGCTCATACCGCTACCCTCGCGGTCACACACACGCCCCGAGTTGTGGATCACAGGCAGAAGTCAGCCCGACAGCCACCCGCACGACGACACGGTGACACACTCACCCACACTTCGTATTCATTCACAAGCCGACGCGCAGCGACTCTCTGTCACCCAACCAGGCGGCACCACACACAGCCTTCACCGTCCCACATAAGTCACTGTGCCAGTCATTTATCGCCAACTACACTCAGCCTCTCGCCCACGTACACGGCTACATTAACATACACAAGCCACTTCACCTATCCGCACACACAACGCTGCTGCCCACGTTCCTACCCGCTGTCACATCCGGTGACAACCGGGGACAGCCACACAAAGAAGTAGCTCCGACAGTCCCAGCTCACACTCACAATGACCCACAAGTACACACGGTCACACTGATCCATCCCCTGGACAAGAAGCCTCAGCTTCGAATCGCCCTGACGGCCATGCAGTCATACCCGGGCACACCCAGGGACAGTCGCAGGCTCCAACACCCTTCACTCCCCGCCCCCACCCTTTGGTCGTCGGGGTTTTAACTTGTCGCTGCTGCGCACTAATTGGGCCGTTTACTAATTGGCCGTCACAGCCCCCATGGCGCCTGGGATTCTATGTTGGTGGCGTCCAATCAAGGCCTGTTCCTTCCCTGAATCGGGGAGCTAGAGTCCCTTCAGGCTTGGGCTGCAGTGAGGAAGCACCTCTAGCCGCCCCCCACCCCCCATTTTTTCCAGGATCTCTGTCCCCAACTCCAGGCAGGTCCACGTAACGCGGCGCCGTCAGAAGGCTGTGCCTGTATCCTGGGACCTGAGGAGTCGGACCCCAGTTCCTCTTCTAGCCCATCGGGCAGGGTCAGGGGCAGCCACGCTGTCCGAATCCTCTTCTCTAGCAGGGAAGGGAACTTTGAAACTTAGTTGGGAAGCCAGACGGTCGGTGCGTCCCCGGGTCTGTGCGTCGGTCCGGGTCAGGCTGGAGCCGAGAGCGGCTTTTCGTCACTCGGAGCCCGGATTGAACAGCGCGCGTGGGTCTCCGGGCGGTCGGGGCGCAGACGCGCGGGCTCTGCGGTGCTGCGTGGTGAGTGCGCGTCGGGTGGCTGGATCAGCGACTCTTTGGGGTCTATCCCCTTCCCCACAGGCTGTCCGCCCAGCTCCTGGCTGCGGGGGTGCTGCCGGGATACTGCGGGAGCAGAGCGTCCGGCCGATCGCAGGGCCTCCGGGGCTGGGCCTCTGCTAGTGCGTCCTCCCTCAGGCCCTATGGGAGCGGTTGCAGCCAGGAGCCCTCTGCAGTTCACCCTGGTCCGGGAGGCGTGGGCCGCGCAGGCGGGGGGCGTCCCGGAGCGGAGGTGGGCGGCACGCATCTCGCGGAGGGGAGAGCAGATTATCTTTTGTGCGCTGATCCGCAAAGTTGGAAGCCTGAGAGGGGGGATGGTGCCTTAGAGAGAAGGCGGGTTCCGGAGTGGCTTCCACTGTGGTGGTGGGAAAATAGATTAAAAACAGCAAGTGGAGTTTTACAAGGCGCTAAGGGATGGGGCATTGGCTCATCTTCTGCCCTTGGCTTTGTTACGTTTTAAACACCAAATGGGTAAGAAAGGATTTACCCTCTGGTTTAGAGGCCGTGATAGAGACTGGGCATTTGTACCTTCAAGTCTGGGTACCCAGGCTGAGGAGGAGGAGGAGGTAGAAGAGGTCTTTTGGAGGTGACGTATCTGCAAACCCCATTAGAGTGGGAACAAACTGTCTCTCACTGCCGCCTTTGGGAAGCAGGACTCTGCCGAGCCCCCCATCCTACCCCACCCCCACCCCGCCCCGCGTATTTTATTCGGAAGCTTTAGAAACCTCTGACTCAGCACCAAGAGCTTCCGAGATCGCAACTCGCTGGAGAGGGCGCAGAAGTGGAGGGTGGAGATTTGGGTTTCTATCTGTGCTGTAGGACCCTGGCCCATAGCTGGAGAAGTTTTAAGCATAGCGGGGTGGGACAAGCCACTAGAAAGCTTGAATGGAAGGTGTGACCATGTGCTTAGATGTGGAATCTGCTGTTCGTGCTGGGTGGGGTGATGGAGCACCTGGCTCAGCTTGAGCCAGAGTCCTGTTGGCAGACTCCCCAGTGGGCTGTGGCCTTCCGTGATGGTTCATGGGGTTCACTGTGACCAGGAACTCCCTTTTTTTCAGACTCCAGAAACTGATGTAGAAAGGTTGTGGAAAAGGAAATGTCCAAGCTTCAAGCTCTCTCTCATCGGCTCACTATCAGAGCTGGAGGGTAAACTGAGACCTAAGGTGTGGTAATAGCCCACTAGGGTGGTGTGCCTGTAAAATGGGTTACAGAGCCAGAATACAGCCCACACACTGGGGGCTCCATTTCTGCAGCCAAGACAAGAGGCTTGTCTCTCAGGCATTTGCCCAAACGATGTCATACAACCGTGGGGCAGTTGACCTGGAAGGGCCCTTGGCGACGGTCCCCTTGGCGACCATCCCCTTGGTGACTGTCCCCTTAGCAATCCTCTACACAGAGATTCCTAGCCTCTTTAAATTGAAGTCATGAGCACTAGCTGTTCTTTTGGTGTTTTTTGTTTGAGAAAACACACAATGATAAAAAGCCGCTGTGGCTTCACTTTAGCTTCGGAATATTTGTGTAATTTATTAATCACGGTAACATTAGCATGCATTAGAAAAATCGCTTACCAGATAAAAGGCAAGTATGTTACTTTTAAAAATGTAGTATCGGTGCTTGGTAAGCACACCGGCTCCTGCCCTCTGGCATGGAGGGTCTGGCTTCTCATGAAGGGGACAGTTGATGTCCTCTTTGTTCATAGTTGGGAAAACTGAGTCATGGAGCAGTATACCTATGGGTTCCTGAGCAGGCAAAAGGCACAGTTGAGGTTGAATCTACATTTCTGTTTCTCAATTCACAGCAGGACAGTAGTCTGGCCTCCTTGTGAGTCTCTGTTGCGGTTTGGGGGGCTGGGGACCTATGATTTCCAGCCACCGAGATTCAAATTCCTTCATTTAGATCTTGGAAGGCACTTTACCAGGTTGGAAGCTCCCAGCTCAGCCAAGGCAGACTGATGCCGATTAGCCACTGGGACAGGGTGAACCTGTCGTAGCTCTATGTGTGCTTTTGTGAACTAGAGGAAATGATGTGCAGCTTTCTAAAAGCAAGTTTAAAATACACGTGCTTATGTAGACATGTTTGCATGCGTGGAAGTCTGAGGACAACTTGAGGCTCTCTCCTTCCACCGTGTGTGTCCCAGAAGTCAAAGTTAGGTTGCTAGGTTTAGCAACAGGTGCCTTTACCTACCAAGCCACCTCTAGGCTCTCTAAGTCTTCGTTGTTACTGAGTATGACTTAGTTTAATAAAATGTGAATGAGCTTTGACAGATATAAACACCCATGTACCCACTAACCCAGTTTAGGTAGAGAATATTTCCATTACCGTAGAAAGCCCTGCTGTGCCCTTCCCAGTCAGCGCCCATCCACTGTACCAGTGACGGTGCCTTTTCTAATTTCTATCTCCACAGTTTGTTTCAGATCAATTTAGGACTATTAATTAACTCCAGTTAAGCCCCAGAATTTCATATGCAACATAGACGTTTTGAGTATGGCCTCTTTTTAGCTCGGTCTGCCTTTCAGATTCTTTTGGTGTGTGTGTGTGTGTGTGTGTGTGTGTGTGTGTGTGTGTGTGTGTAGTTTGTTCCACTTTGTTGCCAAGTGACATTGCTTCGTGTAAATACAGCACTCTTGGTACTTCATTTGGGTTTGTTTCCAGTCTGGGGAAATTGTAAATAAAGCCTGTCACGAGTGCTCTTCTACAAGTCTTTTTGTAAAGAGAGCAAGTTATTTAATATCGCTGAGCCTAGGTATCCTCTTTAAATTTTTTTCTTTAAGCTTTATTTATTTTTGTTTTATGAGTATGGTTATTTTGCCTGCTTGTCTGTATATGCAGAATGATGGGGACGCAAAGCCCCTGGAGGCCAGAAGAGGGCCTCAGATCCCCCTGAACTGGTATTACAGATGGTTGGGAGCAGAAATCAAACCTTGATGGTGTGGGATTCCCCTCTTTATGCTATGAATATGTTTTAGTACCATTGATTAATAAAGAAGCTGCTTTGGACCTATGGCAGCGTAGAATATAGCAAGACAGGAATTCCAAGCAGAGGTAGGGGAGAAAAGAAGGCAGAGTCAGGGAGACTCCTTGTAGCCGCTGAAGGAGAAAAATGCCTGCCCACCAGAACCTTACCGGTAAGCCACGAGCCTTGTGATAAAATATAAAATAATAGAAATGGGTAAATTTAAGATGTATGTAAGAGTTAGTTAATAAGAAGCCCAAGCTAATAGGCCAAGCAGTGTTGCAATTAATATTGTTTCTGTGTGATTATTTCCAGTCTGGGAGGCCAGGAATAAACAAGCAGTCTCCGCCAACACCTGGGCCCTTTAGAAGAGCAGTGGCTGCTCCAGCCCCACCTTCTGGAGGATGTTACCTACTTCTGAGATTCAGGATACGGGAGTGAGAGATGTAGGCTAGGATACTTTTTGGCACAGACCAGCTATTGATTATTATCAACCACCTGCCACCTACTCCAGTAAGAGGTTTAACCTCTCTGCTCTGGGCTTCCTTTATCCCTGTTTGATACCCCTTTAAAGGCTAACCTGGGTACCACTGTCATGGAGCACTCTGTGACCAGCCACCTGCACTAGTACTGAGTGGGATGTGGCATGTTCGATCATCTGTTATTTAATCAACAAATATTTATTGATCACTGCTTTGTGCTAGAAGTTTGCTAGGTAACCAATGCTATGGCAGTGAACAAAGCAAATTGTTGCTCTCAAAGCTCATCTGTCTATGGATAAAATATAATATATATATATAAAATATATAGTAATATGATTAATAGGTCTCTGGGTATGAAGTAAGCAAGAGGATTAAAATGAGCCATGGCCTAGGGCGGTGTGTGGCTTTGTAAGTATGTATGTATTTGTGTGAGTGTGTATATGTGTGTGTGTGTTTGTGTGCCCTGGTGCACACACATGTGGAGGCAGAGGTTGACACTGGGTGTTGTCATAGTTAGAGTTCATTTTTATCAATGCTACACAAACTTAGACCTGAGAAGAAGGACTCTCAGTTGAGAAACTGATTCTATAAGACTGGCCTGTGAGTGTGTCTGCTGGGTACTTTCTTGATTGCCAATTGACTTGGGAGGGTCCAGCCCACCGTGGGCGGTGCCATCCCCTGTCTGGGTTGTATATGAAACAGGCTGAGCAAACCAGCAGGGAGAAAGTCAGCAAACAGCATTCCTCCATGGCTACCGCTTCAGTTTCTGACTCCAGATTCCTGCCTTGACTTCCCTCAGTGATGGACTGTAACCTGTAAGCTAAACAAACCCTTCCTCAGGTTGGTTGGGTCATGGTGTTTTACCGTAGCAACAGAAAGCAAATCAGAAGAGATGTCTTCCTTTATATACATCTTAAGACCAGTTTCTCATTGAATTCAGCATTCTGGCTAGAGTCTTCTAGGGTCTACCTGCCTCCACCCCACCAGCATGGGACTATAAATGTGTCCCCGCATGCCTGGCTTTCACTGGGTTCTGGGGATCCAAACTCCAGTCCTCATGCTTACGTGGCAAGCTCTTTCCCCACTGAGCCATCACCCCAGCCCCCATTCTGTGTTTTTAAGGTGGGAGGCTGCTGGCAGGCTCTTGAAATTTTGAAAATTTATGTTTATAATGAGAGTCACTTGGTAATTTTTTTCAAAACTTTATTTTTATTTATTTATGACTGTATGTATGTATGCACACATGTGTACAGATGCCTGTAGAAGCCAGAAGAGGGTGTTGGATCTTCTGGAGCTAGGGTTGCAGGCAGTTGTGAGTGTGTGGGTGATGGGAAGTGAATTCTGGCTCTCTGCAGGAGCAGCTAGAGAGCCCAACCGCAGAGATAGACTCCAGCCTCTGATTGGTAAGTTTGAGATTCCTGGACCACATTCCCAGGCATTTCCATTCATTTGGTCCTGGGGGATGGACCCTTGGTATGTGCACATCTAATGAGGCCCCATGTGATGCTGCAGCTGGTCACACGCTACAGGTCACAGTCTGCTACAGGTCACCGTCTGCGTAGTGGTGGCTTGGTTGTTTGTGTACAGTTTTGTGTGGGCTCCTGGCAGACAGGAACCATGCCCAGCACTTGGCACAGTGCCTTCTCATAATGGCTCAGTAAGTAAGTGGTGGTGGGCGACTTATTTTGCTTTCCACCCACACAGTTCTGGGCCCAGGATCGTGTAAGGGTGGGAAGTAGGAAAGCATGGTTACTGGATGACTGGAGGCTCCGTTTGGCAAAATCCATGAAGTGGAGGTTGCTCTTACTGCCTATCCTGTAGGGATATCTGAGGACTTTACAGCATCTGTGGGGGTGAGATTGGCCCGGCTTCCTTCTGCAGGGGGCAGGGATGGTCCTGTGGGAGGTGCCCTGACCTGGCTGGAATTATGGGTCTGTGCCAGGAAGCCAGCATCTCTGCAGGAAACTCTTTACTTCCCATCTTGTCCTGCAACCTGCCTGTCCAGAGGATCCCAAAAGCATGCTTTTAGATATCAGAAACAGCAGCCCAGGCCTACCACAGCTCACTCCAGTCTCCTGAGAGACTTTGAACATGTCATGAGCTTTCCCTGGGTTTCTGCTTCCCTGTGTACAAAGGAGAATTGAATCAGTGACCATCACCCTTTCAGAACAGAGTGGTATGGAGACGTAATGAAATGAACGGTTGGGTATCTTATATAATTGTGGTGCATGGAGAGATCTTCCACCAGGGGGCAGTGGTGATGCTTTTTGAAGAGCGTGTAAGTCTGCTTTTCATTACTATAACAAAATACCTGAGGCAGCCTAGCTTTATAAGAGAGAGGTTATCATGGATTTCAGGCTAGCCTCAGCTACATAAGGGAACTGTTTCAACAATAAAAAAATAAACAAACTGGGATGTAAAAGATTTAAAAAAAGAAATATATATACATGTATTTATATATGTGTATATATATAAATGCTTGGTGGCCAAGAGTCCAGAAAACACAGCTTGGGTCTCCTGAGTGCTGCCTCTCAACTGCCTCACCTTGTGGCAAAGACACTAATGGCAGGAGCAGGTGTGGGAGCAAGTGATGATTCTGTTTCAAACCAGGGCCACAGAGCTGGCAGAGGAGGGCTTGCTGCTGTGAAAACATCCCTCTCCTCGAACCTGAGGGTCCTGGAGCCCAGCCTCTCGACTACAGTGAGCAGCTCCCACTGGGCCTTTTGAGGGGGTCCTGAGATGTTGTCCTTGTGGTAAAGGAGGACTCTTGTGTTCCCAGAGTAGGCCTGGTAGGTAAGCATTCAGTAGACATTTGCTCCGGGCATGAGGGAATGAATGAGTGGAGGGCCGGCTGCCCAGTTGCCTCTATGCTAGAGGAATTCAGTCTCTGCTTGCCCCAGAATCTGAAGACTGTGGGAGTGCCTGGAGTCTAGAGCGGAGCAGGGTCCAGTGTTTTTGAGTGACGGGGTTCAGAACTGTCCCATGAGCCAGCCCAGAGGACGGTGCCTTGTGTGTGTGGGGGATGATGGAGCACTTGGGTGTGGACACACTGCACAGGTTCCCCAGATCCTCTGCGGTGTGGCTGCCTGTCATTCCTTTGGGTCATCTCTTTTGCTTCCTTGGTTTCTTAGAGTCCCAGGGTTGATGTCCAGTGTGGGATGGCTGTGGAACGCAGCAGACCTGGGATTACATGCTGCCTCCAGCGTCAGGGACACAGATAAGTTATTTGGTGGTCCAGCCTGTTCTCTGTCAAATGGTAGATCAGCTATTCGGGAGTCCAGCCTGTTCTCTGTCAAATGGCAGATCAGCAGCTCATATTGGAGGGTTGGAGATCACAGTCCTCACGGCAGCAAGACACACTTTCATTTCCATCCACTCGGAACAGAGCACCAGAGTTCGGCCATTAAGAGTCCACTCTTGTCTCTATGAAGGGTGGGCCCTGGCTTTCCTCCCCGCCTCCATTCCCTTCTTTCTCTGTTCAAGCACGTGTCCCTCTCCTTCTGGGTGTCCACTGTGTCCCCAATCTTCCCTTAGGCATAAACCATCCCTGGGCAGTTCTCCAGTTCTGATTATGTTTTCATGAAACCCAGGTAAACCTAAGGTGATGGGAACCCCTTCAGAACCTACGGGAGGTTTGGGGAGGCCACCTGACTGTTCAGGTTCAGGCTACGTACCCAAGTCCTACAAGACATTCCCAGGCTTTAGGCTGAAACTGAGTGGTACAGTTTCCTGACCAGCGGGATTGGCACCACCCTCATGTCAGCAGTGCTAGCTTCCTGGTTGGTTCTTAGGTTTGCTAACTCCAGCAGCCTGGATACCTGTGCCCTCCAGTCACTGAGCCAGCGTTTGAGAAGTAGAGTGCTCCTGGCCAGGGAGGGGAGCCACACACAGGCCGGTGAACTTTCCCTTCAGCAGAAGACCAAGAAACCATCATGGAGATTGGTCTGAATTTGGGAAAGCGGAGCCTCTGTCCCTCTACGCTCCCCACCCCAGCCCCCTCCCGCTCCAAACCAGGCAGGCTGAAATGTAGCCTGTGGGTGTCCTTGCTCCCCTGCAGGCAGGCCTTGCGACAGATCTCCCAAGATCTCCCAAGGTGCTTTTCCTTCTGCATGGGACACGCTCCCATGACTGTCATGTCTCCACACAACCCTACTCCCATTTGAGACTCAGCTATGTGACATCTTCCCAAGGGTCAAGCACTGCCACTGCCCCTGGCAATTTTTTGTGTGCTTGTTGGTTTACAGTTTGACTCAGTAGATCACAGATCCATCCGGTCTTTTCATCTGGTAAATGCGAATCTTCTGGTTGAGTGGCTGAGAATTCAGGATTCAGGATTGAGAATTTAGTCCAATCCTGAATTCTCAGCACCAAGCACACAGTAGGCCCTCTAGAAAAGTCCACTGTGTCACTGAGAAAGCCAGCAATCCAGCAATATGCACCGTAAAACCATGATCTTCCAGCTCACTCCAGAAGGTACCAGAAATCCCAATTGCACCGTAGCAAGTTTTAAGCATCAAAGTAATTGATCAAAATTTATCACCCTGTGTTACACAACATCTTCTCTCTAAGATATAAAATTACCATTTACCATGACTCATTAAGTTAATAATTACCGACCATATGTTTTTATTGCTTCTCCCAAGCCGAGGTGATAAATCACCCTGTAGGTTTGGGTCTGTGTAAATACAATGACTGCCAACTGCGCAGATATGGCATTACCGACAGGAACACTCAGGGCTGAAGTACTGGACTGAAAACCAAGCCCCGCGATCCTGCCAGCCCCTGCTATGATGTGTTTGAGCTCCCAGGTTGGGGCTTCTCTACCAGGGCACAGTTTTAGAATATTTCTGGTTGTCATAGCTCGTTTGGAGGGGGTTCTTCTGCCATCTAATCGGTGGGGGTCAGGGATGCTACGGCGAGAATTATAATGCTCCGTCATGGTGTATGATGAGGGCCAAGGTACCGGCTGTGCTGGGATAGGGAAGCGATGTTCTGGGCCAGCAGTGGTTTCCACCATGTATGTTATTTTCATCTGTGGTGACTTCTACCACGTATGTTATTTTCATCCGTGTTCACAGCAGAAATATAAGATATGGTTGGTCTTTAGCTGTAAGCTGGGGCCAAGCCAGTGATCAAAGGCTTTGAACTAATGCGTGGATCTCTTCATTTGCCCAGTTCCTAGCCTCAGCTGCCTCTCTTGGGACTTACAAGGTTGGGTTAGGAGAATTTTTCCAGGGCCTGTGGGTTGGGGTGCACACTCCTTAGGGCTCCCAGGCTGTGTTGTCGGTCCGTCTTTTGACTTATTTCCAGTGGTGTCTCAGTGTCTCTGATTGCTGTCGTCTTCCTGTTGCCCTCTGAGCTCTAATGGACCAATTAGATTCT
This sequence comes from Dicrostonyx torquatus, assembly GCA_028555095.1. Lineage (NCBI taxonomy): Eukaryota > Metazoa > Chordata > Mammalia > Rodentia > Cricetidae > Dicrostonyx > Dicrostonyx torquatus. The sequence continues at coordinate 1,289,333 of JAQHUG010000077.1, read as the reverse complement.
CCCATATACAGATCCGTATCTGAACTGTGACTATATATGCATTATGAAGGCATGTATATTTATCTCTACCTTATCTGTGATAGATTAAGGCTGGTAGATTTTTATCTTTGTCATGCTGTTGGGATTTAGAAGAAAGGGGAGAAGGTGAGGTGTGTTTAGCAGCTGCCTAAACACCTATTTCCTGTTGTAGAGAGTTTGTTTGAAATTTTGTGGTATTTTTTTGTGGGGGGGGAAGTAAGGTAGAAATAAGCACAAGTCATTTACTGGCCCGTTACCACTTGTAGGCGGGGAAACTGATCCAAATAGCTGAAACACTTCAGGTGGCAGAGGAACTGGCCTTGTCCTCTGTGGGTGGCCTCTACACGAAGCTCCCTCCTGAGAGGTGTGTGCGTGTGTATTCATGTGTGTGTGTATGTGCGTGCAAGTGTGCATGCAGCCGCACTATGTGTGTGTATCCGTGTGCGCACGTGCAGGGGCCTGTGTGCGGCTCGCTGCTTGCTTTTCCCATTGTAGAATTCCCATTGTAGAATTCATTGCTCTTCTAGGGGTCCGGCAGCTCCAGCTGGGCCGCTTGCCTTAGGTCCCAACTTCAGGCCTCATTTGCCAACAGGTCGCTTCCACATTAGAGCTAATTAAAGCGTGCTTATCTCGAAGTTGGGCCTCATTTTCAGAATGACTCAGAAACCTGTTGGAAATGATTCTGACTTCATAGTTAACCCCAGGTCAATCTCATGCATAAATTTTGTTGCTGTGCTGTGCTGTGTTTTGGATGGACCTGGACTCTCCAGAGAGGGAGGGAGACCCCGTGCTTCGGGGCTTGCTTGTTCATTCTGCAAACTTTTGCTGACAGCCCCGTGGGTGATTTCGGGAGCCCCATGCTTCCTGTGTTCTCTGTGCCCACTTGACAGCTCAGTTAACTCTGAATGCGAAGCCGGGTGCCTGGGTTCATCTTCTGGGGCTGAGATAGGTGCTCCGTGACCTTGAACCTATTTCTCGGTCTCAGAACCCCATTTTCTTAATACTAGACTCTCACCTCATGTTAGTGTTGAGATCTCCGGGAGATCAGAGCAGTTGTTTTCCAGCTCATTCTTGCTACTTGCGGCTGCTCAGGTCATGTGCCCCTCAGGAGAGCAGCGAGTACCGCCTTCATCCAGGAGTTTACATCTTCAGTAGAGAATACCAGAAGCTTTTCACTGCAGCGCCCCCAGGAAGCCTCAATCACACACTCAGACCTAACTCCCAAGACTAACCCAGATGAGGCATCTGGGCACACTAGTGTCTTGGAAGCACTTGTAATGGGAGCCACAGCTTGCTCCTCTCCACAGGAGATATTCTTGTAGCCGTCTGTCCTGGCGGAGTCCCAGAGATAGTGTCACCAGAATATCTTCTTCTTGCTGTCCCCTCCCTCTGGATTTTAGTCCAGGCAGTACAGAGGGATGAGTACATCGTGGCAGGTGGCTTGGGAGCCACCTCGCCCTCAAAACCTGTCCTCCACAGCGGCCACATGTCCCCTTAGCTGCCAGGGTCCCCATAAGGGGCACTGCAGTACAATTGTCGCTGTGCTCAGGAAACCCCGAAGTATGGCTACTTTATCAGATAGTCATCTTCTGTAGATTGCATCTCCCTATCTGGGTGCACGTCAGCAGCCAGAGCCATTTTTCACTGTGAGCACACTGACTGAGGGTGTGTCAGTGGCATCTGCCTCCAGTGGGTTCACAGCCAGTTCACAGGATAGGATTTTCTTGGCAGTGAGATGTATTTGCTGTCTCATTCATTCAAGGGTGGTGTGTATGTGTGGGTGTGTGTGTATGCACAGATACACATGCGTGCACACACTCGAGAGCACGTATATACGCACACGTATGCATATGGATGTAGTGTACAGACATGTGGGTGTGTGGAAGCCAGAGAGTGACCCCGGGTGTTTGCCTCAGTTGTTTCTCCACCTTATCTTTTGAGACAGGGTCTTTCATTGAACCTGGGTCTAGACTAGCTCTCCAAAATGTCTCGGGGATGCCCCCTCTTCTCCTCCTGCCCAGTGCTGGGATTCCAGGCATAGCCGCT
>JAQHUG010000077.1:1239117-1286663 GCA_028555095.1 Dicrostonyx torquatus | reverse complement strand
ATGTGAAATTTCTATGGTGATGATCAAGATATTCATCAATGTAACTATGGGGAAAAGTCATTTCAGGCACATCTGCTGCCCAAGTACCTAGTTGGGGACATCCCTGTGAACACCTGGGATCCCCTCTAGAGACAAGTCTCTTGCCAATCCTAAAATGACTCCCTTAATGTAGATACCTTATTCCCTTCTCCAATATCCACCCTTCCTCCCTCTCCAGATGCTTTATACTGCATTGTGCATTGCACATTTTCTGGTTGAGTTCTATAAGACATATACACACACATAAACACATACATGTGACTATACCACATGCATGAATAACACACACATGAACACACATATGCACAAATGTACCATAACACATAGGAAAAGCCAACATACATGAATATATACACGAACACACATACATGAACACATGCCACACACACATACACATATATACACATACACATGCACATACATTGACCAAGAAATAGGCTTTATCATACTCACCCGGAGTCCTACTTGGATGCAACACTGTATATGAGTCAGTGCACTTACCTTTTCCTCATTCATTCATCCCACCATCCAAAAACCATATCCAGCTCACTATGTCCACGGCTTTGTGGCAGGTGCCAGGCACAGATGGGTGAGTCACATGTGGCCCCTACCCTGTAGGACCTTCTGTCTTATTAGATATGTGACAAGGGTGATTTCAAATGCACATGGTAGGCATTAGGTATCATAACTCAGGATACCACAGATCGTCAAGCCAGGCCAGAGGCTGGTGAGAAGGATGCATGTCTGCTCTCGCTGGTGACCAGAGCCTGGGTGACAGTCACTCCAGGTAGAAAGAACAGCAGATGTAGAGGCACAGAGGCGATGGATGGACCAGGGGTGAGGCTAGAGAGGGGAGCATTTGGAAAGCTATCTATTATTTCCAGGCCTCAGTTTCCCCATCTCCAAAATGGAAGCAGCAGTGTTTGCCTGTTTATGAAATTCAATAAGGTAAGATCTCATGTTTAAGCACCTGGCAGCATTAACTCAAGTTCCGTTTTCGAATCTAACTGCAGATGCCCAAGTGCCAGGCTTTGATTTTAAACAAGATAAGAGTCAAATAATAAAGTCTCAGCAATGTTGTCACACTTCCGGGGGTCATTGTCTGTCCTTTCAGATGGAACCCTAAGCAGTGGCAAAAGGCCCTGGATCCTGTCTTCCAGGATCAGGGTGGTTATCCTGGAATTCACTGTGTAGGCCAGGCTGGTCTTTAACTCACAGAGGTCTGTCTGTTTTGGTGTTAACAGTAAGTCAGCACTTATGGGTCCAGGTGTCCCCAGGACAGTTTTCTCTCTGGTGCCTTGTTTGGTGTTCTGCCTACTCAGCCTGTTGCTGTCCTGTTTATCTGAAAGGCGACCACCTCCTGCATTACAGCCCAGGACCTTCAGCTCTCCAAACAGTTTAGAGACAGTTTCTGTCTGGTGACTGAGTGTTGCATGCTGGGAGGACGGAGCCTTTGCAGAGATCTTCCTGCGACAGAATCAGATCCATCTATTCTGCGTGCAGAAATGAGCTATGGCTCAGAGCTGCACAGCCCTAAACTGTGTCCTTTTAGAGCTCTGCTTAACCCTCCCTGTGCAGCATCCTCGTGGGGGGTCTAGACACTTCCTGCTTTTCAAAACTCACCTCTGCTACTTTGCATTGAGCCCTGGGCTCTGGGCTCCCTTCTGGAAACAGTCAGCTCTGCTATCGCCTTTGTTTTATTCCTGCTGCCTGCTTGGTGGCCGTTCTCATACCACTGTGCCGGCTGACCTTGCCTGGAATGTCCCACCCTGCATCCTCATACGGAGACTGGCACTGTCCCACCCTTCAAGTCTCAGCTTTAGCCTCTTGTCACACTCTGGTCCCTGACATGGTCGCCCTCTTCTCCACCCTCTAGTACCTTCTTTTGGGGGCATGATACGTCTGTGGCATTGCTCAACTGTTTGCCCTCTGGAGAGTGGATTGTGAGAACCAGTGATTTGCCTCATGTGCAGAGTGACATCTAGCACCTGCCATGTTGTTTGCGACGTAATAAGTGCTCAGTGATAAGCCGTGGAAGGAGAAAGGAGGGGAAGAGGCAGATGTTTTCTAGAAATGCTCCCATAATGCATCCAGGCTGTGTTTCCAGGAATAATCTTACTCACCCTCTCTGGGCCTCCCCTACCTCCTTGCCAGGAGAAGCTAAGCCTGGGACTCGTAAGTATCTACAAATACTGATCTCTTGGTGGCATCCCACCAGGGTCCTCTCTAGCTGAGCCAGGGAGGAAAGTGGGAATGCCAGTCGGATGGGTTTAAGATGGAAATCCTTGACTTCTGGCTTTGAATTCATGTTTGACCTCTAAGGCAAGGGCCATCAGACCCAGGCCCACATCCCTGCCAAGGTGACCTTGGCTTTTCCAGGAGGGACAAATGCCTCCTTGTTGCTTGGACTGGAGGATCTAGGGCACAGTCAGCCTGGCCTTCGGAGATAAGGGAACGTTACTGTTGAGCAAGCAAAACTTGTGAGTAGAAAAGATGGTTCCCCTTCTCTTTACTAAGCTGGTAGTCATGGACGTGATATTTTCTACCCAAAAGCACCATTCCTAGCCCACTGCGGATTCCAGAACATAGCTCATGTTGGCCCTTTGCCTCTTTAGTATTCAGTGCTGTCAAAGGTGCTGCCCCATTCCAGGTGGTCAGAGATGCCCCATTCTTGTTTTGCCTTGTGTTTTCTCCTGGAAACAGTGTGTCATTTACCTTGTTATTGTGTCTATAGGCCCTGTTCCTCCCTTCCTACCCCTCTAGAATCACTGCTTCGTGGAGGTCTCTGGAGGAACTGTGTCAGTTAGTAGAGTGTCTAGCATGCACAAAGCCTTAGGTTCCGTCCCAGGTACCCTATGAACCAGGTAGGGTGGTGCATCCTTATAGTTCCAGCCCTTGGGACGTGGAAAGAAGCAGGAGGATGAGAAGTTCATGGTCATCCTGGGCTAAGCAGTGAGTTTGATGCCAGCCTGGGCTATGTGAGACTGTGTCTTTAAAAAAAAATAGAAGATTTCTGTTGGCATGTTTTTCTCTGTGTGTATGATGTGTATGCATATATACATGTGGGCATGTAGATTGTCAGTTCTCACCTGCCGCTTTGTTTGATATGTGATCTTTTTGTTGCTTGCTACTGCTGGCCCACAAGCTTCTGGGGAATTCTCCTATCTGTCCCCCATCTCACACCTTAGGGACACAGGGATAGACATACACTACTGTGTCCTACTTCACATGGGTTCTGGGGACTCAAACTCGGGTCTTCCGCCTTGCTCAGCCATCTCCCCAGCCCCTGGCATGCTATTTCCAAAAGGGTTGGACTACATTCACCTGCTGCAGGAAGAGGTGCCCATTTTCTTGTGCCCTCTACACACAACTCATTATCTTTGGACAAACCTTCAATCACGCAGACACCTCTTGCCCAGGCTGCCTAACAGCAGACCCCAGGCCTTTGTGATGTGGAATTATACACCCGTCAGTGCAGATTTCAGCAAAGAGCTGTGTTTGCCATTGTGGTCTGATCTGTTGTTTTTTTAAATGCCTGGGGTAATATCCTCAATCAGAGGGCAAACAGAAGCAGGGAAAATCGGTAATAAAAAATGAATTAGGGTGATTAGCAAAGGTGAGTGCTTCCCTCCTCAGGCGACAGGCAGAGTTGACGGAGCTTTGCAGGGTGGCTCCTGTCCAAACACGCAGCTGGATTACTGCAACCTCCAGGCTGGCCCTGGGGTCTGCTCGGCACATAGGAGTCTGGTATTGCATTTAGTTTTGTAAAGGTCATGGGTACCCCTCAGACGGGGATCAACCCCTGGTGGGTTGGATCAGGGTCTCCAAAGAGGGGTTACTTTCAAGGGGAAAATAACTCCCCCCATTTCCATCTCTAACCGAGATGAGGACTTTCTTCCTGGAGCAGAGACTCCTGTGGGCCTGCTCTCTGCAAGAAGGAAGCAAAGGCTTTAATTGATGAATGCAAACATCATGGCTGTCCAGCGCTGTGGGTTTCCTGGGAGCCAGGGTGCTCAGTGTCCCCACATGGGGCTTTGGTGGGTCTGTCTAGAAGGTTGGACCGTGCTTCGAAGATGGGGAACGGATCATGCATAGCATTTAGAAGGCACTGGGACTAGCTGTGCTAGTTCCTCCATAGCTGAGAAGAAACAGAATTCCGGGGAGTGAGGAAGGTGTGCGGGAAGGACATGGCACTTCCATCTGGGCAGTGTCGGGATTTTCATCCACACAGGTAAAAGGAGCTGTGTACACCACACAGTAGCAGGCTTGGCTAATACGTCAATCACGGTTCCCCACAGTGGGATGAGGACAGTGAGCCCCGGGGCGAGATCATATTAAAATGCAGATTCTGGTGCAGTAGATTTAGTGGGTAGCTAGAGATTGTGCACGACCAAGGTCTAGGGCAGTGGTTCTCAACCTTCCTAACACTTCAACCCTTTAACACAGTTCCTCAATATACCTCCTCATGTTGTGGTGATCCCCAACCATACAATTCCTTTTTTTTTTTTTTTGCTACTTCATAACTCTATCTTTGCTGCTGTTAGGAATCATAATGTAAATATCTGATATGCAGGTTATCTGCTATGAGACCCCAAAGGGGTCTCGGCACATTGGTTGAGAACTGCTGGTCTAGAAGTTGCTGGAGGACCGACCAGAGCATTGAGGTGCGTGCATGTGTGTGTGTGTGTGTGTGTGTGTGTGTGTGTGTGTGTGTGAAAGGTTGAAATGCCTCGACTCAGCGCCCACCCAAGGGTTCTGGGAAAGGCCCCTGATGAGGCGAGTTCTCAGGAGAAGGGCTGTGACCTCAGCTTGAGCTATGATTTGATCCTCCTGTGCTCCGGATCTGCCAGTGTCCACGCCACCAGTGCTGAGATTACAGGTGTGCACCACCTTGTGCCTAGCTTTTCATGTGGGTGCCCGGGTGTGAACTCATGTTTTCATGCTTACACACGTTTAATGTTTGACTGACTGCACTATTTCCCCAGTCCCCTCTACTAATGGGATTTTGCTCAGACACGCAGAGCTTTTCGTCTTTGTAAAGGATCAGTGGAGCCAATAGAAATGAGCCTCAAGAATCTCTTTAGCTGGGCAGTACAAGCCAGGTCTCTAAGGGGCTGGAGCCCTGGAACAGTTGCCGGGCATTGGGGCTGAGTGTGGTCAGGGCTCCATCTGGGCTCTGGCCTTGAGGACAGTGGGATTCATTGCTGCTTTTAAATGGGAACAGTGGGTGTTGCATCCCCTTTTCATTATTTCCTTTGCAAGGGACCTGATTGGCGTGGTAGATCGAGAGGGTCCTTTGAGGATGGCCACCAGCATGAGGAGGACCAGACACAGGACAAGGATGAGGGGGGCCAACGAAGGGCGGTGATCAGGATGCCTGCAGTGTGCGGTGCACCTGAGGTATAGCCTTTGTGGGGAGAGTCATTGAGCACTCAGCAGCCATGGTCTCCCTGCAGGCCTGGGCTCTTCAGAGAGCCCCAGAAGCGCAAAGCAGTTTCAGTCACTTCCCCCACATGTAATTCGTTCAATGGAAGCTCACAGCTTCTCAGCTCTTACAGGTGCTGACAGAGACATCACAATATTGTGAAATGAGACGCCCGGAGCTGACTTCATTACCAGCTTACCTGGCGACGTAGCAGCTGCCTTAGCACCGACAGTTGGGTGCGACAGAGCTAAAATGGAACTTGGCAATTACCGCTCCTGCGAGGTTCTTGGTGCAGCGAAAAGTAGGTTCCATGGAAATCAACCTTAGTAATCACAGGGTTTAAAATTAGTTCGTTACTATTAAGGCTGCACCGTCAGCAGAGGCGAGGGGGCAGGGGTGGGCACGGGTTTGGGCAGCCTGAGCTATTGTGGGCACACCTGCTCTGAGGTTTTCCTTTGCCATTGGCTCCAGTGTTGATGCTCAGGGCTGCTATTGTTTCCTGCATGAATCGCCCCTGCCTCTGTGTCCTCAGCCTCGGTGTTTCCTTTAGACCTTCAGGGGCTTTCCTGAGTCTCTCCGTGAGACAAGATCCTTGGAGAGCTCCACTCTGGATTCCTGAGCAGAGGAAAGAGCCACGAGACATGGCTGAACAGTGGCCGAAGCTTCCTTGCCCCTCCCCTCTATGGGATTTCTTTCCTTTTTGTCTCTGTTTCTGTCTCTGTCTTTTTCTCGTGTGTGTGTGTGTGTGTGTGTGCGCGCGCGTGCGTGCATGCGCGCGTGTGCGTGTGTTCTGGGGAACCTGGTCTAACTCAGATCTTCATGTTTGCAAAGTAAACAGTTCAGTGACTGAGCCATCTCCCTGGTGCCTTTCCTGAAGTTTCTGTGAATTGTCTCCTTATTTTATAGAAGAAGATAGTGCAGGGCCCGTGTGTGTTCATGACTGGTTCCCGGTAGGTCATGGGAAATCTCTGTTGAGTGGCCTGACTGTGGGCTGCATCCTTGTGACAGGGAAGACAGAAATTCAAATCTGCTTTGAGCCTCAGTTTCCACACCCGTAAGACAGAGACCTGTGCCGGGCAGGTGTCAGGGAGAGTCTTGTATGGGGCTGCCATTCTTAGCAGTGATCTTTATGAACTTCCTATTTTGTGCCAGACATCAGACCAGACTCTTCCCATAGGTAATGCCTGCAGACCTGTAGGCCTTTGCACACTAGCCCCAGGAAGGGGTTATTATTCCCGTCTTCACATTAGTGAACAAAAGCTCAGAGAGGTTTTTGAATAAGGAAGTGTAGGGTCCGAAGTTTGAACCCAGATGAGCTGGCCCCAGAGCCAGGCCGTGGTGGTCCCTGCCCCTTACTCTGGGAATGACCTCCTTCTCCCCGCAAGCACACATCATGAGCTGTCTCTCGGGTTTTAGAGAGGAGGGCAGAAATGGAAATGTCTTCCCAGCAAGCCACAGCCCCTCCACAGGAAGCTGAGTCATCTCTCTGCTGTGTCTCTGTTTTGAACCATAGCCATCCAGCAGCCTAGTAATCTGAAAACTAAGTATCTCAAACAAAAAAAATGCTGGGGGCCTCCAGGTGCAAGGCCCCTCCCCCATTCCATGCCAGCTGCAGCTCCCCCACCCTGCCCTGGGTGCCTTGGCCGTGTGTTCAATGCTAAGCAGAGAGCAGTGGGCCTAGAATGTGGCTGACCCACATTCTGAGCTTCACCTTGTCAAGGAAGCCTCAGTATTTAACCTGCTGGGGTAGGGTGATACCCATCCCAGCCCTGTCCAGCCCTGTTGCTGGCACATCCGAGGTGTGTAAATCATGGCTGGGAAACTCACTATCACCTTTGCACGTGTGTAGGACCATACCCAGAATCCTGCCTCTCAGTTAGGGCAGAAGAACCCAGTCCAGTCATCCTGGCCTTGGCCCCATAGAGTGATGCCATTCCCCACAGACAGAGTGTCAGGAGAGGATTTCAGGACTGGGAGAAGACTGTAAGAACTTCCCGGGATTATCCCAGGTTAACCCACCTTAGCCTCTTCAAATGCATTCATTTTCTCCAACCAGGTTGTCCCTGACTTAGAACAGTGAGACCTGAGATTTCCTTTGTTCACAATCATGCAAAGGCAGCCTGGATTGGTGGCCCCTGTCTGTAACCCCAACACCTGGGAAGTGAAGGCAGGAAGGAGGATTGTGAGTTTGAGGCCAGCCTGGGCTGCAGAGTAAGACTGTCTCAAAGCAGACAAATACCCAAAGCAAAGCAAAGCAAGATGGTGTGAAAGCAAGATGAATGTGCCGAGAGGCTGGGGACCCATCCTAATGACCTCTGTCAGGACAATGGCCAGTCTGTTCCCTGAGACACTCAGCCACAGTGCCTGTAAGTGTCCTGCACCTGTTTAAGGTGGCCTGGGCTGAGCTGTGGCATCTGCAGCAGGGTTTCGATTTAGGATATTTCCAGCTTACCGTGTATTTTTGTAAGTGAAGGAGTGCCTGTGTACCCTGACTCTGCTCCTTGCTCAAATCCCTCTGAGTGTGCGAGCATGTGTGTGCATGTATACATGGGGGTAACTTGAGTGTTGTCCCCAGATGTTATCCACTTTGTTTTTTTGAGATGGGGTCTCTCATTGGTCTGAAACACGCAGATTAGACTAATCTGACTGGCCAATGAGCCTGTTATCTGCTTGTCTTTGCCTCTCCAGTGAGGTGGGTGGGCTTATTAGCATGTAGGCCTGTGCCTAGCTAGGACAGGTGGTCTCTAGGGATTGAATTCACATATTCATGCTTTCTCAGCAAACATATCACCAGCTAAGCTGTCTCCAGAGCCCTGTATCCCATCTTGAATGACAGCTGGAGCCCTCACTCCATGGATTACCCCCAGGGGCCTTAGTTTGAGCAGTCAAGATTTCACACCTATGGGTGTCCTATGTGAGCAAGGATGCCCTTGGAGGGTGGAGACAGCATCCTGTTCACTACCTGCCTCTGCCTGGGAACCCTGACCGTCACAGCGCAGTGGGTGGGCAGAGAGAGCAGAAGGTGTGTTGAGTGGCTGAGTGAATGCCTGGTGAATAACAATGAGAGAATTTTTACCTCCGCCCTTTTCCTGTGATGGTCACACACCAGATTTAGCAGAGTCCCTGGTTGCTGGAGAGCATGTTTCCTGCTGTTCAGTTGCCCCTTTCCACATCAACAAATGCTGTTTATTTTTCCCTGACTGCATAGCATTTTACTGTAGGGAAAGTCATGCTTTAAAAGAAACAACCCATCATGTACCCCTATGGTACATGATCATTTCCATGTTATTATAAATAGTGATACAATAACTACCCTTAACCACATGAATTTGATCCCAGTTCTTTGTCATCTTAAGTTTATGTAGATATTCATGGATAACTTCTTTTTTATTTTTATTTTATGTGGATGTGGATTTTGACTGCATGTATCGTCTGTACCATGAGTGTGCAGTGCCCATGGGGGCTAGAAAAGTGCACAAGATTGCCTGGAAATACAGTGACAGATGGTTATGAGCCACCATGGGGGTGCTGGGAATCCAACCTGGGTCCTCTGGAAGAGCAGCCAGTGCTCTTAACTACTGAGCCACCTCTCCAGCCCCGACAGATAGTTTCTTGTGGTACCCTTAAGCCTTAATATGCTTTAACATCTTCAGTGCTTCTCTGAAATTTTTATCGGTCTTTATATCATATTCTCACTTCCTTTTCCTTCCAATGAGGGCCATGTGTGTGGCCTTGACCTTAGAGCCATGGCATGTGCTCTCTGTTTTGGATGCCTACTAGATATCAGGCCTTATTTAGGAGCTGGATCTAGAGATGACTAAGACAGATAGTCCCAAGCGTCTTGGAGATCAGAACCTCATGGGGGAAGATACACAGTAAATACAGAAACATAACAGGCGTGACTAAAGAAGCATGGCTCCATGCTGGAGAGATCAGAGGGTCTCCCTGTAAATGGAAGTTTCTGTCTCTCCCAGTCCCACAGCTGTTCAGTCCCAAAAGAAACACACAAAGACTTACATTAATTATAAACTGGTCTGTTAGCTCAGGCTTATTATTAACTAGCTCTTACATCTTAAATTAACCCATAGTGTTTATCTCTATTTAGCCATGTGGCTTGGTACCTTTTCTCAGGCATTTTCATCTTGCTTCCTCTGCATCTGGCTGGTGACTGACTCTCTGCCTTTCCTCATCCCAGAATTCTCTTAGTTTGCTTGCCCCACCTCTACTTCCTATCTGGCTACTGGCCAATCAGCATTTTATTAAACCAGTATGAGTGACAAATCTTTACAGAGTATGGAAGCATTGTCCCACAGCAGCTTCCTCAGGATGGAAGCTCTTGGAGTGGATTTGGAAGGGTGGGAAGGGCTGGGGAAGACTGTTACAGGCAGAGGGAACAGCAGGAGAAAGTCACAGAATCATAGGAGCTAGACCCTTTCCATTCCCATTCCTTCATCGCAGTCCCTCCTGCTCACTCTGGCTTTGCTGTGCACTGGCCCTTGTTTGTCACTGAGCCGATTATTGTTGCCAGTGTTGACTGGTGGAATTCCCCAGAGCTCTTCTTTCTCAGGCCTGGGAACACTGTTAGCTTTGACAGCACCCGCGTTTCTGTTGCTCTGGTGTGCTCCCCAAACATCCCATCAGTGTAACAGCACAGACCATAGATGATGGCATACACTAAATATTACTCTTTCCATTGTATAGACTGAGAAACTGAGGCCAGGGAAGTAATCTGTACCAGCCAGCAGAGCTAGAATTTGAACCCAGCTCCCTAGAGTCCATATTCTTCATGGAGCCCTAACTTAGCTGTGTTTACATGAAAGCTAATGAGATTACTAGGTAGTCCATAGGGCCCGGGGCCTATACAGATTCAAGCCTCATTTCCTTGTAATGTGTAACATTGACCCCTTGGCCTAACTTCAGCAAGAATGATTAACAGGGCTGGAGAGATGGCTCAGAGGTTAAGAGCACTGGCTGCTCTTCCAGAGGTCCCGAGTTCAATTCCTAGCAACCACATGGTGGCTCACAACCATCTGTAATGAGACCTGATGCCTTCCTTGCCAGTAGTACACTGTATGCTTAATAAATACATCTAAAAAATAAATAAAAAGGATTTATCTATACATTTATTTATTTAAAAAAAAGAATGATTAACAGGGAGATTTCCTTGCTTGTATTTTGTTACATATGTAATGTTTTTGTCTGTGCAATAAAAGAAAAAAATTACAGAAGTAGCAGTGGAGTCCCCTCCTACTGATCTGTGGGTAATCACAGCTAACAGCCTGGTGCCCTTGACAATATGATGCCAAGTGCACATGCTTCCACCCCAATGCATACACGCACACATGCCATACACATAAATATCCACGCACACATGAACACACATGTGCACACATACATGCACACACACACACACATACAGTTCATATCTTTTGTAAAAACAGGACCATGCCCTTCACTTTCTCTCCTGACCAGTTCCTCCAAATTGGCACCTGCAGACAAGCCCCATCCACCCTGGTCCATAGAAGGACCTGTCTCGTGTATTCAGACGTTCATCCTGCCTCAGGTTCGCATAATGAGCAGCATTCTCCCGTGTGCCTGTATGAGGCATGCAGGTATTGCCACAGCGTGGGTGCTCAGGAGTCTAATTGCTGGATGAAAGGTGTGCAGATTCCGCACCTTGACAGGTGCTGCCAATTTGCCTTCTCAGGGGCCTTCCGGTGCAGCAACTTCTCCCAAGCAGCATGCCTCTGAAGCCAGGGGTGACAGAGAGCAGGGCTGCCTTCTCTTCTGCTCCCAGAGTCCTGGCGTGGTGCTCCAAACATGTGGGCCCAAATTGGGATAGAAGATGGATTTGGATCAAAGAGGTTAAATAACAGGTTTTTCCGTTTCACCATGTAGGAACGGGGTGGGGGGGCGGGGGTGCTGGGCCTCCAGCCAATAGAGGGCCAAGAGTCGTCAGGAGGGCTTATAAAGCTGCTATTTCTGGCATTTTTTTTCTCTTTCTCTGCTGATTATGCAGCAGCATCTCACAGAGGCTGTCGCGGGTGCGTTCTCTCGCTGCCTGGGCTTCTGTGGAATGAGGCTCAGGCTCCTCTCAAGACACTGGTGCATTGCAGGTGCATCTCTGCTGAAGGTAAGCAGCACTGTCCGCTGCTTCAGGGGTGGAGGTGCTCAGGCTGGCTCTGTAGGGCCAAGATGGGTGATGCTGGATCCTGGGTGGGGCCAGGCAGGAACTGGTGCCTGCCACATTCTGCAGTGAGGATGATATGCAGGGTCCAAGGGCCTGGCGATGGTTCTTCCTCTCTGATAAGAAATTCTGCGTGCATTGGCTTTGCGGAATAGGATTAGCCACCAGTCTTGATGCCCAGGATACTCAGAAAGCATTCATTCCTTCATGTATTTCTTCATGTATTCATACATATATTTATGTATTCATTCATCTTGCATTCAACTCACATATAGCAGGCCTCGCCAGAGGTAGGTGCTTGTGGGGGGGGGTGGGAATAGATTGGGAAGGAGTCTTGCTCACTTAGACAAGAAGCAGTGAGAACAGGGATGGTGACAGCCCATACATGTAAGGACCTAGAAGACACTGGGCTGGAGGGTGGGAGGGGGTCTTCTGAGAAAGGGGTGTGGTGCAGCTATAGATGGTACCAGGAATCGGATTTGGGAGACTGGAGAAGCAATCAAAATTCTCCCCTCATTTACTAAAGGCCACTTTTCCTCTTGTCAAGTAAGGATACAGGAAACCACCAGCTGGGCTCTCCATGGCTACCCTTTTGGAGACAGAAGCAGTGACAAGGGAAGGAGCATAGTCACGGCCCCAGGAGCAGATGCACAGTGTAGCCGGTGAAAGAGGATCCTGTCAGTGGCATTTCCCAGCAGCCCCTAGGGAGGTGGCTGAGTGCGGGGGCGGGGGAGAGATGGGGGTAGGGGAAGAGCCACGATTCATTGTATTAACAGTGCTATACCTAGATCAGAAGGCCTGATCTTTCTGGCACTCTCATTTCCCACAGTCATTGCTGGGGATCTGGTTTCATGCGTGTGCATCCCAGAAATGGAAGCTGACAGCTCAGGCCCATGTCTCCTCATGTGGGAACATCAGGGGAACATAGAGAGACCAGAAACTGGCATTCCTTATGCCTCCTGAGAGCATCCTTTCTGGTCCCCATAGAGTCATAAAGAATTGCCCAGGGAAGGTCTCAAAGTCTGCTGAGCAGGGCAGGAATAGCTATGGGTGCCTGTCAATCAATAAGGCCTGAGTTAGTGACCACATTCAAATCCTAACTTCACCCTGAATAATCTGCGTCATAACATGGGCTCCTCAAGATGCCTGAGGCTTGGTGCTCACACCTGCAAAGTGGGCGCTGGCACCTTCTCTGTGATGGTGCGTGCACACATCGCTCATACTTGGTCTAGCAGCTAGAAGGACCTCCATCCATGTTGAAGGGATGGATGGCCCAGAACAGCTCAGCTGGGGAGGAGGCCAGGACACTTGGTGGGGCACGTGCTCTGGTGCAAGCTTGTGTGTCCAGAGAGCCTCCCCATGTGCCTAGAGTGGGAGGCACTGTGTTCTGGGTGGGGCTTTGATCACCCCCATGGCTTCCCCTATGGGGAAGGGAAGGCACTATGGGACTTGCTGCTCCCTGGAACCAGAACTGACCCTGAGCTGAACACTTTTTACACAGTTTCCTGAAGACTGTAGGTAAACTGGTGTTTAAGTCTTACAGGGACAGACAGTCACCAGCTGCTGATTGTCACCTGTGTGCTAGGAGTCTGGGCTGGATACAGGGAATGGCTTAGAAAGAGAGAATGTTCAGTCCATGCAGACTTCCTGCCAGGAACAGAAACTGGCTTGGAACAGGTCTCCTTTCCGTGGGATCACTGCGTGACCTCAGACAGGTCACTTTACCTCTCTAATCCTACAGAATGACAGGTTAAGAGGATAACAAGGGACAAGTACGCAAGCCTAGTGCTGTGTTTCATGAATAAAGATGTCACCCCTTCCTAGGGAAGGGGTCCCAGGGAGCTTTGGATGAGACTCAGTGACTACCGCAGACTGGCGTGCGACAGGCTCCCACTGAAGGCTCATATGAAGAAGGAAGGTGGCCAGAGTGTGAAGTCCAGCCATTGTGTCTTCCCTAGCAAGCTCCTCAGAGAAATGATTCCAGCTGGTCCCACCAACTGCTCCTGTTCCCCCATGCTGGCGGTCACTGGTGTGAGGGGCACCTTTAGAGTGGGCTTCCTGCTGGAGATTAACTTCCTGTATGAGGCTCACAGGGTCCTCCATGCCCTTCTCAGGAGCCAACCCATCATTACTGAGATCAGATACTGAAGTGGGGCGCCATTGGGGGAGGCAGCTCAGACCTAGCTGTGGCTGGCTCTGTGACCCGACAGGGGCCTGAAAAATAGTCACAGATGGGTGGATTCCTGCCTCTCTTGGGCTCTGGGGGTCATTTTCTAGGGGGGCTACCACACCACATGCCCACCCCTGGTGAGTATCTGTTGAATTCATCACCAGAGCAGCAATTATGAGGGGGGAAAGGCATTTTGCTGGCTAGGAAGTCCATGTCACTTCCCTACATCTGAGGAGCTATTGAGGCTCTGAGGCCGCTCATGAAGGATGTGAGCATGGACACCTTGCAGGGTTCATCCTGGAGGAGACAAGGCTGGGGGCAGCCCTCTCTTGATTCACCCCCACCATGCCCTTTATCTCACCCCTCTTAGTGATTCTTACTGCCCACTGGAAACTTAGGCACAGACCTGGACACGGTCTGACCCCTTTTCCACCATCCATGATGCTGGCTGTCCCTTCAAAGCTCTGTCATCCACCACCTGGGTGACTTCAGGAGCCTCCTGTCCTTAACTTCTCCATTAGAATCTGCCATCCCCGCAGCCAGCTCAGTGAATGGCTTTAATGTGTCCATTCCTCCTGTGGACTCTTGGAAGCAGTGGGCCGCTCCTCCACACCACTGTGTCCATCTCGAAGCCTCTCCTGCCTGCCTGGGGCTCATCCACTTCCACACTCAGGGGTTTCTGCTTCCTCTAGGATATTGTCTGAAGGTCCCTAAAGCTCCTTCCCCAGCCAGGCTGCCTGTCTCCTACTTCTTAAATCTTCAGGCTCCATATGGTTGCCTTCCATATGGGTAGACCCCCAACTCCCACTAATCTGCAGAGCTGGTCAGAACATTAAGGCTTTGCCAAAGGCCCCTCTGATTGTCTCTGTGCATGTCGTGGTTCCCCCAAAGATCTCACCCATGGATGATGCACCTTTATTTTCTTACCTGTTGGGCATTTCCGCTTGGGATGAACTCACATAGGCCTATGTGATGTGGGAAGAGCGCCCTGCAGTAGTAAGTCAGGCCCCATAGACAGACCCCTTAGGATCCTCAGTCTGTGGTTGATGTGGCTATGTGGCCTAACCTCTCTGAGCTTGCAGTGTCATGAGAACCAACAAGATGGCATGTATCACACATCCCTTTTCCTTGCTGGGTGTAATTATTCCCCCAGGACACTTGGAACGTTTAAATGGCCTCTTCCATTCACTCCAAGCAGAGAGAACTGAGGTCAGGCACATTAGCCCTCAGTGCCCCCACACACAAGAATGTGCCATAGGACTCTAAACGGGGGCAAAAATAGCAGCCACCAGGGCACCCTGGGGTGCGGAAGCCACAGAGGAAGCCACAGGCCTAGCGGATGCCAGCTGCCTCGAGGGGATGAGGTTGCTCAGAACTGCGAGAAGCGGCCCTCGCGCCTGCCCTCGCCTGCTCCCTCAACCACAGCATCAGATAAGCCCGTGGACAGCTGTTGGCTTCCTCTCTGGGGAGGGTGATCGCAATATCATCTATGGGCGTGCTTTGCCTCCCATCATCTTTCTGGCCTCTGCTCCCTTTCCGTGCCCGCCTTTATGTCCCCTTGCTGACCAAGGTGACACCTGCACACTCCACGTGACGGCCTTGTACTGACTACTGAGCAGCATGGGGATGCTCCAGGGCTGCGCCATCTTGGCTGCCTCCCTCCCCCACTACCACTGTCCGTCTTTCTGAACTTCATCCTAAAAGTCCAGTTTGACTGGCTTACATGGAGTCCCCTCCTGCTCTCCTCACCTGCCCACTGCCTCCCTCCCATGTGTGTTCAGCCTTCCAATGTGCTGTGTGAGCCACTTGTCGTTTCTGGGTATTGGTGGCCTCTTCAGCTCAGGACAGTGAGCCTCGGTGGCTTCCCTAGATGCCCATAGCAGGGTCTGGCACCAACCAGATACTCAATAAATATTCTTTCAGTTCCTGGACACACGTGGGTATGAGGAACCATCAAGGCCACCAGAAGAGGCCAAGCTGGGTTTGGTATGTTTTCAGGGGCTTTAGGACTGAGGGATGGACTCATTGTCTTTGGGGGCTCTGGCATCAGGATTTTATTAGCTTTGAGCACAAGTCCCTGCTGATCCTGAAGTGACAGATGTCTCTGTCCAGACCCGGTTCTGGAATCCCATATTATACCTTGCAAGAGTTGATTCTTCGAGTTGTTAGGAGTTTGACTTTGTTCATGGTTTTTGAGAGAGGATCTTGCTATCGAGTCCAGGTTGACTTCAAACTCTCCATTCTCCTGCCTCAGCTCTCTGTGTGCTGGGATTACAGAAGTGACACCGTGCCTGGCTCACGTGTTTGGCTTTGGAGCCACACTCCCCTGGCTAGACCCAGCTCTCCCACTTCTCAGCTGTGTGGCCATCACCTCTGCCTCTGCATTTCAGTTTGCCTGTTCAGTGAGTAATGATTTTGATCTTGATTGAGTAATTTGCAGGATTATGTATCAGTTCTGTGAAGTCCTTGCCTTGTAGTAGAAGGTCAGTAAGAGGTGTTCATTCAGAGTGTATTAGGCTGGGCTATGCCTCAGTAACAAATAGCCCCCCAAAATCAGTCATTTATCACAAGGATAATTTATTTTTTAATATTATTTTCACACCATTACCCTCTTTTACCCCTCTCACTCTTTCTTCATCTCAATGAGTAGTATGGTATATTTCTGTGTCTCCCACATGTTCCATGGCAATTAGCAGAGAATTAGGTGTCGGTTTCTACCCCATAGAGTCACTTAGGGTGAAGGTTAGTCTTGTCTCCCTCTAGAGTCCTATGACTCCTGCAGAGCCAGCCTGGAGTTCCCGTGTTTGCTGTTCTGCACTTCCATAGGAAGAGACCATTTGTTTCTGCTCCTAGCCCATTGGTCTAAGCCAGCACCATCATAAGGGGAACCTAGACCCAGGATCCCAATGCTGAAAGGAGAACTATGGTTAAATCTATTATGATGGGCACATCCTGCCTGGCTGTCTCCGGGCAGAGGCAGGGTTAGCCCATAGCCCGAGGGAACTTACCCAGTGCTGGATGAAAGTATATACCCTTGATACATCCGTGTCCTGATCTCCGAATCCTGTCACCTCATGGCACAAACAGGCTTTGCAGATATTATAAAGATAAAGACCATAAGTTGAGGGGGGGATTGTCCTCCTTTCCTGGTGGCCCACAGTCATTCTAGGTAGCTCCTAAGAGAGATGCAGAGCAGGGGAGTTTGAGAGTTTCAGGAAAGAAACACTGAGCCTTATGCTTTGAAGGTGAAGAAGGGAGTCACAGGCCAAGGAACGCAGGTGGCCACCAGAAGCTGGGGGTGCAAGAAGTGCGTTTTCCCCTGGACCCTCTGGAGCTGCCTTCCCTGACATGGTCTGAAGCCTGAAGAGATGAGCTTGGGATTTCTGGCTTCCAGAGCTATGAGAAAATAATTTGTGGTGTTGTTGTCACTAATTTGTTTGGCTTTGGTCCGTTTGTGGTTTTGCTGGGGATAGAGCCCAGGCCTTGTACCTGCCAGGCAAGCATTCCACTTCGGAGCCCCCACCAGTCTGTGTGGTTTGCACTAGTCAGTTTATAGTGATTTATCTGGGCAGCTCTGTCTGCTCTGACAGAGCATGCCTACCTCTGTGCTCTCACGGGGTTCTATGTCCCTTGCTCTGCCTGGCACTTCAGCCTCTTGGGGGAACAATATGGGGCGAGATGGCAGCCAGATCACGTTCAGAGCCCAGGCCAGTCACTTAGAGACTGTGAGCAGGTTTTTCTGGATTTCAGTCCCCAGTTGTACCGTGAGCATTCAGATGGTCCCCTAGCAAGGGGCTGGAAGCAGCAAGGGACAAATGCAAATATAATGGTACTTGTTTCAGCTCAAAAGTTCTTTATCGGAAGCCTCTGATGGGCAGAGGGAGCAATAGGCTCATTTTGTAAATATACGGCCAGCTCCTTTGGCCCTCAAACCTGGCATGGTTTGCAGCATGCCTCTGCGCATGTAAACCGCCTCGCTTGTGTAAATATTCACCTCCCGATTTGTGAATGCAAATGCATTTGGCTTCGTGTGTCACCGTCTTGCTCTTGCTCTTCTGGAAGCCAACCAAGAAGATTCTGAATTCTGGAATAGCATGGGTTCTGGCTGGTAAGGAGCCCTGAGTCTTGCTCCCTCCAGCCCGCGGTGCCTGGAACCTCCCACATTTTCTCAGTTTCCCAGTAGCCCACATCCTCTCTGTCCCCTGGGGCTAAGTTGGGTTCTGCTGGTTCAGGGCAGAGGTTAAAACCCAGGGCAGGAAGAACCCACACATGCAAACCTTACTGCTGTGAATTTAAAAGGAAAATATCCTTTTCTTTTGAATTGTCAGAAAAAGAAATAAAAAGGAAGTGTGTGACCAAGGAAAGGAAATTAGGGGTTGCCACCAGCATGAGTCACCCCCTTTCTGTCCCCTGAGTGGGGCCTTTTCCCTGGTTCATTCACCCCTGAGCCTCTCAGCACGAGCTCTGTAAAATCCTGGGGCTGTGCTGAGTTTATTCTGGCTGCAGACTTCCTGTTCTGGCCATCAGTGGGTGCTTCTCCTTCGGAGGCATGGTTCTGCTGTTCCGTTTGCTACTGCTACTGCTGCTGGTGGTGGTAGTGTGTGTGTGTGTGTGTGTGTGTGTGTGTGTGTGTGTGTGTGTGTGTGTGTGTACGAGTATGTGCATGTATATGTGTGGTCAACCAGTGGTCCAGACTTTAGGTGTCCTCTTCAATTGCTCCCCATCTTCTCTTTTGAGACAGGGTCTCTCACAGAACTGGCACCAGTTTGGCAAGGCTGGCCAGGGAGTTCTAGAGATCTGCCTATATTCATCTCCCCAGAACTGGGATTACAGGCATGTGCCGCCATGCCCAGCCTTTTATGTGGGTCCTGGGGATCAGATGCAGGTCCACATGCTTGTAAGCACTCTATCAAGCAACTGAGCCATCTTCCCAGCCCCTGCTTACTGGTGTACTATCCAGGGTTTCTTCTGTGTGCACACCAGACACAGAATCTTTTCCTGGCCCCACCCTCAGACCACAGCTGCTTCTGCTCATTCATAGGCAGACTCATCTCTCCCCCAGGACTATTTGTAGCTGCTCTTTGAACCTTGGTTCGAATTCTGGCCCACTACGTCCATTCCCTACTTGTAGCCCAGTTGCTTCTTTTCTTCCGCTTTTCTGTCCCCATGTCTCTTCCGCCCTCCTGCCACTACCACTCCCAATCCTTGAGTGGGCCCTTCTCTCTTTCCAGCTCCCAGGCCTGGTGATGGCTCATCCCCAAACCCCACTTCTCATCTTATGCCCTCACCCCCTCATTTAACTGATTCTGCTTCCAGCATGGACCCTGTCAAGGCTCCAGCAAGCCTGCCACTCACTCTGATTTGAACTCCTGCTTCTGACCCCATCATTGGATCCTAAGCTTCAGAAGGACAAAGATTTCCCTGTACCTCATTGATACTAGGGTGTCCTTGAAGCAGCTAGGCAGTGCGAGGAGGGAATGGCTTCAGATATAGGCAAGGGTCTTGGGTACTCTTCCTTGTCACCTAAAGATGTTTGTGTGTGATGTAAAATATGCTAGTTCCACAATTGCTGGCTTGGTTCATGTGCATGTCTCCATTGATACTTAAACAAGCACACACTCCCCCATGCATTTATTTCTTGGAATGTTGCCTCTCGGGGTCTTTCCTGTTTGAATCTCATGTCTTTTTGTCTCGCAGCATCTTTCTGTTGAAGTTGACGGAGCCATTTCTACATCGTACATATTAACTGTCTCGTCGTCGGGGCTGATATTTTCTTAGTCCCATGTCCTTTTCATTTCAGTTTTATTGCGTTTCCTTCCACAGAAGATATTAATGCGTGTATATTTGAACATGTCAATCTCTTCCTCCGTGGCTGCGGAAGTTGCCGCGCCTCTGCGGATCTGATAAACACTGTGTTCTCTCCTCTGATTGTTCCCCTCCAACGTGGCTCTGTGTACTTAACTCTTACCCCCTCTGCAGTGCTTGAGGCTGGTGGCTTGCTGGGGTTATCTACTTCAACGTTCCCAAACAGGACGAGCCAGATGTCTTGTGTTTATTAAATAATTGGTCTTTATCTCTTTGTTTTCAAAAGGAAAGACGAAATAAAGGAGTTGTTATGAGCGTGACTTTTGGCGGAGTTATGTGTTGGCTGTGCCACAGTCTCGTTGTGTGACCCCGCAGCGTGTAGATGACATTCCACTTGTTTTCTCCTCTGTAGAATGTCATGTTGCCATCCCCCCTCCTAAGGCTGTCACAGGGTCAAATGGGATTGCTGTGCGAAGACTGTCTCATGGATCCTAGCACAGACGGCTGCTGTTTCTTCACCTCACTGGGCTAACTTTCTAAGTTTGCTCCTCTGTTTTGTTGCTGTAAAGTCCTTATTTTGGATCTGGGGAGATGGTTCAGTCGACACAGTGCATACGTTCTTGCCCTGAAATCACGAGGACCTGAGTTCAGATCACTAGCACCCTTGTTCAAAAAAAAAAATAGATGTGTTGGTACACACCTGTAACCCAACACTAAGGAGACTGAGACATGGGTTCCCGGGGCTTGCTGGCCACCTAGCTGAGCCATGGCTTCAGTGAAAGTCCCTGTCTCAAAAGTTAAGGTAGAAAGCAATTAAGGAAGGGACCCACCATTAACATCCACCCCCAGCACGCATACATGCACACACATATGTGCACACGTGTGCACGCATACACACACATGTATTCAATTTTTAATTTTTTAAAGATTTATTTATTTTATGTGTATGAGTATTTTGCCTATATGAACATATGCACATCACACGTGTGCTGGTGCCTGCAGAGGTCAGAAAATGGCATTGGATCCATGTATGTTCTCATTTTCTGTCACTGCCACCTTGCTTTGCTAGCAGCTCTGCAGAGTGTCTCACCCTCTCACCGAAGCACGCTCCCTGTCCCTGCTCTGTGAACATTGCTGTAAGCTTCCCTCATGTTTCTCTTTGGTGCGTGTTGGTCCCATCTCTCCCATTCTGCACTGGAAACAACCTCAGTGACTGGGAGATAGTCATCACACACACACACACACACACACACACACGCACACTCACACACACACACACGCACGCACGCACGCACACACGCACCAGCTTTCTCACCCCACCCCCAAGTGGTCTACCTATGACTCACTCTCCCTCTCTATGTGACAGTTGTCTGTCACTTGCATTTGTGTGGCTAGTCCTTGCTTCTGAAGGTCAGGATGTCCTGGGAGCCCTGGGCTTCCCTGGAGATCTGTTCTGTATTTCAGGTGCTGCCGTAGAGCCACACCAGGCTTACAATATCACAAATGCTCAGGTCAAGGCTTGGGAAAGGCCTTTGAGCTCTGATAGGAACGGGGCAGTATCTAGAATGTTCTGGAGGCACACACAAACTCAGGGGATCCAACAGTGTGATGCTGGTAACTCCTGATATGATATTGCCAAGAACTGAGGGGCCACCCACCAGCCTTGTCCCTGGTTGCCTTAGCAGAATGCAGGGAAGTTTGAAGTGTGACCGGCATGGACACCTTATGATTTCTCCTGAGCTGGGCAGCACAGTTGAGAGGAGAGCTTAGCGTAACTCCTAGGAATGGGCTGTGCTGTCGAGGTAGTTTACATCTCTGCTTTCTGAGGGAAAAAAGCCTGCTAAGACAGCCCCCACCCCCACTGCTTCCTTGGACTCCGGGAGAGAGCTGAGATCTGGAGCATAAGGGTTCAGTGGTAAGAACCCCAGGGGTGGCCCTCGGCCTGAAAAGTTGCCCACATGAAAAGAAGAAGCTAAAAAAAAAAAAAAAAAAAAAAAAGAAAGAAAGAAAAGAGGAAGCTAGCCTCTCTAGGGCACTGTCAATGCTGCTCACTGCCAGGTACATTGCCTTGTTTTGTTTCCATTGGTTTGTTTGTGACTGGGCCTCACTGTGTAGTGTTGGCTGCCCTTGAACTTTGATCCTCCTGCCTCAGGCTTTCCAATGCTATTTGCAACTGTGTGCTGCCACCTGCTTCCATCCCTGTTTTCCAGGGGAAGAATCTGAGGTTCAGAGAGCCAAAATCCTTGCTCACAGCTGCACAGCAGTCAAGTGCAGAGCCTAGACTTGAACCCAAGTCTACAGATTTTGGAGATGCAGCCGGTACCCTCCCCATGCGCAGGCAGTCCAAAGACAGATTGTAACACAGAGCTTTAAATATCTGCCAACGGTGTTTACAAACATGCTATCCTCTGTTGGTGCTGGATAGAGGGAAGCGATCCTGGCATTTTGTCTTTGTTGACTTTGGGGTTAGATGCACAAGTGGCAGGTTCAGGTGACCTAGAAAAGCCTTTCTAGGTTGAATTACAATTTCAAAGGACTCTCTCTTTTTTAAAACCACCTTGCGATCCAACACTGAGCCCTGTCATTGACATATTTCCCATCCAACAATGCCAGCTCTTTGTGGAATGATTGAGGGGCTTGTTTTGCAGCACTGGGCAGAAAATATCTTCCAGATCATCTGCCGCTCATTGTCTCAGCCCCACCCCCACCCTCATCCCCCATCACCACAGTGTCCCACCCTACAACAGGGCTCTTGCGGCTTTTAGTTAATTGTCTCTGGCAAGAATCTCTTCTGGGACTTGTTCCCAACCACACAAAAGATAGATCATTGTCAGGCACAAATATTGGCAGTTCTTGGCAGCCTGGGGCTCTAAGCTGCTAACCACAGCCGGTCTCCAGGGAAGGACAGGGCAAGAGCGCAGAAGGAGCTTACCCTGGTCATGGGAGCATGGTCTCTGAGTTCAAACCATGTATCTCCTATTTCTTAGCTGTGTGGTCTCGGGCAAACTGCTTCACTTCATTGGACCTTCATCCTTCCCCTGGAGAATGGCAGCCTGGATCCTCATGGTAACTTATCTTATGGGTTTCAGAGATCCAATGAGTTAATATGGGCACGTCAATGCAGCGGGCTCTATGGTATTTTTATGCAAGTTACTTAACGTGGGCATAGGATCCATCCAGTTCTATAGGACTCAGACACTCATCTTACATGCTCCTGGTGCCTTCCAGTCCAGCATCACCCTGGCGATGGTTTCAGGTGAAGGATGAAGCCTAGAGCTGATGCTGGCCTATTCGTAAACACAACATTTGGCTCTCTGATCTGGGACATCTCCTTAGGACCGTCTTGGCTCCAGAGTCCCTTTGGGACAGGCTGAATATGCCCCCACTGTGGCTCCTCCTTCCTGGCTTCCCTGCCATGCTCCCAGAGAGCTTCCACCTATAGCTCTCACCCTCAGAGTCTGTTTCCAGGGAGACACCTAGATGCTGATGGAACTCTGGCTTCTAGTTGAAAACCCATGCCTATTTTACTCACTTTTATGTGACATAAAACATCTTGCAGGGGCTTTGCGGTCCTTGTCACCCTGACCTCCAGAGTCTGAGTGTGTACCGCTTAGGCACCTCTGCCTGACGGCAGTCCTGCAGGGACAGGTCTCCTCCATTCCTCAGCACTCCGGATGGGAAGGAGGAACTTGGCTATTGAACAAGCACACACTTAAGGGCCCACCGAGGGACCCCCAGGGTTTATTTAGCCTTTCCAGACACATATATAGATACCGAGAAAGTAGAAGACTTGTCTATAGTCACTCAGTGAGCTACCGAGTCCCGTTCTTCCTTGGTGGAAGTCACTGGTATCTTACCTTATAAATGCCCCCAGCATGTGGGAAGTTTGGGGTGGGGGGGCAGTCAATGGCTTAGGTGTGGCTTCTGGATGAGATCGTAGAGAAGTTGCCTAGGGACCAGCTGTGTGGGAAGAAATGAGAGCTGCTGTGGAGATGCAGTCCCAGTACACAGCCAGCTGGGTGCTTGCAGGAGCCTGAGCCACCCGATTGGCAGAAGAGAGCCATGGACGTGTTGGTTTGTAGTGTGAGCCCAGGCTGGATGGTTGGGCTGGCAGGGCAGATGGTCGAGTGCTTTGAAGACTACTTCAGGGATGTTGCCTCTTAACGGGCATTTAGTGGGCAGTGAATGCCTAAAATCACAGCACCTAGAATGTCGAGGCAGAAGGATTGCTGTGAGCTCAAGGCCAGTATGGTCTATATCGCAAGACCCTGTCTAGAAACCAAGAAACAACAAAAACTTGGAGCCTCCCTCAGTGGAAGGTGATTTGGTTGAAAGCAGTCATATGGGGGTCTGGAGTGAAGGGAGGGGTGGTGCTGAAGAACAAGGGTACCAACTGCACTGTGGGGGTTGGAGGTCCCTAGCTTCCCTTCTCCCCATCCTCAGAGCGGATCATTGGCTTTGCTTAGGCTGGACCAGGGAGACATACAGATCCAGCTGGGAGCAGCTGAGCACACATATGTTAGGAATCCCACGGAGGAGCCAGGTGGAAGGTCACCAGGTCCTAAGCCCAGTCTGATGGGTTCCCAGCTCTGCCCCTTGGGCAACCGCATCTGACCACACCCTGACCTACTTCCCAACCCTGGCCCCCTGCAGCCGCAGCCAAGCCTGCAGCCCCCTTGGCACCATTCCCCCTCACAGCGGCCAAATGAAAATGTTTGTTGAAAACAACATGTGCATAATTAAAGCTTAATGAGCGCTTGTCTGTTTGGAATGTGCAATTAGATTTATAATCGGAGATGGGAGCGCGCTCCAAATGGCTTTAAATGGAGCTGAGAGAGAGGATAATTTTTGCCATAAATCTGCGGTAATGTACTCGATATGCGAGTTACCAGAGGCAGCACCAGGCCACCATGCTATGCCCATCGGGCAGCTACAGCTGAAGAAGGTGCTGCGGTTGGACCCACCAGTGGTATTGACGGAGGGGGCTTCTCCGGGTTAGGTCTGGAGCACCCACCTGCAGGCTGAGAGATCTGTAACTGAGTCAACTGTGGGAGAAAGGAGCCTCTGCTCAGTCTCCTGCTCTGGCCCCAGGATGACCTGGCCAGGCCAGACCTGGCAGACAAACTCACCCCATCCTGTAAAATGGCAGCAAGGCAGAGCCCTAGATTGCATCATGGTCCTCGACTCTGTTTTCTGCTGTATCCTAGAACTCAGAGCATGACTTAAGTCTTCAGTTAACATTTGTTGAATGAATGAGTGACTTTGTCAGCCTATTACCTTCCACAACTCTCTCTCTCCATGAGCCTCTGTTTCCCCCTATTGGCACAGAGAATTGGATTGGGTTACTGCTGATACTGATACTGTCCAGAGCTCTGGGTCTGGGGCAGATGGTGGATGGTCAGAGTCAAGTAGAAAAAGGTGCAAATTGGGCTGGGTTGCAACTTAGCGGCAAAGCATCTGCGCAGTATGTGGGAAACCCTGGGTTCCACCGCCAATGCTGGGAAAGCAGAAACAAATCAAATGTAAGACAAACCACATAATATGATTTTGAATAACCTTGTAGCCACATACAAAGGAAATAAAAATAGATAGGCAAAATTAACTTTAATTCTCTTCTGGTTGACCCAGATCAGCTAAAGGATCATTTCTATTTGTAATCAATATGACAGTATTGATGAAGTATTGGACATTCTTTCTCTCCTGGTGCCTTTGAGATCCGGTGTGTGTTTGGTACTCAAACACTTCAGTGTTGACAAAGCACCTTTCTAGAAGGCTGATGAACAGTGCCACATGGGAGGGCTAGGTGTCCCCATCTGTGAGGTGGAGATGCGGTCCACCTTCCAGAGGAGCCTGGCACCTGGCAGCCACGGTACCATTGCCATCACACTATCTCTTGATGGTTTTATTGGCAAAACAAATGCTACCAACTTCTGTGGGCACTGGGAAGAAGGGTCCTCCAGTGGCCCGGAGCTGTGGGTTTGCCCGTGTTCCAGGCTATGCCAAGACTTTGCCTCTCCTCATAAATCAGGAAAACTCGAAGCGGAGTGTGATGAAGTCACCTGCTTTGGTCACACAGCTTGCATGAAATTGAAGTGGGAAACCAGTGTGACTTTTATTTTTGAGTTTTTAAGATTAGTATAAATTAGTGATACCTAATGAGTTGTATCATGATATTTTCATAAGCATACGTATGTATTTGGCCGTGTTTGCTCCCCATTACTCTTTTTTATCCTCTTTTCGTACTTGTACCCCCATCCTCTTTCTTCTCTGCTTCCATGCCTTTTTCCTCCATCTGGTGAGCTGATCAGTTTAACGAGGGTCACTTACAGGAATGTGGGAACTTACCAGTGGGTACACCACCGAAGAAAGTGAGCTTTGGGGGGTTCTGCACAGCCTAGACATACAACTCAGCCTGGGTATCAAGGCTGTGTGATCGTAAGTGAAACCCCTAACCTCTCTGGGCCTCAGTCGGAGTGTTGGATTTCCAATGTGGGTACCCTAAGAACGAACACCCAGAATTGTGCACAGCAGAGCAGCGGCGTCAATCAGGAGGCAGACGTCATTGGAGGGAAATCAGCGATTGTGTCTAAGAAGCAAGACAAGTTATTATGTAGGAAAAAAGTCACCTCATAGCCGGACTTTCTTACATGCTTCATGTCAGGTTGTATGCTATACGCAGGATGCTTAAGACCTCAGAACTGGATGGGAGGCTCCTCTACAGAATTCAACCAAGCTATTTAGCTAGAGGTGGCTGATAGCTTTCTCTGACCTGTAAGACAAGGTTCCAAGCACTCCTCATAATTTGATTTGTTTAATCTCAGTGGTGGTCATACCCATTTTTCAGATGAGGAAGGCAAGACTCGGTCATCGGCTAAAAGTAGACATCACATTTGGGTGGAGAATGCAGCCTGTCCAGCATTTGAACCCTGACAGTCTGGCATCTGTGTCTGGATGAGCTGTAATTGCACTTCTCCATGTGATGATGGGCCTGGATTTGCTCAGGTCTGAGGGTTCCCTTAGTTAGACCAATTCTCCTCCATCTGCAAAGGCCTTTCTCCCCGTGGTGTGTCTCCTGAGACTTCCGTGTGAAACCGGGCTCTCCACGCTCTCAGCAGAGCCCAGATCACAGTTGCCACACTCTGTCACTGTCTCCTGAGCTCAACCTCATCTGTGCAGACCGAGCGTTGTCACAGGCTGCATCAGGCCTGGCAGGAGCAGCAATCCGCTTTGATCATTTCTCTTCAGATCACCGCAGGCACATTGCCTGGTGCCTCTGACTGGTTGAGGAAAGAGCTGTGCATCCTTCATCTTTGACCCGTGTCTCTGTGCAGAGCGGGAGATCAGCCGTTTCTTCACAGCTGCTGCTTTGGTACCCAGGATCAAGGCCAGGTTTAAAAGCCTTTGCTGGCTCTAGGCAAGCTCGCAACTACCCCAGATCTCACCTTGTTCTTCTTTACAGTGGGGCAACCCTGAAATTTCTAGAGGGTTCTATAATGAGATACCCAGGCATGGCTCTGGGTCTGGGAACGTGGTCACTGGCACACTCACAACAACCTGGATGCCATGTTCCTGCTCTTTGTCTTGTCAGTTTCTATGCATGATCTCTGCCTCAGCACCTCTATTGAAAGTCCCCCTTCCTGCTTTTCTTCCTCTGCTAACCCAGTCCTGTCACAGGCGTCTAAAATACCCCATTGCTTACGTGTGCAATGAGACATTGTGCTCATGCCTTGATTTTGGAGCTACAACTCAAGCTGAGGCTGAGATTTGTATGGTTTGGGGATACATAGAAGCCTAGACTAAATACTCAGGAAGAGGACGTGTTTGGACTGGCAACGTGACCCAGTTGTGTCTCTGAGGCTGCTGAAGTAGGACTGCTATTGGCCGTTTGGCTTTCAGAGGCTGGCCAATCCAAAGCTGTCCCTGGCGGGTCAGGATGGGCTGTCAACTGGTTTGTGGGCATCTGGTAAGACTTAAAACAGCTGCTCTGTCATCTGCAAAGCTGGGGAAAGGCAGGAGGTGAAGAGCCCTCGTGTATCCACTGGACTGGTGCCTTAAGTCAGGGCCATGTCTGATCACCACCGGGACTTACCTGGTATCGAGTGCACTGTTTGAACATGGCAGGCAAGCACTTAAGTCAGATCTTAGACCAGGACCAAGAGTAGGGGGAGGGCAGTCGCAGGAGTACGGGGTCAAAGAGAAGGGACTGACCGTGAACTGGATGGAAGCGCTGAGCTTCTCCAGGTGGAAGGAAAGGAACCAGAATGGGTGAGATTTGTTTTTTGTTTTTTTTTTTGTTTTGGTTTTGGTTTTGGTTTTTCGAAACAGGGTAAGCAAGCCGAGCAGGTTGGGAGAGTCAGAGATGTGCCTGATGGCCTCAGCTTTTCAGTGACGGAGGAGACAAGGTCATCAGTGAGATGAGAGGATTGGGACCGATAAAGGGATATGAGTGAACATATGATTACGAAGTTAGATAAGTCATTAAGCAACTGTTAAACATAATTAACATTTTAAACGCTGCGTTATTGTATTGCAGACATCAACTGCCATTGGTATCCAATTGCTATTGGGTGTCTGATAATAGATATCATAATTGTCACGAGGTAGGAATAATAGCTTTTTTAAAAGTGTGTGCACGTGTGCATACATGCTCAAATTCATGGGGGCACATGTGTTTGTGTGGGTGCACAGGCACATATGTATGTGTGCATATGGAGTCTTCCTCTGTCACACTTTGTTTTATTATTTGAGTCCGGGTCTCTTGAACCTAGAGCTCACTGATTTGGCCCATCTGGCTAGTCAGCTTTCTCTGGAAGCGCCCTGGCTGTACCTCAAAACACTGGAGTTACAGGTGGGCCTCCTTGCCATCTCAGCGTTTGTGGCATTTACCTTGGCTCTGTGGATCTGATGCCCTGGTTCTTACACTCGCACGGACTTCCCACAAGGCCGCCCAGCTGGCACACAGAGGCAGCAGCACCCAGAGTCCAACATCCCTACTGTCACCAAAGCTTTCACAGCTCAAAGCTGACCTTCCTGGGATGGAGGCTCGGGCTGGACTCAGAAGTGTGGAGTTTTAATGCTAGACCCTAGGGTGAAGTGTGTAGACAGATCCCCTTCAAAGAAACAGAACTCAGAGAGAGTTGGGATTCAGGGAGCAGAGACGTGGAGAAGAGTGTTGTGGTCTTGCAGTGAGGTAAAAGCAAGGAGAGAGACAGCAGAGGCCCTCACAGCATCCAGGCCAGTAGCATCTAGGATAGTGTGTTACAAGGCTCAAGACTTTTATAGAGACCAAGCAGGGCTTGTCTGAGAAACGAAGAGACTGACTAACGATGCCAGGTCAGTGGAGGAGCAGAGCAGAAAACTCTCATGGGTGGTCAGACTGGGGAAGCGCGTGTAGACAAAAGTTCAGAGTCACCCAGGGATCTTGAGCTAGGCCTGGGTGTGGTGACATCTGTTATAATTAGCGAGTGCTGGGGAAAGAGTCAGTCCGTGCCCATGATGTCAGCGGTGGAGGTGTCTTCTTGGAAGTGACCATGGACCAAATGAGAAAGCGGTCAGGGAGAAACTGCCGATTGGAATTTGGGGTGACTTAGCTAAAGACGAGTTTCTGAGGGGTGGTGGCGTACTGCAGCCGTGAGCACACAGTCTTCCTGTTCAGGGAAAGTACGGAGTGGGGAGGACACACCAGACTCACTCACCAGCCTTCTGCTAATTCACTCATGCATTTTAGTGCCTGTTTCTCCCAGGCACCCACCCACCCATCCATGCTTCCCAGACTCCCACCTCCACCACCCATTTGTCTGTCTTCTCTGCCATTCCAATCGTTTTCTCAGAAACCATTGAAAAAACCTTGGCAGCCCCTCTGGGCAGTGTCCTGCTCCTCTATCAGCCTCCACCTTCTCTCATAGAAGTCTCAGCCATCGCATCTCCAGTTCCGCTGTGCATGTACCACGCGCTCCTCTGTCTTTCCCTCGTCTCCATCACATCGTGGAAACTGCAGGGTATCATGCAGTGGGCCCTTTCACCCAAGCAACTTTATCCGTGAATGTGCATTGCAATATTGCAATGAATCACTGGTTCAAGGCCTCTGGCTTCTGCTACACCATCGACACCGGACCTTTACCAAAAGTCCTTTTGGATATCCTGCTGTTGCCCAGACTCAAGGAGATCCTGAGGCTGTGGTTCTGCAGGACCAGCCCCTTCTTTCTCTAGCAGCTCACAGATGGCGTAGATGTTAAGGTGGGCCAACTCAAAGCCCTGGATCTGGGGTCTGCTGGGCCTTCCCACCCCAGAGGGGTGAGGCCATCTCTCCCACACCCACACCACAGAGTGGGCCAGCTCTTCTGTGCCCATGTCATGGGGTCAGCGAGGGGTGAGACCAGCTCTCCAGAGTGTTCAGGCTGGAGAGGGGAGGGGTCAGCTCTCCTGCAGCCAGTGAGAGGTGGGACCAGCTTAGTATGAGGACAGAACGTCAACATACCCTCAGATGGCAGTCCAGACCACAGACATCTGCATGGCCTTTGGTGTTAACACAGGACCACAGACCCAGACCCTTTGCTGTAGCCCAGGCCTGGATATTACCATGGCCTCAGGGGGCTGTGCAGGGGGCTGCGCAGGGGGCTGTGCAGGGGGCTGCGCAGGGGGCTGCACAGGGGGCTGTTTCTCACGTGTCTCCAGCTTCACCTCTCTCCATGGCACATGAACCACTCTGCTTCTCTTTCTTGCCCATCTGTCTGCCATGTAAGGCCATCTTTCCCATCTCTCCATCACATATTTGTGCATCATAGTGGTGCTCGCCAGGGTGCATGCTTGAGTATCTCCCAGCCAGATAGTGCCTCTGGGGCCAGAGTGGGGGTCCACCACTCCCTCTTGACTCAACCATCCCATCCATAAATCCCAACCCCATCTACCCATCCATTCATTACACAACGATCAATGAATGAACAGGTATCCTTTCATTCCTTCACCTCACTAATGAGCCATCTAATCAACAATTAATAGGTTAATGTTAATTGAATGTTGAAATCATATTATAAATATACTAGGATAAATAGAATACATTATTAAAATGAGTTTCCCCTGTTCTTAAATTGCAACTACTAGAAAAATGTAAATTACACATGTAGCTCACATTTATGCCTTGTACTACATTTCCATTAGACAGTGAGAATTTATACTATCTGTCATCCATCTATGTATCCTCCATCCAACCACTTTTCTACCCATAATTTATCTACCCACCTATCCATCCATCAACCATCTATTCCCCCTGCTCATCATTCATTCATTGGTCCTTGTATTAATTGATCAATCAACCAATCCATCTATTATCCATCTATATATTAATCTATCCATCCATCTACCCATCATTCTTTGGTTTCTTCCTTTCTCTGTGCATTCACAATCCATCTACCCATCCATGTATACATGCATAGATCATTCATTCATTTATCCCTTTTTTATCTAGCCATCAATCCATCCATTCATCCATCCTGCCATCAGTCCCTGCCTCAATCCATCCATCATTTGTCAGCCCTGCATCTACTGATCCACCTGCGTATCCCTCATCCATCCCTCATCCATTTGTACCTGCATCAATCTGCCCATTATTTTCTTCCTTCTTTCATCTTTCTCACTTACCACATGTCTCCATTTCATAACACGTATCTGTAAGAGATAGATATATTTTTTTATCTATCATGAATCAGAGACTGTGGGTCAGAAGAATGGGGAAACCAAGGCTTCTATATAAAGAACTTGCCTAAGGTGGGACAGATGGAGCTAGGCTCTGTTTCTATCAGATCAGGGCTCCTCGTTTTTCACTTTGGCTTCTTATTTGTTAGGTATCTTTTAAGATAAAAACAATCCTTTGGGTGAACATGACAAGCTTATGTTGGGGGTGGCTGTTGGAATAGAGGCCTAAGAGCTCCTATCCCTGAGGCGACCACACAGTGTGGAGAGAGACAGACCCTTTAGAAGCCTCTGTGAGCCTATCCCTGGTGGCTGACATGAAAGGGTTATCCCCACACATTCAATATTTGCAAAAAATGTGGGTTCTTTCAGATTCCAAAACTCATTTCCATGACAAAACTCTTGGGGAGAGAAGATGAAGGCCTGGCTTTTGCAGAACGATCTTCCAGCTGTAATGAGGACTGAAGATGGCAGTGGGGAAAGGAATTATAATTAGAATATGAAATGGGGAAAATTAATCTATTCCAGGCAATGGTAAGAGGATGTCCTGACGTTTCAGAGTAATTCTTAGGCTGTTGCCCCCCTGTGTTTCTTCTGCACATTTTAAAGCATGCAGAGGATTGTGTCGTGTGAAAAATGACTTTCGGTGGAGGGACCGATAAACTGTGAGATGTACACAGTATTTTCACCCCCGTGCCGCCACTTAACGTGTCTCAGAAGAAGAAATGCATGTCGCCTTCGCAGTGATGTGAGTTCCACACACAGCTGCAGGTGTGTGGTGTGTTTCTGCCGCCGGCCCCTCCTTTTCTGACTGTGCGCTGGGAGTGTGTGCCCGTTTCCCACAGTCTGACAATGTGCCCTGGGCTTGTGCTCTGGGCATATCTGTTGTGTTGTGTACGGATATGAGACCCATGCGACTGAGTTGGGTATGACGTGGGTCCACATGAGCCTGGGTCTGAGGAACACGCATGTCCACACTCTCTGTTCCCCTTAGCTTGTCCTGGGCAGTAGGGGAGATGTGTTTGCCTTCAGGTCTGAATATACATGGAGGCCAAGAAAGAGGAAGCTCCTGAGCCCTTGGGGACCACCCTTACCTCGCTTCCTGAATCCAAGTTCTTTGCCGGGCATGGCTTTGACAGAGGTGGGGAGACAGCTGCTCTCCTTCTGCTTTAGCCTTTGTGCACAGCTGTTCAGCCCAGCATTCTTCAGAACACTGTGTGAGGTGCCCAAGACTCCCCAAATTGAGGCAGACCAAGGCTCTACAGGAAGAGTCCACCAACAGAATCCTTCCTCTAAGTCAAAGCAAGCTTTTCTCTAGCCTGTGACAGCTCCTTCCTCCACATTGCTTAAACTGACAGATGCATGAATGAGTGGGTGAGGGTGACCTCACAGGAGTCCACTGCCCCACCCTCTTATCTGCCCCCAAACCCCTTGTCAAACTTCAGGAGGGCTTCCTGCCCAAGGCCATAGTCCACTGCTCACTTTGGGTAACTCTTCCCTCTCCCACGTCTCTAACACACTTGTCAAGTGTCTGCTGTGTCTAGGGCCTTGGGATGAATGTTGATGGCATGGAAGGATCTAGAAAAGCCTTGGTCTCTGTTTAGAGGGAGCTTGCAGTGTGATTGGGAAGAAACCTGGCAAAGCAAACAAATGGCACTTGTGTGGTCTCTTCCCCACTGAGCGACTAGCCCGCTCTTTGTTTCCTTGGTGTTCAAGGGAGGAAGGAATGCTGTCCTCTTTGGACCATTGAAATCTTCCAGAGAAAGCAGTGCCGCTCAGAATCAGGTAGGGTCATTCATTCACCACATTGGGTTTTGTCAGACAGGCCTTTTTTTTTTTTTCCTGCTGTCTTTTAACCAGAGTTTAATAATTGATGGCTATTAAACAGGAGCTGGGGGACATCTTCTAGTCTGTTTTCTTGGTATGATGTGTAGTTGCTATTGTTTTAGAAAATGTCTCAGCTCCCTAGTTAAGCGTCTCCTCCATGCCCAGCATGAAGTCCTGGATCCGTGGGAACATCGGGCGTGGTAGGGGAGTCCAGTTTGAGCAGTGAACACAGTAAACGTTAGAGCATGCTAGAAAGACACAGGCTGTCTTTGGACAGGAGGTGGTGGCAGGGGAGGCTGTCCCTCTGGGTCCACGGGGTGGGTCTGGCCTCCGGGCAGGCTGATATACACAGTTCTAAGGGAAGGACTTGAACAGACATCTACATGGCTGAGGGAGTGTAGAGTTCATGAGGCTGCACAATTGTGCTCATGCAAATTAGTTCCGCAGAGAAGCTCACACACACCCTGTGCAGTGACTAATGTGGCGATGTTGAAATACAAAAGAGAGAAAGCTCACTGGGCCACAAGCTCAGCTAGTTGTCTCTGCTGCCTTCTTACTGCGAAATTCTGGGGACTGGCAAAAGTGGTTATATTCTGATATAGGTCACATTCCAAGATGTGTTTCCACCAGAAAAATGAGACATATCAGTAACTGCTGATGGGGCCTGTGCTTCTTCCTCTGCCCGTGGTAGGCAGTTCTGCCCAAATCCAGAAGTGGCAGATTCTCCAACACTGTGTCCCCTTGCCAGGGCCCACTACAGTCCTCACACCTATGACTATGAGCCAGAATGGAAACAGAAGTGGGGACAAAGTTACTTAAGGTAGAAAGATGTAGTGGGCATCTCTGGGGCAGGCTGTCATTGGCTCCAAGGCACAGACTTCAAGGCCCTTCCCCATCACATGGGATTCCAGCTTTAGGTGATTGTCTCAGTCATTTTGGCCAGAAGAGTCATTTGTATACTTGCAGGGACAGGTAGCTCAGTGACTGCAAGGCAGCCTGCTGTGTCAGAAGGCAAAATACCAACAGCAGAAGCCACTGCCTGTCTTTGTCCTATGTGAGATTGATGGTCCTGACCTGAGCTTCCAAGAGCCACAGAACAGAACAGGGGCCCCTGCTGGGATGGGGCCTGAGGCATCCTGGGCTCCAGTGCCTGCTTCTGCAGCCCTCACATCCCCTTTCTCTCAGCACCATCCCCTGACCTCCTTGGGACACAAGTCCTGTTTCCCTCCAGGAGCATTTTAATGAGAGCCACTTCTGTCTTTGTTCTAGTTTGATGGTGACAGTGCCTACGTGGGGATGAGTGACGGAAATCCAGAGCTCCTGCCAACCAGCCAGGTGAGTGCCCCTCCTCCCCGAGGGGGTCTGAGCCTTGGGCTGGTGGAGCCAAGATGCTGCTGGCATCGAGGTAGGAGGGCTGCAGTTGACAGAGTTGTAGGACATGGCCTAATGTGATTCTCTCAGTTGAGTCCTTGGGAGGGACAGTCAAAGCAGGACTCTGGTGCCGGCTGTGAATGAAGTCCCCGAATACCACTGGCTTACAGTGGGCATCGCTGAGATCTTAACACTGCAAGTGTCTTGCCCACATTTCCTGTGTGGTGTCCCATGCTCCCTGCTACCGCCTCCCTCCTACATACCATCTGGAGTATGTGTCTACCCACAGAACAGATTCTACCCATCACACAGAATCAGTTGTCTGAGACCACTGAGGAGCTGGAGGACAAACCTGATGGACATGGCGCAAAGGGCAGAGGGAAGGGGTTTCCTGGAAGGTCCTCTCTGGTGATCCAGGCCTCTGGGGCCATAGATGGGATCAGATTTCCCACAGAGAATAGAAAGTTGACATTTCTCACCTATGAGCATCCTCACTACAGACTGTGAAGGGGTCCTTGCTGCTGTCTGTGACAATATGGAGGATGGCATCCTAAGGCAGGAGAGACTGTAAGATGGCAACAGCTAAAGATGCCAGATGGGGCCAAGGAGTTTCCCAGCTACTGGGAACCTTGGGGAGCTGGAGGACAAACCTGGCCCTGCTCTTGGCTTCTACCTCTGTCTTGGCAACTGAAGTTGGCTGGCCCCTCAGCCATCATGATTGGTTCATATTTTCTGGCTGGAGGAAACAAAAGCCTCTTAATTCACAGGCATAATGTGCCTCATTCTGTGGCAGGTCCCAGGGGGCTATAAAGAAGATGTGAGCCTGTGGCCCATGGAAAACTCTGCTAATGAGGAATATAATGTAGTCCAAGTTGCAGAGATACCAGTACCAGGGTGCTGCGCCGCACCCCACCCCTTCTCTGGCCTGCCCCACATGAACACTGTGTCACTACTGCAAAGCTGCCTTTATGTTGCTATTCCATGTGCCAGCCTGCAGGAATGGTGGGTGATAATACCAAGTCCTTTGCTATTGCATGTGCCAGCCTGCAGGAATGGTGGCTGATAATTCCAAGTCCTGGGTGTGTCACAATGCTGTACTTGGTTGTCCAGAATCAGCTTGGAAACATGGTCATCCCAGATGATCAGGACTTACTCTGGATCTCTGAGTCCCCAAGGCTACAGCAAACTTTGTAGCAAGCTGTGCTCTGACTTCGAAAACTACCCAGCACCTCCTCAGAGAGCTGTTTGTGACCTCCAGTTCCAAACTGGGACCAGGATTTTCTGTCATGACACCAGTTGGTTTTAATTCCCGCCTTCGTTACTGTCTGTGGTCATCTACCGTATGTGTGTGATGACTTAGCTTTTGTCTGTTTCCATTCAAGACTGTGACCGCCATGGCAAAACTGCCATGCACTCCATGAGGTTGGGGCTATCACTCAGAAAGCACTCCAGGGACACTGGTGTGATGTGTGAATAGCCTTTTGATCTGTCTTTTGAATCCCACCTTCCCTAACAGGAGAACAGGATAGGTGAGCTTCTTAAGAATTCTTCTAGATGGATGCACCTCTTCTTAGACCGAGTTGGAGGGGGGAGGGCCTTGGGCTTCCCATAGGGCATGGTATCCTGCCCCATCCTTAAGGAAGCAGGGGGAGGGCGGTGGGGTAGTGGGAGAGTGGGAGGGCCGGGACCAAGGGGAGTAAATGTAAATTTTTCTTTTAACAATAATAAAAAAAAGAATTCTTCTAGATCTTTTTGCTCTCACCAGAGGGTCTGCCTACCTTAAAAGAAGACATTAGGAGCTGGGGATAGTGATGCACACCTGGAGTCCCAGCACTTTGGAGGCTGAGGCGGGAAGATAGTGAACTTGAGACCAGTCTTAGCTGCCAAGTGCATATACCTAGTTTAACAATAAGCAATAGCAATAATAACTAGAATTCTGTAAGATTAAGCTCAGACAGTGACACAAACCAGATTTATTATCATCAACTTTGCAGAGGCAGCCTACACTTCTCATAGTATATCATTTTGTTGAGAAAACAAGCACTTCACAACACAGTGATGAAGACTATCATGTGTAGCAGTCCGGGCTTGTATTGGTTGGCAGTTTGGCTGGGCGTAGCTGGGCAGCAGCGGTAAGGTACGGAAAAGCCTCTTGCTAGTTGATGGGGAGGTTGGCTTCTGCTCCTTGGGAGCTATCATACCCCAGATGGCTTGCCTGAGGCTGTTCACAGGTGGGGAACAGGTTTCCCAGAGTAGCAAGCCCAGAAGCTGCCAGACCTCTTGAGGCCTAGGCATGGACATGGTCTGT
The DNA here is from genome assembly GCA_028555095.1 of Dicrostonyx torquatus. NCBI lineage: Eukaryota > Metazoa > Chordata > Mammalia > Rodentia > Cricetidae > Dicrostonyx > Dicrostonyx torquatus. Next base: position 1,249,843 of record JAQHUG010000077.1, on the reverse strand, counting down.
CATTGCTTCCGGCTCCATCCACTGGTCAAAGCTAGGCACAGGGCAAGTGTAGATCCAAGCAGCGGAAAGTAGATGCTAGCTCTTCAACAGAGGAACCGTAAGATACTGGAGACTTTGCAAATGGCCATGAGGGAAACAGAGAATGTGAAGTTTATGCTGATCTTGCTGATGGATTAACTCAGGCCCTTCTAGGACACTAAGACTCAGTAGGATCCTACTGACCTCTGGTTTTTAATGGCAAGAGGGGGCCATGTACTCTCTGTTTTCTCTGGAGTCTGTATTTGAACACACACACACGTGTACGCATGCATGCACACATGCATACATACATACCCCTTTCATGGGGTGTTGTCTTATCAGTTGCAGGAATTGTCCTGTAACGGTTGCTGTAGGACCCATATGAGCATAGAGAGAAAGAAGGTGTCGAAGGCCAAAGACACTTTATTTCTTGTTGTACGTTTACCTCCCAGGTTCACCCAAGCTGCAAGGTTCACTGGGCACCTTAGGATTCAAAGGCCCTGGATCTGAGCAGGAAGCTGTGTCGAGCAAACACTAGCTTCTAGGATGTTCTGAGCAGCAGCCTTAGGAGTCAGCCTGATAAAGATCAGTTCTCTCCGGGCTGAGAGCAGCCCCAGAGGTCCAGGTTGCAGGCTCCAGGAAGAAGGGGAACCTACCAGGGAAGGGCTTGAACTCCCACAGACCTGGACTCACATCCCTGCTCCTCTGTGCCCGGTACAGGCCAGATGTCTCTATGTAATTATGTCAGGTTTCTACTTACAGGAAGGATGGCACCCATCTCCTGGAGTCCTGGGAGAAGTAAATGAGGCAGGGCCATAGGGGCTGTTGGCACTGTGCCAGTATCTCTTCGACAGTCTAAGGTACCCAGGTCAAGCTGCTATGAGTTTTGATTGCTAACTTAGTTAGAAAACTGGCCTCTGACAAATGGGAACCAGGTCCTAGGAGGAAGTGGGGCAGTCAGAAAGCCAAACTTATTTTTCCAAAGGGTAACTTGCTTTGCAGATCCCCATTGTAACCCCCATGGAGGCTGCATCCTGACTATGCTGCAACCTGCCCTCCTTTCTTGTTCCCGACATTCCCGCTCCTTCCTACCCTTAGTCTCGTCAGAGGAAGTCTCATCTCAGGCTTACTTTGGGTGAATCTAAACTAAGAACAAAACACCAGTGTTCGGAGAAACCAGTGATGACTTATTTCTATTGTTTTATTCCCATAAATAACGTTCTGGTTACGCGGGATGATCATCTCGTCACCTCCGTGTCAACACAAACACTGCTTCCTCTATGGGAAACCCCTAGACATTCCTGCCTAACAAATGTCTGTCCCTTCCAGGTACCGCAAATGTTAGTCTCATGACGCCTTCCTGGCTGTGGATAGTTTTCCAATTTTATAACTGTAATAAGATTTATATGAGAGTTCTCAAGAGTTTTTCCTAAGAACGTACGTGTGTGTGTGTGTGTGTGTGTGTGAGAGAGAGAGAGAGAGAGAGAGAGAGAGAGACAGACAGACAGAGAGACAGAGAGACAGAGAGAGACAAGTGGGGATGGAGCGAATGGATTGAGATGAATGATGCAAGGTTTGCCAAATCTCTCAGTAGCATACTCGGACACAGGGAGACCCAAGGGAGGGTCTGGTTTATGCGGGCGAAGGATCCTAGACTGTAGGAGAGGTAGAGGAGATGTGGTCAAGTAGGTGGTCTGAGGTGTGAGCTTGGAAATCAAGCTAGCAGATGCTGAGGGTGACAGATGCAGAGAAGGAAGGAAGAAAGGCATGCAACAGTCTGTCACTGCTTCCAGCTCCATCCACTGGTCACAGGCTCCACATGGCTGTGCTGTCTTCTGCCTTGGGGAAGGGCAGGCTTGATGGGAACAGTCTTGGCCATCTAACATTTGAGGGGCTCATTTCAATGGAGACAGTCAAGTAGTTAGATGGCCATCCGAGTCTGGACCATCACATACACTGTGAATTTTCAGCCCACGGATCAAAGCCCTGGGGTCAATGAAACCTATGAAAAGTGAGATGAATGGGGACAGCAGATTGCTGGATGATGGCCCCATCCCCCCTTTTAAAATGGAGTCTTTCTGTGTCCTTCCATAGAATCTTAAAAACCACAGGCAGAGTGTGTCAAGGAGGAAGGGAGGGTTATGGGAAAATGATGTTAGATCCACAGTCCCTTTCCTGTCTATAACGATAAAATTAAAACCAGGCACAGCAACACAGAACCCTGGAGGCAAGAGGATCACAAGTTCAAGGTCACCTTAGTTACAACTAGTTCGATGTCAGCCTGGACTACACAAAACTGTCTCAAAAATCTAAAGGCAATTTTTAAATAAATTGAAGATTTAAATGTCTGAGATAAGTCGTAAGTGAGCCAATAAGACCCCTTTAAAGTACTTCATGCTTTGGGGTAGGGGGACACTTCTACTGGACACTTTAGAAGAAAAAGATTGAAAAACTAGACCACAAACTAACATAGAATGACTGTTGTAATACAAGAAAGCCAGAGTGAAGATGTAGGTGGGAAACTGGGCAAGAGTACTTTCAGCTCACAACCTAGATGAAGGATAAACTTCCTTAAGAAATAAAGACTTACGAGAAATCAATTCAAAATCGTCATGGAGAGAAGGGAAGGAGATCTGAGCCAATACTTTACCAAAGGGAAATGCATAAGGGAAACATTAAAGTTCTCATTTCATGCCAACAACAGATCCCAAGGTCTGATGACACATTCCCTCAGAGTTCTTGTAGGAAAACATGTTACACTTTGTTACAGGGAGTATATGTACGGCTCCTTGTGGCTTTGTATTGGAAGTCTCCTTCCCATAGGGGGCAGTGTAGGATGCCCAGAATGGGAAAAAGGAAAAAAAAAAAACTCGGGTCTCAAGTTTTTCCTTATTCAGTTCCTATATTGTTGTCTTGCTTGGCCTCAGTTTCCTCACTAATAATCAGGAAAGGGTGTTGGATTTGCCCCCACCCCCACACACTCAAATCCACTAGGGAAATGGCTCAGCAGTTGTAAGTACTTTTTGCTCTTGCAGAAGACCACTGGTTCAAGTCCCAGCACCCACAGGGTGACCCACAACCATCTATAACTCCAGTTCCAGGGCATTGATGTCCTTGCCTTCTTATAACAAAGGCAACAAGCATGCATGTAGTGTAAAGACATACATAAAGACAAAATATTCACACACACACAATAGTTTATTTTTTTAATTGATGGTGATAATATTTAACATTTGCTGTGCACTTCCCTGGTTTTAGACATTGGAGTCAAAGGTCCCCTTTACTCCACACACATCCCTTGTTACTTAAGCACAGTAATGCGTGAGGAAGAGCCTAGGTGGTTGAGGTCTCATGAAGCAAAATCACTTCCCAGTAAATGCATGGTAAGACAGGAGACCCTCCCGCCAGGGCTGAAATCCCAGGCTCTGCGCTTAGTCACTCTGGCTTCCAAGTCTGTGTACACTGCAAAGGGCAAAGATGACATGGCTTTTACTGCTTTAATTAAAACTGGGGTGAAGACTTGCAATTCAGATTTAAAATGAAAATCGTGTTTCGCCCGCTGCGGCGCGGAGAAGCAGCGACAGCGATTACGCCTGAGATTACAGACAATCGGAGAGAAAAGGCCTTTTGCAACCATTTCCTGCCGAAGCCACAAACATCACACTTTAAAAATAATTACGGCTATGTTATTGGAACATGATTCATGAATTCTGAATAAATATGAGGGGCCAGGAAGGAAAGGGCTTCAAGACTATGTATTTGCTTCGGATCTGATGAAATTTAATGTCATTTCCCAGCTGGAGAGTAAAATGCAGGGAGGGAGTAAAGCCCCACCCTATGTACATGGAGAAAATGGAGTGTGTGTCACGGGGAGCTGATGTGCACACATTGCTCAGAAAAATGCATGAGTCTCTGGGATTCATTGAAGGAAGGCTCCGAGACGGAGCTGGTGCTTCCATCTCTCCGGTCTTGAGTTTGCATCCTGATGGCTAAAAATACATTTATTGTAAAGCTCCAGGTCCCTGCCTGGGAGGTGTTCAGGTAGAAGACGTTAGAGGACAGGTTGAGGGGAGGGACTTGCGCTCTAGTCACCGTGGCTCCCCGTCATAAAGAGATTTCTCATGTGTGGCAGTCAGCGTTTACAGCCTCCCGTTTCTTTCCTTCCAACTATTAGGAGCGAAATTGAACCCAGGAAACATTCACTCTTTCAAAACATGATGCAAATAATGAGGATTGGAGGGGGGAGTGCCAGGTTAGGGAGGGGCTGGCGGTGGGTTGGAAGTGTAATTTCAAGGGTGTTCCCAAAAATGGAACTGCTCCCCTTCTCCCAGCCCATCTCGAATTACTATTCCCTGTAGGGCCTAGCTTTTTACTGAGTCCCTGGTTTGACCCATCTGTTCATCGCTGTGTGTGAGCTAACCTCATGAACAAGAGAAACATGGTTGCATGTAGGGACCACCTAGAATAGCATTAGACTCTAGCTTCTGGAGGGTCATGAGCCTGCGTCTGGACTCCAAGTGGCATCTCTCACTCTGTGCACTGGGGCAGGTCATTAGCCCTCTCTGGGTCCCTGTCTTCAACAACTGGGCGTAAGTACCGGTAGACGTATCTGGCGTTATCTCTCGTCACTTGGAGATTTTCCTCTTTTGCACATGTCCAGGAATGCTCAGGAGGGACAATGTCTGTCCACAAAGCTAGTGAGTGTCCTTCTCTACCTGACTAAGTCACACCCAATTCAGAAGGGACCTGAAGATGAGGTCAGTCGCTTTGAGACGGCTGTCAATCTACTGAGGCTCCAATAAGGGCATTTTATTGGTGACATGGGCTCGTCGTGGTGCTAGCATGAAGACTGTGGGTTTGGCCAAATTAACCAGCTTGCCCAAGACACCACCGCACCTTTAGAAGTCCTTCCGAGGGGTGCGGGGAAGAGTGAATAAGATGCATGGACCCCCAGAGAGCATATTTCAGCATCTGGCACACGGCAAGTGGTGGTGATTGGAAAGGGTTAGTAAGGTTCCAATGTCTGTGGAAGGAAAAACTGAGGCTGCATCTGCCCCAGATGTGGACAGCTCAGGAGTCAGATGCAGCTTCAGAAAGATGAGCCCACGGAATCTAATGGCTTGCTTATTCAGTGAAAATCAGATTAGGGTAGGCATAGAAATTAGAAGGATTCTAGTGAAGCTGTCTTGCTTTTAAATGTGCTAAGAAAGTCTCTTGGAAAATCACAAACTAGTAAAAGATGCCTCTAATCTTTTCCAGTCCCTTGGAGATAGGCAGTCCCTCCCCGTCCAGCAACCGCTGCCATGTGAGTGCCTGGTCTGCCGAGGTCTCTGGATCACAAGTCTCAAAGGCACCTGGCAGCCGTTCTCCTGCCTCCCATACACTCTAAGCCCAGTCTCTCATGGGAAGAAAGCTCCAGGAGTGAGGTTGTGCCTCATTGAGGCCTGGCATTTCTCCCTGAAGATCCTCAGGAAGGGTGGATCCTGCTATATCCCTTGCGCACCTGTGGTTCTCTGCTCTGCCCCTGTGACTTTGACCTTGACCTCTCTTAATCTCACTTTCCACCTCTGTAAAATGGGAGTATGAATGCCCAGCTCTTAGAGAAGTTAAGAGACCCACAGAGCAATGGGGTAACTGGCTTGTGTGTGCTGGTCTGAGCCCGTCCTCAGATAAAGCTGCTTTGCAATTTAGAAGCAAGAAGCAGTGGAAGAGGTAGGGGATTTGTTCCGTTTTCTATGGAAGTTTTCCCTAGCACCGGGACACAGAGACTAAAGGGTTAAAGCTTGTGTTTGGGATGAGGAGAAGTTCAGCTCAGAGACCCTCAAGCCAGGGTAGTGCCTTGGACTTCAGAAATACATCTTTTTGCTTCATGCCCGGGCCCATGCTTACAAACACCCAAGGGCATCTAGACTGAAGTAGAGGAGGTGGCTCATAGGGCTGGTGAGTTGGGAACCTAGAGAGCTAAGGAAACGGGGTATCTACAGAGGAGGTTAGACCAAGCTGGGAAGGATGGGGTGAAGCAGGAGGCCTGAGAGGTGGGTCTACCTTGAGCCATGTGATGGTCTTACCCTATGAGAAAATAGACCGTGAAGGCCTAGAGAGGCTCAGGGGCTTTTAGACTTGTCTCTGTGTTAGTCTCAACTGTCCACTGTGCTGAGACCAAGGTAGGCTGTGGCTCATGGTTACATATGTGTCATGAGCGATCACTGAGTAGCTTTTCCTTGCTGCCACCCCCATTGAGCAGTTCCTGGAGGAGGCAATAGAGGCATAGTCGGGAAAGGCGTTTTAAAGTTGAGAAATACTGCTCCCCCCATGGACAAAGAACAGAAAGCACTGTATTAACGAGAATCTGGAGGACCTGACGTGGTCCTCCAGTGCTGTGTCAGTCGGTACAACCGCTTTAGCCATTTCTCAGTGCCAACAGCTGAGCGTATAGCCCTGTGGCCGGCAGATCAGCACCGTGAGTGCATTCGTAAGTTCACTGAAGGATGCATCAAGAATGTCCATAGCAGTATTTTTTAAAAAATTAAAAGCACAAAGTTGATTAGACTTAGTGGTATAGCCTTGAAACCCCAGATCCTTAAGTGGTTGAGGCAGGAGGATTGAAAGTTCAAGGTCAGCCTTGGCAATTTAGAGATGAGATGGGGCTGGACTGAGAAGGACAAAGGTGTCTTTGTGAGTGGCTATCACTCAGAAAGTGGGAGAGACAAGGGACGAGGAAGAAGTTGCTTTGTACCGTGAAGTGGCTCTTAAATGCCCTCCAAGGAAATGCAGTTGAAGATCCTGTCCTCTCAAAACCAAACGTTAAAAAGGGACAGAGGAATATTGAATAATGACAGAGAGCGCAACTAGCACGCAGGAGACCCTGGGCTCAGTCCCAAGCAGCGCAAACAAACAAACAAAAAAATTAAAACACAAAACTGGCAGCGATCCAAACACGTCTCAAGGGTAAAGTGGATGGAAGACGGGATGAATCTTGCCCGGGGCATGTTCTGCAGCGGTGACATTGAATGATTATGACAGTCTGCAATAATGTGCATGACTCACCAACACGTTGAGCAAAAGATCTGTTTTGTTGACCACAAAACAGATCATCCTGTCTGCTGCCTTGGACACAGATCCCATGAACTTGTCCAGGGTGATAGAAAGGTGAAGCCTGGTTCCCCTTAGTGCAGTGGCTCCCCGCCTTCCTCATGCTGCAGCCCTTTAGTGCAGTTCCTCAGGTTGTGGTGACCCCAGCCATACAATTGTTATTGTTGCTACTTCATAGCTGTGATTTTGCTACTGCTATGAGAAGTAATGTAAATATTTTTCGAGATAGCGGTTGGCCAGAGGGGTCGTGACCTACAGGTTGAGAACTCCTGCCTTTTAGAGTAGGTAAGAACAGAGGGGCTCTGAAGGTCTGAGGCAGGGGTGGCTCGGTCTTTCTCCCCTCGAGCTGGTGGGACATGTACACACACTTTGTGAGTTTTGTGGAGCTCTTTGCTGGTGGTTTGCTCACTTTCCTGTTGGTCTCCTGTGTGTCACTGAAAGGAAACACCCAATCAAGACTTTGTATTCAGACAGGCGTCTCTTTTAGACGGAGGACATTTATATGATTTTGCTAGATCGTATGTTAGTAAATACGCCAAATTACATTTTCTTGATCAGCGAGTGAAACATGGGGTAACATTCTTCTTGGGTTCTCCTGAGAGCCCCACTTTCAACCATTTGTCTTTTGGATGCTGCCGTGGTCCCGTCCATGAGGATGCTGGTGATGGCTGATGGCAAAGAATACCTTGCTGTGTTGTTCTATCATGGGTCCTTGTTCAAGGGGTTTGCTTTTGTCGTGTGTGTGTGTGTGTGTGTGTGTGTGTGTGTGTGTGTGTGTGTGCGTGCGCATGCACCACGATGTGTCAATGTGTTTGCTAATGCTTGTGTGTGTGAGGGGGTATGTGAGTGTCGGGGTGCATTTGTGGCGACCAGGGGAACATCTTTCAGTTGTCATTCCTTGTCCTCTCACCTTGTGTGAGACAAGTCTAGTGTCTAGTCTCTGCCTCTGTGTAACCCAGACTCACTGGCCTTCAAGCTTCTGCAGTCTCGTCTCTTCTTCCCATCTCCCTAAGAGTGCTTGCTGGGATGACAGGTAGACACGTGTGCATTCGCCTGGGGACGATGGATCCAAGCTCAAGTTGTCAGGCTCATGTGGGAGGAGCTTTTACCCACAGAGCCATTTCCACAGCTGTGGTCATCTAATCTGGTCTTCTACATTTGGTCACATGTCCCTGTGATTATGCACAGAATCTGCTTGTGAAGTATGTTTGGGTGGGGAGATTCATTTGGAACGTCCACAGAGTGGTGTCACATATTACCTTCTGACCATCAGGTGTCAGTGATGTCCTCTGCAGTCATGGTCATTCAGAAGAGAAGGACATGTATATTTAAGCCAGAAAAGGTAAAGATTTGTTTGTAGCAGGAATAAAGACTTCAGCGTGGTTCTTTCTGGTAGCACCCACACCCATGCCATGCCACCATGGTGCTTCAGGGTCCTTATCAGGAGGAGTGAAATGAGATGCTTCTGAGAGAAATTGCCCTCCAAGACATGTCTCATTCAGGTGTCCCTGTGTATAGAGTCTGGCCATGGCTGATACATGCCTACGTGTAGAACCTGGCCATGACTGAGGTGTCCCTATGTGTAGAGCCTGGCCATGACTGATATATGCCTACATGTAGAGCCTGGCCATGGAAGGGAAATTTCCTTTAGCCACTAATGGACTGTGAGGTCTGACCTGGCTGCAGCAATGGCTTGCCCCAGGAAAGCAGACGCAGGAGCTACCCGGGATGTGCTTGGCAGGGCAGCCTGAGGCCTGTATTTCCATCTTCATCAACAGTTTTAGGATGTGTTCAGATCACAGATGTCTCTAAGTTTGCACACATGTGTGATGGGTTTGGTGATGATCTGATGCTACAGACCTGGAAGATATGGCTGATAAGATATTTGAAGATGCCTGTGGAAGTTTCTCTAAGCCAGGTGTGCTCACGCACACACACACATGCACACAACTGTATACAGGCACATTCACTCACAGATACTAGCACATGCGCACACACGTGCATGTAGACACAGTCACTCACAAGCATCCCTCCACAGGGCAATTAATCAGTGTCTCAGCACCTCAGTTTCTGCCAAGAAGCGAAGATAATAGTCTTATAAGGCGGGGCTTACTCACTTGTATTTCATACACACACACATGGTTGAGATTCTTATCTTCATTTGTTCAATGACGCTCTCCCTTCTAATCTGTGAGTTCCTGGGAACATGGCCTCCAGGAAGAGCTGAGTTATTTCTGAGAGAGAGGAGGGGGCACAACTCCCCAAGGCCCACTGGTTCAGGTGCTGATGAATTTTTTTCACACGTGGGTTTGTGAAGGGATTTACACATCTGCAGACACGCTGACTTGTAGAAATGAGTGCAAACAAGTGTCCAGACTCAGCACACAGGTCGGTGAGTTGGGCTATAGTTTGAAGACTCTGGATTGGGATAGAACAAGAGCTCTGTATATGTCTCTAACCCACGCATTCACTTTTCTCCCCTCCCTCCCTCCCTCCCTCCTCTCTCTCTTTCTCCCTCCCTTCTTTACTTTCCGTCATCAAAGTCTCATGTAGCCCAAGCTAACCCTTAAGCTCATTGTATAACTAAGACAGATTCACCTGCTTCCATCTCCTAAGTGCTAGGATTTCAGGTACCCAGTGCCACACCCAGCTCGGTTCTAAGTAGCTGCAATTTATTCTGTGAGTCCAAGAAAGTGTCCCTTCTTCTGTGAGGTTAAGGACTCTCCAGCCAGAATGTGATGGAGCTAGGCTTTGAGCCATTGTCTGTCTATGGCAAAGTCTAGGCTATTGATACCCCAGGTCATGGTGCCCACAGTGTGGTGGACCAGCAGCATCCTGGAGTTGTCTCTCCACTCACCTCTGGAGTCAGGTGCATTGCCCTTGCAAGGCCTCTGTTGTGTGGGCAGTACAAACCAAAAGCCTGGTGGGGGGAGCACTGTCTGCCTAAATTATTTGGCAGGTAGAGTGCCTGTGTTTAGAGGTGTCTAGGTGGGGTTGGAACAGACCCACACTGTAGAGCAGTTAAAGATGGAAGAGAAGGAGCTGCCTGTGAAGACACAGCAGGGAAACATAGGAGCATGCACAAGAAAGCCCAAGTCCTCTGTTTATAAAGAGGCAAAACTACATGGTCATTAAGAATACAAGCTCTAGGCTAATGTGGTCAATTAAGTGAGATCTTGTCTCAAGACGAAAGAAGGAAAAGAGCGCTGGAGATAGGACTGGATGGTAGAATATTTGCCTAGTGTCAGGCGTAAGGCCCTAGGTTCCACCCCCAGTACCACACACACTCTCACAAACAGGTCTGGGGAGATGGCTCAGTGTTTGACATGCAAGCAAGAAGACTGGATTTCAGGTCCCCAGAACCCACATAAAAGCTAGGTGGGCATTGTGTCCCACCTATAATTCCAGCCCCAGAACGTAGAGACTGGTCATCCCCGAAGCAAGCTGCCTAGTAAGATAAGCCATATTGCTGAGTTCTGGTTTTGATTGATGATGTGGGATGTCCTTCCATATATGTGTTGCTTTTATCGGATAATGAATAAAGTTGTTTTGGCCAATGGCTAAGTAGAGTAATGTCAGGCGAGAAATTCAAACAGAGATATATATGAGAGTAGGC
>JAQHUG010000077.1:1179507-1219462 GCA_028555095.1 Dicrostonyx torquatus | reverse complement strand
GCTGATGAGAGGCAGGGACAGCTCTCCCACCTCCCTGCTCATGCTGCCACAAGACAGCTCTCCCACGGTCACAGCTTTGGTGCTGGCTCACCCACACCTCCCTGGACAGGGCTGGCTCTTTTGTGATACCCAGGGGAGGTGCGGGTCCTAGGAGGGAAATTTCCCTCACCCATGCCACCACCTGGTAGGTGAGGGGCGTGGTCAGCTCTCCCGTTCCCATACTCTCAGGGCCAGCTCACCCATGCCCCTGTGAACAGGCTCAGCTCTATTGTGCAGCCCAGGAGAGGCATAGGATCCTTTCTCCTGAGTGCTTCAGTCAATGAAGGGCAGGACCAGTTCTCCCCAGTGTCGCAGCCAGTGAGGGGCGGGGCCAACTCTGCACCATCTTATCCTCTCTGCCTTTGGTGGTATAAGGAGCCGCGGACATCAACAGAGCCTGGAACTGCATCAGAGCCTGAACCCAGACATGTGCCCCAGCAGAAGCCCAGGTCCAGACATCACCATGGACCTGGGTGTCAATCAAACCACCTACCTCACCCTCACCCACTCCTCATCTCTTTTACCTTTTCAGTTATGCCTCTGTCCACAGAACATAAACTATTCTGACTCTCTCTATGTGTGTGTCCCTTATCGCTCCATACATTTGCTCACCATAGCAGTGCCCATCTGCCTGTGGCCGCAAGGTGCCAAGAGGGCCAGTGTGGGTCTCCTAGTCCGGCTTTGACCACAGGACCACTCTCCCTCAACACAAAATGATAATAGTGCCCATGGTCACCCAGCAGGCTCCTGGTTGGTGCGAAGGTGTTGCTGGAGACCTCCAAGCCTGGCTAGAAAGCCCGGGCTGCTGGCTGTGATCCGTTGAGTTCCACTGCCCTGCTGCATGGCGTGGGGGCAGGGACGGGATGATTCTTTTTAGAGATGATTCTGGTTGCAAGAAGGAGTGTAGAGATAGGAGAGAGCTGTGGGAGACCAGGAGGCTGTCGTCGTTGTCCGGTCGTTGTCCGGGGTGGGATGGACTATGTAGAGTTTAAACGTATTCTGGGGTAGTTGTGTTGGGATTGAGAGGTGAGTGAAGGGGAGCATCAGGTTTGTGCATGAAGGGTGACATCATCTGATGAAGTCAGAGAATACGGGTGTGAGGGGACGATGAGTGGGGTATTGAGATGTCCCACTGTGGTGCTTGGGTGAACAACCAAGAACAGAGGCTAAAAGTGACCCCTACAGGGCTTTGAACACGAGGGTTGTTGGGGCATCCGGAAGGGAGTGTAAGGGAGAAAGAGAGGAGAGCTCAGGGCTGACCAAGACAAACTCCAGCCTGAGAAGATAGCCAAGGGAAGTCAGCAGTTAGATGTGGCCACCTCTTCCAGACCAGTTTACCTATCTGTGTGGTAACTCCACAACAGCCCTGTAGAGGGAGCCAGTGAGCAAGAAGCGATGTTCATTCTGGAACATAAGAAACATGCCCTGTGTCACTGCTCTGTCATAGCTCTACCCAAACATCCTTATACACACGCTTTGTCCATCAATCCATGAGAAAAGGCAAGTGCTAGACTTCGGGGGATAGCTATCTAGCTGCTCCGTCTGCGTGCTGGATTCACAGAGCAATACAGAATGACAAACCATGTCCTTCCTCTCTCTGGGACAGAGCCCAGGACATCACACCTCTCCAGTCCCACATACTACTGTGGCTCAGGCCTTTCATTCTCTGCACATACGTGTTAATGAAGGTTTTCTCCTATTCACAAATACCTCTGGTGTCTTTCATCGCTTCTGGAAGATCCTCAACCATTGCCTCTTCTGGTACTCCTCTGGCCCATTAAAATAGAGCCCATGAGACATCTGCTATCCTCTGTGTGCGACTTCTCTTTGTCTGTTTCTGGTGGGTCATGGATAGTTTCTTCAGCTCTGCCTTCTAGTTCACATGGCTGTCTTCTATTGGGTCTCGTCTCCAGAATATGGAGAGGGAAGATTGACTCTCCAGGCATGGGCATTGCAGGGAGATTGAAGCTAATCTCACATATAGGCCTTTACCAACCCAGTTCAACACTGCAAATATGAGTGACAGATCAGGGCCAAGCAGGATTTGTCCTAGGGGTGCAGGGTGTCCAAATGCCTATGACCCCCAGCACTCAGGGGGCTGAGAGTTCAAGGTCAGCATGGCCTACAGTAAAGGCTTTCTCAATTTAAAAAAAAAAAGGAAAGGATGGAGGGAGGAAGCGGAATAAAAAGAAACAAGTTTGCTCTGATATTAACTAGCTGAAAATGAGAAGGGCACCCGAGCCTTTCAGTAGACTAGGGACTACAGGGGAAATAGTTTGATGAGATTAAAGTGAAAAATCCAAGGCCACCAAGATGGCTCAACATTAGAGGCTCTTGTCATAAAGTCAGATCTGAGTTTGATATCCAAAACCCACACAGTGGAAGGACCCCCACAAGTTGTCTTCTGACCTCCACATATGCACCATGGTGTGACACACACTCTCACTTACACACACACCACACACTCACACACACTTACACAGACTCACACACACACTCACACACACACATGTAATTAGAGTTTTACAACCCATGGATGACTTTTAAAAATTCACTCACAGTGACAAACGGAGGTTCCCTCCACCTACTGAAGCACACCCAGAACCTGTGCCACAAAGCCAGGGCTCAAAGTACATGCTCACCATGGTCTACGATAAAACCTGGGACAGTTATGGCAAGGAGAAAGCCAAATTTAGTGCTCACTGTCTGCTAGCCTTGTCCTGAGGCCTGCTCATTAGGGTGGGAAAAATGTCCCAGTAAGACCTAGGGGAGGGCTGACCTAGAGAAGGGCTGCTAACTGTTAATCTGTACAACAGGACAAATGTCACTCACCGAGATAAGGACCACGAGAGGGCCTGGGATGCCTAGGAGACTCTGACTTCCTGAAGCCTCCAGTCCCCAGCTCATCTACTTACTCTGCTTGACCATTCTCCTCTGGACCAAGCACACCCCTCCCCCCCGTAAAGTGGATGGCTGAGGGAGGGTGGTTCTCAGGTGACCATGGGCCAGATCTGCTGGGAAATCAGGAACAGATTCAAGGAAACCCGCTGTATAGGAGTCCAGGCTCTTGTCTGCAGACTCTCAGAGGGAGGAAGATTCATTGAGGAGTGGAGAAGGACCTGAGTCAGGAGGTCGCTAGGCCTTCTGTCTCGTATGGTGGTCCTCTCTTTGTCAGGGGCTTTGTTTCCACTGCTGCTGTTACTGATGCTGTTGAATGTGTTCTATGAATCTGAGGCACTGACCCTGCCCCCTGTCTCTCTGATGTTTTCAGACCTACAGCAACCAGAGTGAGAGCAATGAAGACTATGAGATTCCTCCTATAACGCCTCCCAACCTCCCTGAGCCATCCCTCCTGCACCTGGGGGACCACGAAGCCAGCTACCACTCTCTGTGCCACGGCCTTGCGCCCAACGGGCTGCTCCCTGCCTACTCATACCAAGCTATGGATCTCCCAGCCATCATGGTGTCCAATATGCTAGCCCAGGATAGCCACCTGCTGTCTGGACAGCTGCCCACGGTGAGTCCATCTCCCACACGGGCCGCATGGCTCCAGCCAGGGTGGGCTTGAGGGGAGCAAGTGGCGGGGCTGAGCTGAGAAGCCCTGATTCTGAGTTTTGTTGGCTAAATTTGGAGGATCTGCAGAGTATGGGAGTGGGATGGAAGGAAACTGTTACTTCTACAGCTCTGTTCGTGGCAACTTGGGACTGATTTTATTGGTTATTGGTAGTATAACCTTAATTTTATTTCTAACAGATTTGTTGAGATAGATGTGTGCCATCAATTCCCAAACATAGAGTGGGTAACTGTACAATCCTTGTGAAAATGTCTTCCTCTCCCCGCACCCCACACACACACTGGAAAGGGCTTTAGTCTTGCAAGTGGTGTTTATTGCCATCCAGCGCTGGAATCACACCGTGCCAGCCTTGATTTTTATTATTTATTTATTTTTGTTGTTTTTCGAGACAGGGTTTCTCTGTAGCTTTGAAGCCTGTCCTGGAAGTAGCTCTTGTAGACCAGGCTGGTCTCGAACTCACAGAGATCCGCCTGCCTCTGCCTCCCTAGTGCTGGGATTAAAGGCGTGCGCCACCACCGCCCCGCCCAGCCTTTATTTTTAATACAGGTTCTGAGGGATCAAACTTAGGTCCTCTTGTTTGCAAGGCAAGCACTTTACTAACTGTGCTTCCTTCCAGCCCGGTTCAACCTGGAGACTAAGACCAAGAGCAACCATTCCTGCTTGTCTACTTTGCCAAATAATGGCTAGGGCTCTACCTACATCATCTCAAACACCGCGACAAGATCTTGATGGCAGATGCTATGATTCAAAGACAAGGAAAGAGTGCCTGATGTGAATCTCAGGGCTCCAAAATCCAGCAGCTTCTCCCCTCCCAGTCTTCACTAAATGTGGCAGCTCAGGGCAGGGACCTGTGGGGACCATGACACTCCTCATCCCTGCACCATGGCTCTCATAGCGCATGGCCTGGCTCTGCCCTGCCTTGTGTTGTAGGAAATCCCCAGCAAAGGCACCTAGAGTAGTGAGGATGTGTTAGGAAATGAGCTGAGAAAATGGCAGGGGCGGAACAGACGGAGGCCACGTGACTGTGGAGTCTGAATCAGTCACCCACTTGGAAGAGGAAACTGGGCTACTGCTTTGTGGAGAGGGACAGAAAATCAGGATCCCTGGAGAGCAGAGCACACCATTCCATTGAGTTATTCATTAATTATTGACAAAGTCTCACTATGCAGTTTAGTCTGGCCTTGAACTCAGGACCTTCTTGCCTCTGCTTACATCAGGCTGACAACAAGGAAAGTTTCTGGCTCATGGGAGACCCTGTCCAAAAATCCAAGTGGGCAGTACCTGTAGTTGTCTCCTGGCCTTCACACATACATACTGGGACCAGTCTCGCGGTGCCCTTCCCAAGCTTCCTGACCACAACAGCTCCGGTCCTTACAAGGCCTGCTGTCAGTTGCTCACAGACCACCCCTGACTTCCCTTGGAAATAAACGATCGCTTACACAAGCTCTGTGTGAACCAGTCCTTTGCAGCTTTCCCTACAAGGGGCACGTGTTTAGTATGCGTCTCAAATGCACGGACTCAGCTCTCCAGTAGTCTAGAACTGCGGGGGTTCATTCAATTTTATATCCCCTCCTTATTTAATGAGAGCTAAGCCTGACCTTGTTACCCAGGGCAGAGGCCCCCCACCGAAGGGGAAAGCCGGATAAGAGCGAGGCGCGCTGGGGTGTGATGGTTAGAAGGCAAGCGGCCTTGACAACAAACAGAACTGAATTCGGGAGCACTGCGAGCACGAAGTGTGTGTGGGTGTGCCACGCCGGCTGTGTGGGTGGGTGGGTGGGTGTGCCATACTGGCTGTGTGTGTGAAGCCGGGCTTACGGAAGCACCTGCTGGGTGTCAAGCAGCATGCAGAGGGATTTGTTAATGCTTTCTCACACCGTGCTCCTCTCCACTGAGAGAGGCAGGGAGGTGATGCAGAGGGCTGGAGGCTTCTGCTTTCCAGGGCTGCTCTAGCAAATCGCCACACACCCGTGGCTCAAACACACCAGAGATCCAACTACTCACAGCCCCAAAGGTCCAAAACCAGTACCTCAAGTTGCAATCAAGGTTCTGGGAAGGCGTACTTCCACAGGAGACTCCAGGGTGTCCGTCTTTACCTCTTCTAGCTTCTAGAGCAATGGTTCTCAACGTTCCCAATGCTGCGACCCTTCAATACAGCTCTTCATGGAGTGGGGACCCTCAGCCATAAAATTATTTCACTACTACATCATAACTGTAATTTTGCTACTGCTATGAATTATAATTTAAATATCTGATATGTGACCGGGGTCATGGCCTGTAGGTTGAGAATCATTGTTCTAGCGGCTTCCCTGGCTTGTGGTTCTGTCTCTCCCTGGTCTCTGGCTTCTCTTTTTTTAATGATAGCTCCCTGCCCTTCTCATATGGACACTTATGATGGACTGTAGGTCTAATCTAGAATTAGACCAATGTTGTGGTCCTGAGCTTGAATGTGTCTATAAAGGCCACTTGCTCTTGCTACATTTACAGGTTCCAAGGACTATGGCTTAGTATCTTTTCTCTCTGAGTGTATGGCGTGTGTGTGCATGTGTGTGCCATGGCACACCTGTGAAGGTCGGAGGACTCTCCTTCCTCCATGTGGGTTCCAGGGATCAAACTCCAGCTGTCAGACTTAGCAGCAAGCGCCTTTACCCTCTGAGTCCTCTCGCTGGGCCTTGACTTGATAGCTTTAGTAGGGCGTGGCATTTTCCCACCTGCCCTGCCATGCTGATCTTGAACACCTTCTGTGTGCCAGGCGTGGCTACTGGCTTTGTGATCTCAGGGACTCCTTCACATACAAACAGAGAGAGGATCAAGAGTCTGTGATGAAGTTCAGGTGTGGTTTTGTCCCCCAAAGCCGATATGAAAAACTCAGACCCCTGGATGATGGTGTTATGGGGTGCTGTGGGCCTTTAAGAGGAGGAACCTAGTGGAAGGCCCTTAGGGACAAAGGGATCATGGTATTCTGGCCTCTTTTCTCTCTGGTTCCAGATGTGGCCCTTCACTCAGATGTTCCCATCGTGTTGTGCTACCCTCAGCAGAGGCCCAAAGCCATGCGTTCCCTCAACCAAGCCAAAATAATCCTTGGTTAACCCTGTGAGCCGACCCAGGGACGCTGTTATAGTGCTGGAAAGCCAACAGATGCAGTCTGCTTCTCAAACAACGTTATAGATGTTCGGCCAGTGGGTGGGGCTCTGTCTGCCTGGAATAGACATCTGACTTGGACGGGGGAGGCAATAGCTTTTCTTTTTCTTTCTTTCTTTCTTTCTTTTTTTTTTTTTTTTTTTTGGTTTTTCGAGACAGGGTTTCTCTGTAGATTTGGAGCCTGCACTGGAACTAGCTCTTGTAGACCAGGCTGGTCTCGAACTCACAAAGATCCGCCTGCCTCTGCCTCCCGATTGCTGGGATTAAAGGCGTGCGCCACCACCGCCCGGTTTGGCAATAGCTGCTTATCTGGGAGCACTGGCCTTTGTGGGGTGGGAATATGATAAAAGAAACACAATTTCTGCGGAGTACCAAGACCCCTGTACCTTAGCGGCCTCGTCTGCCCGAGGCCATTGTTAGTAATACTGACTGTGGCTTGGCCAGTGGTGGAGTCATGGCACACCACAGGATAGCAGATGATTCTTGTAAACTACCTTGTCCCTCACATGGGAAGTGACAGTTGGGCAGGAGGCAGACCTGTATGCTGTCTTTGTGAGTGAAAATGCCACCAACTCCCAAGCCGAACCTCCAGAAGTCACACCTACCAAGTCCTTCCAACCACCTCCCACTTCGACCAGAGGGTGCAGGATTGCACAGCCAGGCTCCGGGAGTACAGAGGATGTCTGGATGCCAGGTGTTGTTCCCAGAGATGCCATCTCGACATGAGTAGGTGAGACTTTGCTCTTTGGCAGCCATTTCATCAATGCCAAGGCCCCCATAGTGCTGACTCCAGAGGCCACCAATGCCTTCTGGTCCCCTGCTCGATTATTAAGTCTCACGGGCATGTGGAGGCGGCTCCTCTCCTGATGCCGCCAGTGCGGATTATGAACAATGCTGGAACCAGACCTCTTTGCAAAATCAAATATGCTCACGGCTTTCCCCCTCAACTCCCATGTCTTAACTGATTAAACATTCATTTCCAAGACAAAAAGAGTCAATTTAGTATGAAAGATATATTTTGCCAGTTTAATTTAAACCACTGTACCTCCATCTGACCTCTATTTTCATAACTCGATAATTTTATCCTATGTTGATTGTTTCATTTTGAGAGAGATATTGTATTTATAAATCAGCCTCTAAAATGCTCGCAGAAACTCAGAGAGTGGAATTTATGGAGCAGTTTGTGGAGTCTGAGATCACTTCTGGAATCCTCTGGGAAACAGTTCAGGGTCTCTGAGTACTGAGGAGAAGGGGTGTGCCAGAAAGGGGTGGGGCTTGTTCTCTACCACAAAGGAAAACACTGCCTTTGGGGAACCAGAGATACCCCAAAGGTGAGGGAAAGACTTGGGCAGGTGGAAGCAGACTCACCCATGGCCACAGTGGTGGTCAGCAATCTGGGATCCTGAACCCTTGGTTTGCTGGAAGGGTCTCATCCCAGTCGTCAGCACAGGAGCAGGCCAGAGATCACGCAAACATTCCCCTCCCATCTTTGAGGCCTCTGGTTGTGTGCTTAGTTGTGTGAAGGCTGAAGGTGGATGCTTAGTGTCTTTCTTAATCACTCTCCACCTTATCTTTAAATTATCTATTTGTTTATATGTGTATGAATGTTTGTTTGCATGCGTGTCAGTGCTCTTAGAGACCAGAAAAGGATGTTAGATCCCCTGAAGCCAGAGTTAGAGATGGTTGTGAGTCACCCTGTAGATGCTGAGGATCAGTCCCAGGTCCTCAGCAAGAGCAGCCAGTGCTCCTCACTGCTGAGCCATCTCTCCAGCCCCTTCTCCACCTTGTATATTGAGACAAGGTCTCTCACTGCTCCTGGAGCTCAATGATTGGCCAATGGTCTGGTCAGAGTACCCAGGATCCTCCAGTCTCTGCCTTCTAGCACTGGATTACAGGCACAGAGATTCCCTGCTTTTTATATAGGTTTTGGGGATCCAAATTCAGATCTCCATTCTTGTGCAGCAAACACTTCACCCACAAACCATCTTCACCTACTTTGAGTCTTGTTGGATTTCTTGAGACTTTAGACAAGCCACTCCTCCCTCAACCCCAGTTTTCCTTTCAGTGAGCTGTGTTTAGGATCCCAGCCTTGACAAAAATGGCATAACTGCTTTGCCGGCTCCACTAGACTAAGGAAGCAAATGGTTGGGGGTGGGGAGACTCCCCAGGGCCACCACTGCTTGTGACAACTAGTTGGGAACCTACAAAAACTAAGATCAAAGTCCCCACTGCTGAATTTTAGTCCCTTTGTGCTGTAGTTCCTATTCTGAAGTGCTCACAGATCAGGGTTATTCTCCCAGCACACTAGGGCTGGGGCCGGACCTGGGGGCTCCCAACCCAGGTGAAGTAACTTGGGGTAGTTGTCAGAGGCAGACCCACAGTCTACTTGCACTTGGCCAGCTTGCCTTAGAGATGGTTTTCATGAAAGAATCTACACAGCCTTGGGTTGGGCCTAGAGCCTGGGAGGGGTGGGCCCAGCCTGTGTGTTACCTCTGCAGGTCTTTAACAGACCTCCAACTCAAACCACTGTCCACCAAACTTCTTAGTGACATGGGAGTGGACAACAGTGGACAACCACCACACACAAGGCCAACCCACTGTTTTTTTATTTTCATCCTTAATGTGTAAATGTTTTTGTTTTGTGCTCATATAGTTAATTCTGTCCTGTAGCAAATCGCTACAACCCTTAATAGCATAAAGCAATTCATTTTAATTATCTCCCATGATTCCTGAGTCAGCTGAACAGCCTCCTGTGATTTCTGAGGTCAGGTAGCCATTTGCCTGAGCCCAGTGATAGTTTTACTTCAGCCCCTGGCTTGTGTCCCCTGGAACCAGTTGAGGTATCTTAGCTATGAGTCTCTCATCACCAGAAGCCTGGAGAAAGGGTGGGCCCTAGGGTGCAAACTTTCAAACTTTTTATCAGTTACTAATCCTTTGGCCAAAGCCAGTCACATGACTAAACCAGAGAGCCAAGAAATAGAGTGCCAAACCCACTTCACCCAGGGAGAAATGGCAGAGCCATGCAGAAGGAAAGGGCTCAAGAGACAGGATGGTGGCCATTTCTGTAACCTGTAGCTTTAACTGTCAACTTTACCCAACCTGAAAGAGAGTTTTAACTGGAAAACTGTCTAGATCAGATTGGACTGTGCGTGGCTATAGGGGATTGAATTGATTGTTAATTGATGTAGGAAGACCCAACCACTGTGGGCGGCACCATCCCCTGGCGTGCAAGCAGGCAGCGTGTGTGCATTCACTTCTCCCTGGTTTAGCTGTGGCTGTGGTGGGAGGAGCTGCTTGAGAGTCTGCTCTGACTTCCCCCAAATGATATTTCGTGGTCCAGAATAACCACACAAACCCCTTTCTTCCCTAAAATATTTTTTAAAGCATTTCCCTGGTTAGTTTTTTGAGGTTTTTTGTTTGTTTGTTTTTTGCCACCTTGATACAAGATTGGGTCATTTGGGAAGAGGGACCCTCAACTGAGAAAAAGGCACCCCCAGATTGGCCTATGGGGAAGCCAGTGGGGAATTTTCTTGGTGATTGATACGGGAAGGCCCAGCCCACTGTGGTGGTGCCATCCCTCAGCAGGTTGTCCAGGACATTATAAGAAAGCAGGCTAGTGAGCCATAAGGAGCAAGCCAGTAAGCAGCTCTCCTTCATGGCCTCTGCTTCAGTTCCTGCCTCCAGGTTTCTGTCTTGAGTTCCTGCCCCTGACTTTCCTGGATGACGGACTATTAGCTGTAGGATGAAATAAACCCTTTCTTCACCAAGTTACTTTTGATTATGATGTTTTATCACAGTAGAATAAACCTTAACTAAGACAAATTATTTATCCTCTCTCTCTCTCTCTCTCTCTCTCTCTATCTATCTATCTTGTTTGGGGTGTGTGTGTGTGTGTGTGTGTGTGTGTGTGTGTGTGTGTGTGTCTGTCTGTCTGTCTGTCCTTTAGAGGACAACTTGAGGGAATCAAATCCCTCTCCTTCCACCATGTGGAACTGGGAATCAAATTCAGGTCAGAAAGCTTGACAGCCAGCTCCTATAGCCACTGAGCCATCTTATTGGCCCCACCCCCAAAGTCGTTTTGTTGGGATATTTTTATCACACAGCAATAGAAATAAAAGTAGGACACTTATTGTTTTCTTCTCTGGGTGTTTTTTGTTTATTTTGTTTTGTTTTGCTTTGCTTTCTTGATTTTCAGCACCTTCCAAAAGTCGCAGTCATAAGCCCTGTGCTCAGGTTGATCTCAGTTCAGAACCTAGCTCCCAGACTTGTTTCCAGCACTCTGTGACGGAGAGCAAGGTGTTCATCGTCCTGTGCCTCAGTTTCTTCATCTGTACCACGGATGTCAGGTGCTTGCCCTTGTAGTCTGTGATTGGAGGAATCTAAGTAGCACACAGTAGGTCCAGCCTCAGGAACTAACTGTAGTTAATAAAGCATTCTGCTATTGGCTAGGTGTCACTAGACTCTGTCTTCTCTAAATTCCGTCAGCCTGGCCTGCTGAGTGTAAGCTTTGCCGTGGCAAGTCTCCGGTCTGTTCACCAACGCAAATCGACAAGATGGGTGGTTGGAAAAGCATGTGGGATGCCCTGATGGCTGGAGATGGAGTGGGAGGAGTCAGGGGTTGTGAGAGGAAGCATACCTATTATGGTGGGATGTCATGATGTCATTCGGGCCTTGGCATTTAAAACCAACAGAGTGACAGCTCTACTTCTAGTTAAAAGAGCGAGGGTTCAAGAAACAACCCATCTTAGCTCCATGACCAGGCAGGGGGTGGGGCACCTATCACAGGGAAAACAGAGGGAGCCATGTTTTCATCTTAGGAGTGGGAGAAAGACAAATTTCCAAAATGGACTCCAGAAGGACAGAAATGGGGACGCTCAGAGACCCCAAATATTCTTGGTATGCACTTGAGTCCGGGTGCAACTCTGTCCCCCAATTTTCAGAAGCTGTAAGCCAAAGAAATGTGTCTTTTTATATTTTATAAAACTCAGGGAAAAAATGGCTTTAAACAGCTTTTACTCCCCTGCTATAATTATTTATTTTCAAACACTCCTGCAGGGGACTGCTCCGTCTTCTTATCCCGGACTCCTTTTGCTCATAAATGAACCATCACTTCAATAAATCATTATGAAAACAGAGACTAACACCAGCTCTGAGAGGTTGAAAGATTTATGTAACACATTTATGTCTCCCATTTTCTCATTCTGGTTCTCCGCTGCAAAAGCTAAGCTAATAAAAGCTGCTATTAATATTTCTTGTTGCCTAGCAACCCCAGAGCGGGAGTAATAGCTTGGGCTAGAAAAATAGATGACCGATAAGGAAAAATTCAATTCTTTTATTATCTCAGGGGAAATGCCCTTTTACTGGCACATTATGATGTACGAGTGTGAAGTTGAACACAAAAGATTGGTGTGTGAGTGTGTGTTAGTGTGTGTTTCTATTTTTAATGAACATCACTTTACCTCCACTAACTCTTTCTGAGCACTTTTGTTTTCTTTTGCGCCGTCCGCCATCCCATCCCTCATGCTTAATTTAGCAACTAGAGTAGTTAAGAAGCTGTCAGCGTTTCTTTTTTTAGTTTAAAAATGGTTTCTGCGAAGGTTTACAACTCGGTCATAAAAATTCACTCCCTGTTAGGGCTCAGGGCAGCGATAAGCCAGCACGCAGCCGGGTTCTCCATGAATGGATCACATTTGTTGAGAGATAAGATTCATGGATTTTTTTTTTTTCTGAGAAGGAAGGTCAGAGCAGAATAAAGCATGTTCTTCGCAGTGGTGAAGTTTTCTTTGGAATCCAGGGACGCTGTCTCTTCTAGGAACAGTTTGCTCTGAAGTCTGGGTGTGTACTGAATGAGGACAAGGTTGGGGCACAGTCATTTACTGAGCACCTGCTGTATAAAGTTTGGGCCCATTGCCTCCCCCAACATTTGTCAGATGTAGAAAGGGAGGCTCAGGAAGGGTGAGGGTAGCAGTATGTGCCATGAGGTCCTCACATGTGTCTTCAGTGTAGGATTTCTCAACCTCGAGCCCACTGACATGTTGGGTAGGACAGCCCACTGCGGAGGGCTGTCCTAGGTACAGCATGATGACTGTCAGCTGCCCTGGCTGCCACTCACTATGCCCAGGGTCCGGTACCTCCCTCCTCCTCAAAAGAAAAAGCAGGCAATCTCTCCAGGACCAGGGAGGTAGCTTAGTCAGTCAAACCATAGAGCACTTTCCTTGCAAGTGTGAGAACGTGAGTGTGATCCCAAGAACCCCTCGTTTAAAAAGCCAGGTGTGGTGCTATGCAACTGAGACGGGCAGATTCCTGGGGTTTGCTGGCCAGGCAGACTAGTCTGCTTATTGAGCTTTAAGTCTGGGGGGATGCTTTATCAAAAATCAGAGGTGGGTGGCATCAGGAGAACAATTTGTGAGAGTCTCCTCCAACCTCCGTTCATGCACGTATGTATATCAATGTGTGTTTATCTGTTTAGACATGCACACACATGACAGAAAGACCCACAGACAGAAAGACAGATGCACATGCACACACATACGTGCGTGTGTGCACGTGTGCGCACACACACACACACACACACACACACACTGTTTCTACACGTTACCAAATGTCCCTTGGGGGAACCATTAGACACAGTTCCCTCTGCTCAGAAGGCTTCTCTATGGTCTGTGATTGAGAAAGGCAAATGTATCAATCATGCAGTCAAGGAAGTGCCGCAAAGCTCAGAAGGTCAGGACAAATGATATTTTGATCAGTCTTTTGTAAGATTTGTATTCGATGTATTTAGTGTGTTTCGAGGGGGGTCATGCACACATGCCATGGCATGCCGGTGGCTGTCAGAACACGATTCATAGGAGCTGGCTCTCACCACCTACCATGTGGATCCCAGATATCAAACTTAGGTGGTGAAACACGGGTGCGGGCATCATTTCTCCACTCCAATAATTTTACATACCAGAACCCACACAACAGCACAGACTGTGAGTGTATCCAGCATCCTCACACAGGTGGGAGCAGGCTGAACTCATGGAAGGATCCACTATCTGTTTCTAGACTCCATGGGACAACCTGAGCCAAGCCTGTGTTTACCTTCTCCAACACAGGCATCTGGAAGAGGACAGTCAGCCGCTGATGTCTGGTCAGCACTGGGCGAATAGGAAAGGAGAGTTAATTGCCCAAAGTCGCTTATCTAGAAAAGCACAGAGCCAGAACCTGAGGCTACGCTTGGGACTCCAAGCCCAGTGCTCTTGGTACCTTTAAACTGGATGGGCTGGGTCGTCATTGCCAGAGTTGTACTCAGGCTGTGAAATGTGCAAAGGCAGCCTGGGTGCTCCCGGTATGGGGGTGGGACTCAAACGCCAATCCCTGACTTTGGCTAACATCCATGTGGCCCTCCCTGTGACTGCCTCACTTCGATCCCACGAACTCCATGAGCTAGCAAGGACCAGCCACCCAACCATCCTCAGGTACAGAAGAACCATAGCTGGCCTTGGGGCACTGCCCATGAACATGTGGTCTTGTGTATCCTGGCATTTGGGGGCACGTAGGGCACACTTTGTTTGGCCATGAATCTTCTTGTGAACTTCCCTCAAGTGAATGAGTTCATTTCTCTCTAACCATGGTCTGCTATTGCTTATTACTTACTAAGAGCCTGGCGCCCTTCTCCTTTCGTACTTCTTATTTCCTTTACTCTTCCACTCTAGGGAGGAAGTGCTGGGATTTTTGTTTTGATGTTTGGGAGTTTGTTTTAGTTCTGTGTTGTTTTGTGGAGATGGCAAAGCGTAAAGAGAGAAATGACTTGACTACCCAGCTATCAATGTGAGGTCAAGGTCTGAATGCAAGAAGGCTGGCTCCCCAGCCTCGGTTCTATGCAACCTCTCCGTGAGCGGATGGAGAGTGAGCGAGTCAAGACTGAGACCTGCTTTATGGGTTTCGCTCTGATAGGAGGCTTTCGGGCTCTTGAAAATCACATGACGTGCAGGGTACTCCAAGCTAGAAGTTCCCTGGTGCTCTGAGACAAGCAGCGTCTATTATTGTAAGCATGGATGGGAGTTTAGAGGACACACGCTGAGATCTTCAGGTTTCTGTGTTCTGCAAAAAAGAATTGGGCAGGGTGCTGGGGGACTGGAGAGATGGCTCCATGGTTAAGAGTACCTGCTCCTATCCCCCAAAAATCCGAGTTTGAGTCTCAGCACCCATATCAGGCGACTCACAACTGCACATAATTCCATCTGGGGGAGAGGGGCATCCAAGCTCCTCTTCTTGCCTCCAGCATCACCCCACGCACACACGACATATACTTACAAGACACATACATGCACATAATAATGTATGACCAAGTGTGGTGACCCACACCTCTCACCCTTGCCCTAGGGAGGTAGAGGCATATGGTTCTCTGTGAATTCAAGGCTAGCCTGGTCTGTGTTGCAAGTTCCAGGACTGCCAGAGCTATACAATGAGACCCTGTCTCAAAACCAAACAAAATAAACGAACAAGAAGGTTTGGACCAGGGACACAAGGATTGTGGCAGGAAACAGAAACAGATTGTGGGAGAGGGCCAGAAGCTAGGAAAGGTTAGGAGCTCAAATGGCATTGGGCCGTGAGGATCTCAGCCTTTTATGGGTCTTGTCCACAGCCAGCTCCCCAGCCCCGCCCTCTCCTACATTGGTATGCCTCCTACTTTTCTTGGGCATGCTCTGTCCCTTACATGTAGCCCTGATGGGGAGACTTCTATATATTTTACCCACTGCTATCCTTGTTAATCTCCATGCCTTTCTCCCCACCTTTTGCCACAGTGTCAGGGAGGGCTTCCTGGATGTGGTGACTTTAGGAGTGAGTCTTGTCAGACAAGAAGACAGCTGCAAAAGTCGGAGAAAAATCTTGACCCTGTAGCGGATCTCTCTGTCAGTCCCAGGCGCCATCCCTCCTGCTATGACTTGGAAACAGTTTGAGATGTTTTATGGCTGCTTAGCTGCCCTCTGGAACCGACCCCTCCACCCCCTGCCAAGCTGCTAATCGGAGCCGTGACCCCCTGGCCTTGGAGCGCACAGGGGCCAGGTGTTTAACAGTCTCCCAGGCAAGATGCCAAGCTCAGCAGCAGAGCGTGAACTGGGAGAATTCCGGGGAAATCGCAGCGACATTCGTCAGCTGCAGCGCCAATATTGCTGTGTATAATGGCCCTCTCCTCCGAGTGCATATTCAGTACCATGTTTGGGAAAATGAGGTTTTAATGTACCATCGGCATAGCTAAGAAGCCATCGATGGTCCCGCGGAGTGTCAGGAGCACATAAAACTTGAGATTTATGGGAGTCGTTTTCCCCCCTGCTCCGGCTGGATAATAAAAAAGTCCGTTCTTTCTCTCAGCTGTGGCTTTGGCCATGTAGAACTTGGGGCGGGGGGGTCTTTACAAAAGACAGCTAGACAAGCACAACTCATCTAAATAGTAAAGCTCCAGGAGGGCACATGCGCTCCCTGGGAGACTCCGGATACACGTGCTTCCAGGGCAGTCATCTTGTTGGAGACTGGGACTTACCAGCAGAGGTGCTGTGGCCAGGCTGTGGCACTGGCAGCCAGTGCCATGCCCTTCACTGGAAGCCCAGAGGCTTTGCAATCCTTGTTTTTCCTGGAGAGTAATCTTGGGCCACGCTCCCCAAACACCACCGCCCACCTCACCCCCTGGCATTGAGTGAGATGGACATGATGTGTGTGAAAATCTATCACATGGGAAGAGGAGGCAGGAGGATCCAGGGTTGAAGCCTGAGCCACATGAAATCTGTTTTAAAAAAAATAATAAGGACAGGGTGTGTTTCTCCACTGGTAGTGTTGACCTAATATCTGTGAGGTCTTGGGTTCAATCTCTAACAGCACATAAACTGGATATGGGGTGCACACCTGTAACCCCAGCACTTTGGAGGTGGAGACAGGAATATCAGAAGTTCAAGGTCATCCTTTGCTGCCTAGTGAATTCAAGGCCAGCCTGAGCTATGCGAGACCTGTGCTAAAACACAAACAAGATGGGGTTGCTGTTGCATACTCCATGGGTAACAGTGAGAAACCAGGGTGCTGAAGAACGCTCCTGACTCCTGTCTGGCTTTGAGGGTGGAGTGTTGCAGGTGTCTCAGGAAGGTTTGTAGAATGAGTGCATGGATGGAAGGAAGGAAGGAAGGAAGGAAGGAAGGAAGGAAGGAAGGAAGGAAGGAAGGAAGGAAGGAAGGGTGGATGCATGGATGGATGCATGAATGGATGCATGGATGGATAGATGGATGCATGGATGGAAAGAAGGAAGGATGGATGGAGATCCTCCTTTCTTCAGATGCCCACCTGAGGTTCAGAATTTTGGGTGGCTGGTCCAAAGACACAGTCAAGAAGTGATGGGTACACGTGGGACCTTCATCCCCTTGACCCCAAATGTTTCGTGCCCTCCACACCATTCTTGGGGCCAGACCCTGGTGGGGGATGCTACTCTTGCCTGTGCTGCTCCATCCTGTGTGGGGGTAACTGACTCTTGCACTGACACAGACAAGAAGGATAAAAACTGATCTATGATGAGTTCACACAGCCAGTAACCAGGGTGGGAAGGGAAGGGTTGCTGGGTGACCAGTGAGAGGCCATTGCTGCTGGGAGGCTGCATCCAGGATGCCAGACCCCCTCAGTAAGTCCTCTCCCAGGAGGCTTCATCAGTTCTGTCTGCATGCCAGAAACAGGTATCAAGACCAGGGTTCAGAGACCTATGCCTGCTTCCTGTGTCTGCCTGCACTAAGGGACAGTGTGAGGCAGGTCACTTCCCCGCTGGTCACACTTTATTCTTGTGCTGAATGGGCACAACCCATGTGACTTTAGGCAGATGTGAAGGAGCTCAGTGGACTTTGTAAGATGCTGTTGTCCCCGGGGTCAGGAGAGTCCCAAAGGGCTAGAAGGGAGGGGGTCTAGAGAAGATGGTGTCAGGAGTTTGTGTCACCCGACTATGTGACCTCAGCCAGTGTTGAACCTCTCTGAGCCGGTTTCCCCATAGAACTGAGATGTTCTAGGTGGTGTCTAGGTCCAGACTGAAGGGTTCTGCGTGGTCCATCAGGAAATTCTGGAGTATGAACTAGACCCTTTCTGGCTTCCACACTCCCATGGGAAGTGTGAGTCAATCTTGATGCCTGGGCTAGCGATTCCCCTAGGTGAGAGTTGATGGCAATTTCATTATATCTACAAACTAAGACAGAGGAGACTGCCACTGCCATCACACTGAGCGATGTCATCCAGACAGACAATGTGAATGTCCATCTATTTAAATGCCTCTGTCCCTCCCTGTGGCTTTGTGTGTGCGTGTGTTGTGCCTGTGTGCACATACACAGGAACTGAATCTTCACACTTGTCCATTGTGTTTCTGCAATAAGAATGTTTTCAATCCATCTTCCAAGTTTTACACCTGTTGCTTGGAAGTCAGCATGGTGGGAGAAACAAGACCTGAACACCTGGCCTGAGCTTTTCCTGTTCCCCTAGCGATATCACAAAGTCTTCAAACGGGCTGTGTGTGTTATATTCACTTTTGTCTAGTTGTCTCAGATTCCTGCTTTCTCAAACCTGAGGTTTGGAAGTTCCGAGACAAGCTCTCCTTAGGATAGGGAAGACTCCAAGGTCAAAGCCGCACCCTTGGTGTCCCGTTGCAGCAGGTGTAAGTTCACTTCACAGGGACCATGCCAGTGATGGATGGGTCTGACTTCCCGCCTGATGACTGTGTAACCCCATCATGCCCTTGGCGGGTGGCTGACTGGCATATTTTTAGAAACCTCATTCTTCAGTTACTTGTGATTTTTGTAGCGATCAATCCAGAGCATATTCACTGTGCCTTGAGATATCAGAGGGGGCTCCTTCCCTGGTGTAGGGAGTCGATGATCTTGTAGATTCCCAGGATTTACACATTCTACTCTGTTACAGTGTGATATGTACACGTGTAAACATGCTTACAAACACACATGTGCTTTTGAATATGGGCTGGGCTTCATTTAGGATCTTTAACATTTTTATAGTAAAATGGACATGTGGCTAAAGCAGGGTTGGTGTGTGTGTGTGTGTGTACATGTGCATAGAGGTCATAGGTCAACATTGGTCCTTTTCAATTTCTCTCCAACTTTTTAAAGTTTATTATGTCTTGTTTATTTATTTTGTGTGCAGGAAAGGGACATGGAAGATGCCTGCATGTCACATAACAGCTGCAGGTTTGAGGACAACTCGTAGGAATATGTTCTCTTCTTCTACCTCGTAGGTTCTGAGGATTGAACCTAGGTCATCACACTTAGTGGGAAGTGCCTTTACCATCTCCCTGGCCCTCTACCTTAGTTTTTTTGAGACGGGGTCTCTCAAGGAGTCCAGAGCTCACTGGCTCAGCTAGAATGTCTCCTGTCTCTGCCTCCCCGGCACTGGGATTAAGGCATGCCTGACTTTTCCTGTGAATACTGGGGACTGAACTCAGCACCTTGGGCTTGCAAGTCCCTAGCCATCTCCACAGACCTCCTCATACTTCTGTGGCAGGGTTAGACCAGCTTCAGGAAACAGATATGTCTGACGCTGGGCTCTTCAGCTATCAGCCCTGATTGACGGTGTTTGCGGGTCTCATGACTGTTAGGTCCCAGGCACATTCCTAAGTTGCTATGTTCCTGACTTCTTCTCTACCATTACTAGTTTTTCTTTGTTTTGTTTATTTAGTTGTTTATTGGAGTTGGCCATCAGACTTATGCTTGAATTCTATTATTTTTCTTCCTCTTAATTTATTAATTTCTGTCTTTATGTTTATTAATCTCACCCTCTTTTTGTAGCATCTTCAATTTTTTGTTTTTGAACCTCATGTCCCTCTGTTCATTTACTTTTATTGTTTATTGTTTAATAATAAAGGTTACGGCAGTACATATTTTTTCCGAGTCTGGCATTGGCTGTGCCCTATAAATTGTGCAATGAAGTGTTCTTACATCTTTTTCTTCTTTCTTCCCCAGACAGAGCTTTGTGGATTTT
The DNA here is from genome assembly GCA_028555095.1 of Dicrostonyx torquatus. Classification (NCBI taxonomy): domain Eukaryota; kingdom Metazoa; phylum Chordata; class Mammalia; order Rodentia; family Cricetidae; genus Dicrostonyx; species Dicrostonyx torquatus. The sequence goes on along the minus strand of JAQHUG010000077.1, from coordinate 1,199,721 downwards.
ATTAAAATGCCATGTTTCCATTGTTTTAAATATTAAAGAAGAAAGGAAATCTATTAAAATCATGCTATTACCCACAAATAATATTTTAGTCTTGCCATTTGCTAAGCATTTTTTCAGTCATTTTCACGTTTTAGACTCATAGAGAACCCCCAAAATGGCATCTTTTGCTGTAATTTCTGGACTGTTCTGTCAGAGCCGTTCTGTGAACCACCAGTTTTCTGTGGCCTTCATAATGGTCATGCCTCCATGTGTGGGATTATGAGTGGTGCCTGTCTTAGTCTCTATTCTATGGCTGTGAAGAGACACCAGGATGATGTCAACTCTTACTTAAAAAAAAAAAAAGAAAAACATTTAACTGGGGGCTCACTTACAGTTTCAAAGGGTTCGTCCATGATCATCATGGTGGGAAGCAGATGGGCATGGCCCTGGAGAAATAGCTGAGAGCTTTACCTCCTGTTTCATAGGTAGTAGACTGAGAGGAGGGGGGAGGGAGAGGAAGAGAGAGAGACTGGGCCTGGTGTAGGCTTTTGAAATCTCAAAACTCACTTCTAGTGACAGACCTCCTCCAACAAGGCCACACCTCCTAATCCTTCTCAAACAGTTCCACTCCCTGGTGACCAATCATTCAAATATATGAGCAGATAGGAGCCATTCTCACTCAAGCCACCACAGTGCCCTCTTATGGTAGAACACACAGCATCCCATGGTTTGACGTTCCCTCAAGAACTTGACATAAACAACTCTTCGTATGTATGGCGTGTGTGTGCGTGTGCATGTGCGTACCTCACAGTATGCATACAGAGGCCAGAGAACAATCTTGGGCGTCCTTCTTGCCTTTCATCTCCTTGTTTGCCCCTGCAGACTCCAGGCTAGCTGACCTTCAGGCTGCTGGGAATTAGCCCTTCTCTGCCTCCTATCTCACCATAGGAGCGCTGAGGTTACAGACATGGCCTCCACATCTGCTTTACGGAGGTTCTAGGGGTTCAAACCAGGTACTTTGCTCCGTGAGCTGTGTGCCCAGCCTGTGAACTTGGCACTTTGATCTATTTCTAACTTGTCTCTGTATAAGCTCAAGATGGGCTGCATAGGAGAGGCAAAAGCCACTTTGGAGGCTGGAGTCCTGGGTGAAGGGGGTCAGGTCAAGAGAAGACATCCCTTTCAGCCAGAGTCAAACTATACCTTTACCTGTGCACATGGAGATCTGAAATGTGGTGACATCATGGAGTTCCTACCCCATACCAGCCTGGCCATAGACTGGGGCATGAGTGACCTTTTGAGGTCAGCAGCATAGGTTGACTTAGAGGCATTCACTAGAGAAGGGGTAGCTTGAGCTGACCAGCCTTCCTAGTAGCTGCACCTGGGATGCTGGCCTCATCTGAACAGGGCCGTAAGAGCATATGCTGCCTCAGCGATGCCCTACTGGAGGAGTTTAGATCCCAGGAGACATTTGGCAATGCTCGCAGATTTTTTTTTATTGTAGTGTGTGTGTGTGTGTGTGTGTGTGTGTGTGTGTGTGTGTGCGCGTGTGTGCGTGTGTGTGCATTCCATAGCATGTATGTGGAGGTCAGAGGACATCTTGCAGCAGTCAGTTCTCCTTCCGCCATGTGGGACCTGGGCGTTGGACTGCTTTTGCCCACTGAGCCATCTCCCTGGCCCTGCAGACAGTTCAACCCATACAGAGCCTCGTCCTAGCTAAGCAATGCTCCACCACTGAGCTCTTCTCTACTTGCTACTTTTTATTTTGAGACAGGATCTGGTCAAATTTCCCAGTCTGGCCTTGAACTTGCAAAACTCCTGCCTCATCTTCCTGAGTAGCTTGAGTTCTAGGTCTGTACCAGCAGGCCCAACTTTGAGATATTTGATTTTTTTTTTTTTGATTGTCATAACTGGAGTTGGTAGAGGCCATGGGTGATGCTAACCATCGTACGTCTTACCCACACTAAGCAAGTGCTCTACTTTGAACTATGTGGCCAGCTCAACTTATCAGTTCAGATCTCTCTCTCTCTCTCTCTCTCTCTCTCTCTCTCTCTCTGTGTGTGTGTGTGTGTGTGTGTGTGTGTGTGTGTGTGTGTGTGTGTGTGTGTGAAGGGGTGTGAGGCTTGGAACTTCAATGTTCCTTTCAATAGCTGTCTGGTTTTTCTCAAATTCTGTGTCACACCTCCCCTGGTTTTCATTCAAGTTCCTCCTAAAACTGCCCTTGTTCTGGCTTTTAATGGCTCCACATTACTAAGCTCTGCATCCCACTTGTGCCATTAACCTTTGACACAATTAATTACTTTCTCATCCTTGCTCAAACACTCAGTTCATCAGCTCCCAGGACAAACTCTTCTGCTTGGCTTGGCTTCTCTGTCGTGGTCTGTGGGGGACCTTCTAAGGACAGGAGGCCCCCAGGCTGAGACCTCAGACTCCTCCCCTCTTGTCTACCCTTGGGCACATCATCCTCTTATCTGGGTCTGTGGTTCCAAATGTCCTGCATGTGTCAACAACTTGTTTTTAATCCCTGAATATTTCTCCGAGTGTCTAAAATCTCCATGGCCAAAGGCCTGGCGGTTGCCCTGCCCTGCTCTCCCACTTCCCCTGCCTACCACCATCTTCCCCAAGGCCTCCTTCCTATGCATGCACTGATTGCAGGCTCTTGGCCCACCTGTTCCCTTTGCCTGCAGCTCTCTTCTTTGCTGCCTGCATGCCTGTTGTTCCCACACATCTTAGAGGGATCCCAAATGTCCCTTTCTACACAAGGCCTTGTCTGGCCACCCTTTCTAAAACTGCCTCCCACCCCCATCTGTTACTCCCCATTCATTCGTCTTTCCTGCCTTATTTTCTTCCATGGCATTTAGCACTATCTAAAATACAATATACTTACAGGCGGGTCTTCTGTGACTTTGGTCTTCTTCATGGTAATGCAGGTTCCCTGAGAGCAAGAAGCAGGTCTCTCTTGTTCATTGCCACAGTGCCCAGTACAGGGGAGGCACGACATAGGTGTAACAAACCTAAACGGGTAACAGCCTAGAAGGTAGGCTTCTTTGTAACCATTGCCAAGTAACTAGTTAGGGGAGCCGGTGGGATGAGCAGGAAAGTCAAAGTATCTGGGGATTTCTTCACATATTGTTTGCCTCATGCCGTGTCATCTTCACATATGTTTGCCTCATGCCGTGTCATCTTAACATACTGTTTGCCTCATGCCATGTCATCTTCACATGTTTGCCTCATACCATGCCATCTTCACATATGTTTGCCTCATGCTGTGTCATCTTAACATACTGTTTGCCTCATGCCATGTCATCTTCACATATGTTTGCCTCATGCTGTGTCATCTTCACATATGTTTGCCTCATGCCGTGTCATCTTCACATATGTTTGCCTCATGCCGTGTCATCTGCCCTGTCTCATGCTTACACAACCAGCTGAGAGTCTCCTGGTTTACAGGAAAGGCGAGGGTTTGGGAACCCTTGAGGAAGTGCCCCCACCAGGCCTGCTCCATTACCCCGATTTCCCAAGAACAGAGTGTGACAGCCATTCCTCCACCAATGGTGCCAGGATGACACTGCTCCCTACTCTGTCACCAGGATTTTGTGAATTAATACTCCTTTAAATTAATATGATGGTTGGAATGTTTTTGTTTTGTCCTATTTCTGAGTCCTAAGAGGAATGAGGGCCCTCCCTGGACCCCAAGCCATGACCTCTACCCTCAGTGGCTGAGCAAATGAAAGCAGGGAAAAGAGGAGGAACTTTAGGGCTAGCAGGCTCCAACCCAGGCCAGCCTATCAGAGACAACTTCGGAACCCTCTCAACCTTCGCCTGCCCCTGGGAAATCCATGACGGTAAATGAGGAGCCACTGGGGAAGCATCCATCCAAGGTGTTCGTGACTTGGGAGGCCCTGAAGCGCGTGATGGGAGAAGGGACATGGCAATGGACAAGTGGGACCTCAGATTTTGAAGTACCGAGGGGAACCTTTGGCCTTGAGTGGCATCGCATGACTCAGCAATATATAACCACTGACCATGGAGGTCTGGAGCAAATCATAGCCTTTATCTGCCTTCTGGGCACTGTCCCATTGGCAAGTCTCCCCAGATCTCTTTGCTGATTGATTTGTGGCCAAGTAGGCAGCAGGAATCACCTCCAGAGCACCGAGTCCTGCCTGTGCCAGGGACCTGCTATGTGCCTCCAGGACAGGCTTAACCTCTGTGAACCTGCACCTCCCTCCAGCCTCTTTGGGGGTGACACCACCGAGCCCCATCCCTGGATCTCTCCTGAGAGCCACTTCCTGAACTCCCGTTCCTCCTGCTTCCCCCACCCCGGGCACTCCAGGCACAGCTTAACCAGGCAGTGCACACTCCTCCTTCCTCGAGAGTTCATAAAAACACGTAAACACAGGCGAGGATACAAAATATTGAGCAGCAAGGCAGTAAAACACGGCAGTGTTTGTTGTGTTGATTGAATATTCATGAGCTGACTGTTTAAATTACAGTTCACAACTGTTGCCGGGACTGGTGAATAATTTAAACAAGGGTGGCCGAAGAGATTTCAACACTGCATTAGCAGACGGCTCGGCATCAGCCACAGAGAATCTATAATTAGCTCAGGACACCCGGTAATAAATTCTTTGGAAAGACGGTTTTAATTAGTGCATGTGCTAATTTAGAATGTCAACTGTTCAGTGTGAAGGTAGGAGGGATGGATCGCTCTGGCCCTTCCTTCGGCTTCCCTCTCACACAAGCCTCTCACCTCTGCCGGGAGCACCGAGTAGGGCAGAGCCCACCTGAACCCACCCCCAAGCTCTGCCAACCCACTCCTTGATCCCTGCCCTGCTCCGGTATCTGGCATCCCAGCTCAGACATCTGGGTCAGAGACCAGTCTTTAAACTGGGTTTCTGGCCCAGTATCTTTAGCTCCCATTCATGCCTTTGGGGCAGCCAGGTGGAGCCTTCCTAAGGACTGATCTGGTCCCATCTGCCCTTAATTGAGGGAGCCCAGAGATGTTAAGTCGGAGGACACTGCCGGCTGATGTGGGTCAATGGCTAGGTACATGGGGGGGGTGAATGGAGCATCCCTTGCAGAGGGAACCACACAGGCAACGATGAAGAGGCACATGCGCTCACTGGGGGACTGCCAGGAGAAGCAAGTCAAGGACAGAATCCAGCTATGATGTCCTTGTCCCTTAGGTCCGGCTTAGGAGCTGGGGGAAGCTGCCACTGAGCTCCCAGCTCCAAGCCTACCAGGCTCACCCTGTCACCTTTACCGAGTGCCTGTTGTCTGCCAGGCATGGGCTAAGCCCAAAGTAAAACATCCACCGTTCCCCATTCACAGCTGGGCATGCGTGCAACCATTCAAACTGAGGTTTGGTGACAGTAGTGACACCTTGCCTGCAAAGCATGACAGTGTACACGAGAGAGCTCATGGAGCCTGGGTGAGGCGATAGAGCTGAGGCTTCCTGGAAGCAGAGCATCTCAGCAAAGCCTTCAAAATTAAGGAGGAAGCTGGAAGAATGGCTCAGCTTTAAGAGCACTGGCTGCTCTTCCAGAGGACTTGAGTTCAAACTCCAGCACCCACACGGTGGCTCACAACCATCTGTAACCCCTGTTTCCGGAGATTCAGTGCCCTATCCTGAAGCCTCACCTGGCCTCTGCAGGCACTCCATGCATATAGCACACAGACATACATGACATGCATACAGACAGACAAAAACCCCACATGTACAAAGTAATAAAAATCACTTTAAAAGGTTTTTTTTTTTTTGTGTGTGTGTGTGTGTGTGTGTGTGTGTGTGTGTGTGTGTGTGTGTTTGAGCCGGGGTTTCTCTGTGTAGCCTTAGCTGTCCTGTAACTATAGACCAGACTGATCTCAAACTCAGGGATCTTCCTGCCTCTGCCTCACAAGGGCTGAGATTAAAGATGTGCAACATCATGCCTGGTATTTAATTTTTTTGAACCTGAGAATTGGTTAGAAAGGTGAACTCAGTCTGTGGGGAAGGGGCTGGCCTACACTGGCTCTGCCCACTGCATAGGGAGGTGCTGGAAATGGGATGGGGCTAGAGGAGCCTCCAGGAGAAACTTACCTGGGTACGGAAAGGGGGAGTTAGCTCTAGGTGGAGGAGTCGTCCTCTGCTTCCTGGTGCCAAGTCCTGGGTGCAGCACTTGCAGCAGCACAACCCTGAGCAAGACCTGTGTTGTTCCTCCGCCCTGTTTTATTAGGATTTACTCTGGCATTGATTCTCCCATTCTACAGACCTGTACTGAGTCCCTGATCTGCCCCGTCACTCTCGAACCCCAGGCAGTGAACACAGCAAGCAACCCTCCCTGACCTGTAGAACTCACGTTCTAGTGGGACAGACTGACAGACAAGATAAAGGAGCAAGATGTGCCCATTGCCCAGATGGGAAAGCAAAGGTCCCTGCCATGTACACAGGTACACCCTTCCAGAAGTCCTCCATCCTTACAGCCCCAGGTTGAAGGCAGAGGTACAAGCTGTCAGGTTTAGAAACACGGAAGAGTCATAGCATAAACAGGCTGGTTTTGATTGTCAACCCCCTACTGCCACCACACGTGGTCAAGGCCAGCTGATTCCACTTCCTCAGCTCATCCCTGTCCATCAAGGCTGGCCCTAGAGCCACCTCTCACTTATGAAGCTGAGCACAGGAGGTCCCTGGGCCATTCTTGGCTCACATACCTCCCAGGGTCCCTGTGCTCACAGACGGAGCTCTATTCCTTAGTGATCTAACCCTTCAACTCCTCCAGCTTTATTCCTGCTGCAAGCCCAGAGAGTAACAGTCCTCACAGCTCCTGTGCCTCTTGAAATGCTTCTGAACATCACACACATGCACACACACACACACATCTTCTGTGATCACAGAAGTTCTGAGGTGGTTAGTCACCGACTCTTCAACAGGTCCCTCCTGTTTTTTCAAAGACACAGAAAGATAAGTCACAGAGATTCATCAAAGCAAGACAGGTAACTGTGCCGGCTCCCTGTAGTGTGACAAGAAGACCCAGACCCTTGGGGACAACACTGTCACCACAGGCGAGGCGACACGGTCAAGCCAGCGAACCCAGGGCAGCCCCTCTGCTCTCAGTAGTGAGGAGCTGACATAAGGCTTAGCATCCCCCAGGTTCAGAGGCGGGTCCTGCCCAACACGGGCTACCTACAGGGAGCAGTAGACTTCATACACCTGCCTGCGTGAAGTGCCCTTGCCCCATCTGCCATGCCTAAGCCACAGCAGCATTGGGCCTGAGGGCACTAAAAGAACTGCCTGAGGATGCAGATGACAACATGACCCAGAGAGTCAAGGTCACAGTGCCACCTCCCCACTTCCCTTTAGCACCTCAATGGAAAGCCAGGCAGCCCCTGACAACTTCCAGAAGCCCCAGGCCAGCCTCATGGACTGTGCTGGTTCGGGCCACACCATCACTCCCAGTCGCTTTGGCTTCTGTTTCCCCATGGCTGTAAAGCTGCCCTGATTAGGGACCCCGGTGGCCTCTGATTTGTCAAATCCACTGATATGTGACTTCTTTCTCATGCCTGACAGACAGACTGACCTCTCCCTTCCGCCCTTCCATGAGACACACTTTTGGTGTCCTTCAGGCCACCACTCACGGACCCTTTGCGTGTCTCTACCTTGCTTCTCTCCCTGCTGGCTCTCAGACCCATCCCCTTCTAGCTGAGTCTCAGAAGGGTCCGCTTACCTCACTGTTGCCACTGGCGGCCACACTGGTCTGTAGCACTCCTGCAGTTTTGGGACTCAGGCATGGTATTCAAATCCCACCAGTCCTGTCCTGCCTAGTCCTCCAGCTCTTCCTTCCCCATCCCTGCTCCCCCGACAACTGTCCACCATTCTGGGCAGGACCCCACTGAAGGCCTAGCCTGGCTTTGATGTTCCACCTGATGGCTTCTTGGTGTAGACCAAGCAGGGTGTGGCGTTAACTCCGTGAGGCAGGAGTCACCTGTGCTTGTCACTGCAACTCCCTGATGGCTCCACATAGTGCCTGGTACAGAGTAAATGATACATACAGACATGACAGCTCATTGCCAAAGAGCTGCCAAATCCTAAAAATAACTATTTATTGCCACAATAGGGCTGGGACAAGCACTCCAGGTGTGACAAGTGTGAGCAGACAGGGAAAACCAGGACCATCCTCAGGCATGTGCCTCTTAGAAAACATGCTTGGTCCTCACTGGCCCTCACACCCTGCTAGGTGCTGGCCAGTAGTCTGGGAACAAAGTAGTCTGTGCAGGTTATGGGGGGCAGAGGCAGAAATAACAACAAATTAATAAACATGCATACACTGTTAGCAGGTGCTTTGGAGAAAAGACAACAGCCCAAGGGGCTAGAACTTTCTGCCTGCTCCCCAGTGTGTGTTGGGGGGACAGGTTGCAGCACTATGTTGCTTGATCAGGAAAAGGCTCCTGGGGAAGGTACCAGACACTGGGACTGTAAGGCTGTGGTGGGGGACTGTAGCTTAGGAAGGACCGCACTCTTGGTTGTGACCAAGTAGGGAGCTAGCGCAGACTCTAAAAGGAGAGCCTGCATCTCAGAGGAAGGAACTCAAGGACCAGGCGGGCCCCCATTCCAACTGCACCAGAAACCACCCATCCTGGTGGAGCCTGCCAAGCAGCTCAGCTGCCTGTTTGCAAACCTTTCCTCAAAGACAAAAACAGCCCCGAAGGGGACAAATGGCTTTCGATTCACATCCTCCCTGCTGGGCCTTCATATTCATAACAAGACGATCAGTCTAACCGGGAGTGGGCTGTTGCTTTAAAGGATAAATTAGTGAGACTCTTAACTCAATAATTAAAACTATGATGGCGCTTGGCCTGCGGGGATAATGTACTATTATTATAGTCATTTGTTTCAATTAAATGCTTGCTGGTTTTGCAATAGCAGCTGGGCACCTGTGCACGGGAGTAATAACTCTGAACAAGACGTCTACATTTCAGGAGGAATTTGTCAGCCTGCAAAGGATCTCCCGCCAAGCATGAAAGTTTATTAGAAATACTTGCCAAAGAGGCTTGCGGGCGAGGGGCAGGCACTGGGAAAGGTTTGCTATTGGCTTTCTTTTCTTCTGCTGCTAAGGGCGTGTGTGTGTGTGTGTGTGTGTGTGTGTGTGTGTGTGTGTGTGTGTGCGCGCGCGCGCGCACGTGTGCACGTGCTTGCACCTGGACATTTTAAGGGGGAGGTTTTCAAACATTTGTCTCCCCAAGCCCACAGATATTTAAGAGTGGAATGCACATGGGAAAGGCGGCTTGCAAGTTTAGTTGTGACATCCCCCATAGCACTGGCTCCGAGGAATGGTAGACTAAAAGGCTTCCCCACCCCTTTATAGCGACATCTAAGAATACTAGTTACCCATGGGTCTGTCCCTTTACACAGCTCAAGGGTCCTCAGAGATGCAGTTAAGCTGAGAAGATCTTGCCTATCAGGGACTGTGGGCAGTAAGGAAATGAACTCATTAAGGAGACTGGACCTTCGAACCCCACTTGGCTTCGAACCCCTTGGGAAGGGATGTAGCCAGGAGGTGGGGCAGTTCCTAGAGATGAATGTAAGTAAACTATTAGAAGTCGGCATGCCCAGCAGCAGAGTCTCGAGGTCCCAAAGTAGCTTTGGCCATATGCCAAAGCATTCCCTACAAGAGCCACAGTGGTCGTGTCAGGGAGAGACTGCAGCTTGAGGTCATAACCAGACCCCAGCGATGACCAAGGCAAGTTTGGCACAGGAAGACTACACAGCAGGTATTTGCTCTGCTGTGAGGGCAGGAGGATGGACTGCTGGTTACAACTAAAGACACAGGCCTGGGGGTCACCCAGACCGAGAAGTGAACCTCAGCACTAAGTGACATTAACAATGTCCTTCCACTCTGTGACGGCCACATCTGTAAAATCTAAGATAAAATGAACTCTACTTCCAGGACCAAGTGAGAATTCAGTATGGTGAGCTGGTTGCCGCCAGGCAAGAGGGGATTGCCAGTGAAGGGTGGGCAGAGGTACCACGGTTATTTTTATAATTGGCATTCCATTAATAAGGAAGTTGACAGTATAGCCAGGGTTAAAGGCCCTCGAGTCTTCTTGTGAATAAAGCTTTATTGGCACACAGCTCCAGTCATTCACTCGCCTGTTGCCTGTAGCTGCCTTTCTGCTGTGGCAGCTGAGTTAGACAGTTACAACAGACCCCATCTGAAGCCTAAAACATTGACTATCTGGCCATTCACAGAAGCTCACCAGTCCTGGTAATACACAGGAGCTTATTTGTGAAGTGCCAACCCTGGGCCAGGCTTCATCCTGTTGATGTCTCCTTCCTGGCTATTTGTCCCTGTTTCCAGAAACTCATCTTAGTTCAGGTCGTATCCTGTTCAGACTCACACTATGAGCAAGCTCATGGGAGAGGAAGAGGAAAAATTCTGGGTTGGATTATTTAATTATCATAATTCTGGTCGTATTATTTGCTCTGTAGAATACTACCTATTTTTGGTCCCCTCATGATCACCCTGTTCCCCTGTCAGAACTGCACAGAGGACCCCAGGCCACAGCTGGGTGGAATTCTGAATTCCCCGTTTCCTAGATGTGGGATTCTGAGGCAGTCACAAGGTTACGATACTCCATCCCGAGTTTCAGGAGCTTCATGGAAAGCTGGGGATGTGTTTGCACCCAGGAGTTATTCACGAGCTCCCTACACAGCGTTCTGGGCACAGTTCCTGCACATAGATGGTGCACATATGCTCACACATGCACAACGGGACCACACACATAGTGAGCGCTCACTAATGTGACAGCAAACATGGCAAAGTGTCTGTTGTTACTGTGCTCTGTAGACAAAGGTGCTAACGTCTGTTTGGAGACTGTCAAAAGATTATAAAATAAAATGCTGGCCAGTGGCCTCTAGCCCCATTTGGGTCTCTGATGAGATTCAGAATTTAAGAAACTTTTGGACTTGGTGCTTTACGTGACAGAATATACCAGAAAGGGAACGTCTGTAGCTTACATGGAAAAAACAAAAATATTCTAATTCCCCAGTCTGTTAAGGATAGCTCAGTGCCTTGATCTCCTCCGAGGAGGACGAGATTCAGTTCTGAGGACTGGCAGACGCTGAGGAGAGGTGTAATTTCTCACTGTCCCTAGTGGGGCTGCTCTCGGCATCTAGCACGCATCCACAGAGACTGCAGCTGGCCATGTGTGAAAAGCTCCTGGCATTCTACAACCCTGAGAATCTATTAAGTCCAATTATGTTTGCAAGGCTGACACCTCCCTCCTGCTCCTCTGCCTGGGCCTGCAGGAGAGGGTACAGATGTGGCTCCTGCCGGGCTGTGTGTTTGCGTGTGGGAGCAGAACACTTCATACCATTCTTAGGCATCTCCTGAGCAAGGTGGTGCAAGCCAGGCCCTCACCCTGATAAAGGTCTCTGTACATCGAGCCACCAAGGACCCAGGGCAGGATCTTGGAGAGCTGGCAGCAGAGGAGGGGTGTGAGCTTTAGGGGAGGAATGCCAGTTCCTGAGAGGTTGGTGACAGAAGAAAGTTCCTGTCTAGAGAGAAGCCCTCAGGAGCCCAGGGAGTCTGCTGCTGGGCAGGCATGGGGATTGGTAGGCAGTTTCCATTTAGCCAATGACGCTTCTCTAGGTAAGGAGACAGGTGCCAGTGTCCCTAGCACCTGAGAGCTGACAACGTCAGCATGAGACAGGGCTCAGGTCTGACCACTACATATGCCTTGGCAGCAGACAGCCTCAAGTGGCAGGCCTTTAATTAGGGGCATCTATTTTACTTTGGGGAGTTAGGACAGAGTTCATGAAGTATCTTAGAAAGTTGGTGATGCTTGGTGGCATCTTCTTATTAGTTTGTAATTGCATGTTGTCCCTATGTAAAGGCCTGTGCCTTCAGGGCTCTCATGCCTGGGGCTTAGCATGGAGTCCACATCAAGACAGAAGTCCCTGAAAGGCCGACCAGCGTTTGTGGAGCGCATGTCTGTGATCTCAGCAAGAGCAAGCTCGGTAGTAAGCTGGAAATCTCCCCAGAAGGCATCCAGATGTGCTGTTTGGATTTTTTTTTCCTAAGTGCTCCACAGAGCCTTTACTGGAGGAATTAGGAGGGAGCCCCCTGAATGGCTGTAGCAATGCCTACATCTAAAGAGGATGCCTTCTGAGGCCCACACTCAGGGAAATGGGAGTCAGGGGATTCTTCTGGCGATAGGAAATTCAGAATCAGGAGAGAATGTGTTCTGACAACCTGAGGGATGCTCGGATTTTAAAATCTAATGCTACCACTGCCCAGCACAGCAGTGACCACTGACACAAAAGCCACACTCAACCTACAGGCAAGGATGAAAGAGCCTAACAGTTCGGTGTTGGAGCAGAAGGGTCAGAGAAAGGCAAAAGCAGCCATCAAATCAATAGCAGTAGAAGACGTCACTCATCTGACGAAGCAGAAAATGCTCTGCTCAAAGGGATCGATGGAGTGCCAGTAAAATTAGGACTATTGCCTCCATAAATATGGGTCACAGGGATTTTTTTTTTAATCTCAAAGAATCTTTAAAGTTTAAAAAGTCATTATTGGGGCTGGGGCGATGGCTTAGTTGGTACAGTGCTGATCTTGCAAGTGTGAGGACCTGGGTTCCATCTCCAGGACCCATATTCAAAAAAATAATAATAAAAAAGCTGGAATGTGGCAGTGACTTATGCTTAGAGTCCCAGCACTGGGGAGATGAAGACAGGTGGGGTTGGCCACCCTAGCCTCATTGGCCAGTGAGAGAGCCTTGGACAGCATCTGAGCCCTAAAGTCCTCTAGTCTCCATACCTACCCCCAACAAGCACATACGTGCACATGCACAGATATGTATACCCATACACATGTATATACACTAAGCCATTCTTACTATCAGATTATTAGACAATTTAGATCCACCTCAGGAGGCCAGTGGAAACTTGTTTGCTTCTTTGTTTTGAGGCAAAGTCTCACTATGAAGCCCGGGCTGGCCTAGAATTCTCTAGACAACCAGACTGGCTTAAACTCGGAGATCAGCCTGCTTCTGCTTCCCAAGCATGAAGATTAAAGGTGTGAGCCATTGTGCCTGGTGTGATGAGCATTTTATTTTATTTTATTTTATTTATTTATTTATGGTTTTTTCGAGACAGGGTTTTTTCTGTAGCTTTGGAGCCTGTCCTGGAACTAGCTCTTGTTGACCAAGCTGGTCTCGAACTCACAAAGATCCGCCTGTCTCTGCCTCCCGAGTGCTGGGATTAAAGGCGTGCACCACCACCGCCCGGCCAAATGTGAATGAGGAGATTTTTTAAATTTTTATTTATTATGTATACAATATTCTGTCCGTGTGTATGTCTGCAGGCCAGAAGAGAGCACCAGACCTCATTACAGATAGTTCTGAGCCACCATGTGGTTGCCGGGAATTGAACTCAGGACCTTTGAAAGAACAGGCAATTCTCTTAACCACTGAGCCACCTCTCCAGCCCCGTGATGAGCATTTTAAATTGAGAGTAAAGGGTAGATGGACCTGGCTTTCATGTCTTAGAAGGGTGACAGTTCTTGGAAGAAATGTGTGAGATTTAGGACTCACCGTGAAGAAGGGCCAACAGTGCTCAGTGTGCCCAGGGCTAGGCAAGGGGTACTTGGAAAGGGGGAGATAGAAGGTACTTCCATTGTCTGTGGCTTGGGTAGCTTCAGAAATGATGGTGCCCTGTGCTGTTTCGGTAGAGTGAGGGGGAAATTTAGGGAGAGATAAGGCTTCTCTCTGTACTCTGCCTGATATGTTTCTGGTAAAGGGGTGCCAATCAAGGGGAACATAGAGCCTAGAGCTAGCCTGAAGACAAGGGGCTCAGTCTTTGACATCATCTTATGTGAAATGTTTCATGATATGTAATATGGCCAATTAAGCCATGGGGATGCCAGCCACTTCTGCATCCCAGACATCCTCGAGTTGGAGATTCTGCATTGACAAGCCTCTGTGATCACCCTTCTACACTAGCTCTGCTTTTGACAGAATAAAGGCTGCTGGAGGAGCCAGTTCAGCTCCCCCGCATCGCCTCCACTCTGAACACAGCATCGCCATGTGGCACATTTTACACAAAGGGTTAGAGGCGTGGGGCGGCCTATGTCCTCCAAGCCCTCTCTCGCTCCTTGTGCTTTCTCGTTTAGCTGTTCCATGTTTCTCTTTTTCATTCACCCACACTGGTGAGTGTGGCTCTAGCCATTCGCGCTGGCTTAGAGAAGAACTCTATTATGTGGATAAGCCATTGTCACTTTCCTCAGATGGCAAGCCCGCACGATAGTTCCAGCTTTCTCTAGAATTTAAAATCCTGTGTTATCTTTATTGTATAGATTTCTAAGGGTAAAACTATGACTTTCATACAAACAAAACGTGAAGATATCAAAACTGTATTTACCTGAGTATTAATGAGGAAGCCAGTAAGATATTAACACTCAGTTCAGAGAAGAATGCGAACAATAAGCAAACACTTAAGCAATTGGGGATGCTGGAATAAATGTACTAAGAACTAGAAAACTGATTGGTGTGATAGAGCAATTGAATATGATGATTAGAATTATCTTTTCTATAGTGCAGGACCAATATCTCAACCAGAAAAAAATATATTTGTGCTTTTATGGACAAAAATTAGCTGCCCTCTACCTGACACTCATCCAATGTTGATATTAAAATTTGGATCTTAAAAAAAATCTTCCAAAGGCCCATTAACAGATGAATAGATAGCAAAATGTGGCATGTTCATACAACAGAATATTATCCAACCTTTAAAAAGAGAAAGAAATTCTGACTCATGCTACAAGTGTATAAATCTTGAGGTCATTGTGCTAGCGGAAACAAGCCAGTCACGAAAGAAAGTTTATATGGTATGAGTCCATTGATATGAGGTACCTAGAAAAAAAAAGAAAATAATAGTAGCTGGGGAAATGATTCAGTTTAAGAGTTCTTGCTGCACAAACACAGTACATGCGTTCACCTCCTTAGCCACGAACAGGGTGCGTCCTTGTGACTTTAGTGCTGCGAATAGTAGAGCCGGCCAGTTACTGAGGGTTGCTGTCCGTCAGCCTAGTTCCAGTTCAGTAAGAAATACCATCTCAAGAGACTGTGTGGAGAGCAATAGACCAGGATGCCCAACACCCTCCTCTAGCTTTGAGGCACGAGCATCCCCATGCACATGTGTACATACATCCTACACACACACACACACACACACACACACACACCCCACATACGAAGGAAGTAGATTTGTGTTTTCCAGGGACTTGGGTGAGACAGGAATGGGAAGTTTAACATGTGTTGAGATCAAGATAATTCTGTAGATGTATGGTAGGGATAGTGTCATGATGATGTAATAACAGAGGTATGCCTAAAAATGCTTACATTGGTGTTGGGGAGTTGACTCGGTACCTACAGAGAAAGCTAGCAACCTGAGTTTGACATCCAGGACTCACACAAAGGTTGAAGGAGAGAACCAATTTCACAAAGTTGTCCTTTGACCGACATATGCACACTATGGTGTATGAATCTACACATAGCCTATGTAAACACAACAATAATAAAATTGTTACAAGAAAAAATTTATTTTACCACAATACAATCTTTAATGACTTAAAAGAGAACCAGTTGTAATAATGCCTTTCTCCCACAATTTACAAAGATGTAGAATTAGAATTGTCTAGTCGAACTCAGAGGTGACCTTCAGATCAAAGTAGATAACCCCAGAGGTCCCGGAGACAATGCCCAGCAGAGCATCAAAAGGACATTCATTTGTCCATGTCAAAGTCTTTCACAATTTTTCCTACAGCATGTATGCTTCATGTATGTGGGAGAGTGAGAATCACCAGGTTGTAAGATGTATGCAACTGTGTTGTGCTGAGTATCGTGAACTCTTTTAGTAAGGATTGAGTTTTGTTGGGTTTGTTTCTGAGAGAGTTCCTAGCCCAGGCTGGCCTTAAACTCTACATACAATGGAGGGTGACCTTGAACTTCTGATCCTCCTGCCATCACCTCCCAAAGGCTGGGGTTATAGACAAGCATCCTAAATCCAGTTTATGAGGTACTGGGGATCAAACCCAGAACTTTGTGCCCTATCCCAGCCTTCCTAAGAGCTGAGCTCTGCCACTGCCCACACCCTCTAGTTGAAACCCAAATGACCTAAGCGATTCTGAATGGCATTCTGCCTCACCAATGATCAGACTTAGAATGTTTCCCACTTAGGGTATTTGCAAAACATAATAATAATAATTTAAATGCCTTTAAATTTATCAAATATCAGCAAGGTATTAAATCACAAAGTCAGGGATATGGGGTTGAAGAATTCTGCTGCAGGTAGCTGGGAGGAAAAATATAGCACGTCCTAACAAGCTATAGCCTGTTCCCCCTGGAGGAAATCATGTCAATTTCTTGTTTAAAACTTAAAAGCTAGGCACGGTGTTGCACACCTACAATTCCAGCACATGAGAGGCTGAGGAAGGAGGATAGAGAATTTTTTAATTGTTTTTATTGAGTGGTATATTTTTCTCCACTCCCCTCCCTTCCTCTCCCCTCCCCTATGGTCTCCATGCTCCCAATTTACTCAGGAGAGCTTGTCTTTTTCTACTTCCCATGTAAATTTGAATCATGTATGTCTCTCTTAGGGTCTTCTTTGTTGTCTAGGTTCTCTGGGATTGTGAATTGTAGGCTGGCTTTTCTTTGCTTTATGTCTAAAAGCCACTTATGAGTGAGTACATACGATATTTGTCTTTCTGGGTCTGGGTCGCGTCACTCAATATGATGTTTTCTAGATCCATCCACTTGCCTGCAAATTTCAAGATGTTGTTATTTCTTTCTGCTGTGTAGTACTCCATTGTGTAAATGTACCACATTTTCCTTATCCATTCTTTGGTCAAGGAGCATTTAGATTGTTTCCAGGTTCTGGCTATGACAAACAATGATGCTATGAACATAGTTGAGCACATGTTCTTGTGGTACAATTGAGCATCCTTTGGGTATATACCCAAAAGTGGTATTGCTCGATCTTGATTCCTGAGAAATTGTCATACTGATATCCAAAGAGGCTGTAACCGTTTGCACTCCCACTAGCAATGCAGAAGTGTTCCCTTTACCCCACATTCTCTCCAGCATAAGTTGTCATCAGTGTTTTGGTCTTGGCCATTCTTACAGGTGTAAGATGGAGTCTCAGAGTTGTTTTGATTTGTATTTTGCTGATGGCTAAGGATGTTGAGCATTTCCTTAAGTGTCTTTTCACCATTTTAGATTCCTTTGTTGAGAGTTCTCTGTTTAGGTTTGTACTCCATTTTTTATTTGATTATTTGCTTTTTTGATGACTAATTTTTTAGTTCTTGGTATATTTTGGAGATCAGTCCTCTGTCCAGTACAGGATTGGTGAGGATCTTTTCCCATTCTGTAGGCTGCTGTTTTGTCTTATTAACCACGGCCTTTGCTTTACAGAAGCTTTTCAGTTTCAGGAAGTCCCATTTATTAATTGTTTCTCTCAGTGTCTGTGCTACTGAGATTATATTTAGGAAGTGGTCTCCTGTGCCAATGCATTCAAGTGTATTTCCCACTTTCTCTTCTATGAGATTCAGTGTGTTTGGTTTTATGTCAAGGTCTTTGATCCATTTGGAGTTGAGTTTTATGAATGGCGATAGATATAGATCTATTTTCATTCTTCTACATGTTGATATCCAATTATGCCAGCATCATTTGTTGAATGTTTTCTTTTTTCCATTTTATGTTTGTTGTTTCTTTGTCAAAAATCAGGTGTTCGTAGGTGTGTGGATTGATATCTGGATCTTCGATTCGATTCCATTGCTCCTCCTGTTTGTTTTTATGCTAATATCAGACTGTCTTCAGTACTGTAGCTCTGTAGTCGAATTTGAAGTCAGGGATTGTGATGCCTCCAGAAGTGAAGATAGAGAAACTTTAAAACCTGTTGGCTGTATAGTAAAACCATGCCTAAAAGAAACACACACACACAAAGAAGAAAGGGCGTGTACATATTGGTGGTAGAAATGGAGGGGGGATGTTTAGAGACTCAATCACAAAACTGTCTACACATTAAAGAAGTTCGCTAGCTAAGCCTGTTTTTCAGGTTTCTGTGATTAACGTACAAATACGGATCACAATGTATTGCGAAGTGGGTTGCAGACCAGCACTCACCCATATGCTGTTTTCATGATGCACATGGGAAATGGTGCAGGATGAGAAGAAAACACGAAGGAAACCATGACAACAGCTGATAGAGTAGGATGGAAGGCAGAAGCATTCATTTTCATTAGAGTAAAAATGCTTCTGTGAATAAAGAGAAGCCTTCATGAAGACAAAGCGCTCTGGGACATCTGGATGGCTTCACATCACCACACGTGAAGAAAACCCATTCACTCCAAACACTCTGGAGAACTGATGGGGACGCAGGAGGATGCTAGGCTTTAACTCAGTTTTCTCAGTTTCACAGATGGTGTCAAAACAGTCCTTCAGTAGACATCGAGAAATTTTCTATGTGACAGAATGAACATTATTTCAATTACTTTTTCCCCCAGTGCGAGGAATCGAACCCTGGGCCTCACACATGCAGGGCGAACACTCTACCCCCAGAGCCACATTGTTTTAGTTCCATGGTCCTGTCCAAAAGTATAATGGAAGCCTTGGCATATTCAAAACACAAGATTCTAGGATTCAAGTCCCCTGACCACAAGGATAGCAAAGTAACACGTTCCATTAATGTACTCTTCCAAACAACCTGAGAGAAGAAAGTAAAATCTTCAGTCTTGAGAAACACGAACAGAGCGCAGCAGAGATTTTCCTGGGAGTAACAGGGAGAGCAGAGCTGCTCAACCCCAACACACACGCATCTGGGGGCACAGAACCCTTCGTTTGGGGGGCCAGGGTGGAGGGCAGCCATCCTACATACTGTAGAGAGCTTAATAGTATCCTTTGCCCCACCCACCAGGTGTCTGGAGCAGACCCCCGGTTGTGAGAACAGAAAATGTCTTTAGACACTTTCCAAAGTTTCCTCCTGGTGCAGTTGCTCCTGTCTGAACCCTTCATCTAGATCTTGGCGATTCTAAACCAAATAAAGAAAGCAGGCCATAGATTACTTAATTTGAAACATCTGTATCAAAAATAGCCTATGACACATGTGGTTAGGGTTCAAAAAAGACCAGGGAAGCTGCTGAATTGAATTTTTAATGGAAGAACTGCTTCTTTTGATGCCCTTCTGGGCCTCTACAGGCACTGAACACGCATGGTTCACAGACATGCATGAAGGCAGTACACCTGTACACAAAAATATAAAATCTCAAAATGATAACAATAGATAAAAGACCCTTCCCTTCAAGCCTAACAACACAGGACTGGAGTTGTCCCCTGACCTCTGTAGACATATGTGTGCATGCATGTGTGTGTATGTACATATGTATGTATGTATATTAAATTTAAAAAAATATTTTTAAAATCAAAGTTTTGTTGTGGAAAACAAAAATTTAATATTTTCACACCATCTTCCTCAGCATTTAAGCACTAAATTATTACATCTTTGGATTCTACTTTTATGGAATGTTCTCTTTTTTTTAATTGCTGTTCGAGTTGCTGACATGCTTCATAAGAAATTGTCTGGTGGATTTTGTCTTAAGGTTAGGGCAGGATTGTGTCTGTGTCTGAAATGGTGCTAAATATACTTTTGCCATTTTGTGCCACGTATTTGTGCAAAGCAGTTCCATCCTCAATGATTATAAAATTCAAAATATTGATCAATTCTGAAAAACATTAACCATGTTCTCCATCTTGCAGTTGCAGAGTTCAGCCAAGATTTAATTCTTCATATAAAAGTAATAAATAAACACATTAATCTCACTAATACGTAGATTTGCCTCCATCTTTAATGTGTACAAAATACTGGTTTTTAAATAAATCCCTTCACAGTTTCTTGGCATTTAAGTGTTTGATTTGTATGCCTATTTTATTTTGTTGTATGCAGGGTCATGTAAAAGTTTCTTGGATAATAAAGGGGTCACAAGTAGAAAAAGTTTTAAAAGCTCTGACCTAGACAAGTTAATGTGAGATTAGACACCCAAAACTAAGAAAAGAATCTAAACAGTACAATCGACGCTAGTCAATAATGGTTCCCTACTGCATCATGGCCACAGCCCACCTCAATAGATGGTACCCTGCTGCATCATGGCCACGGCCCACCTCAATAGATGGTACCCTGCTGCATCATGGCCACGGCCCACCTCAATA
>JAQHUG010000077.1:1164414-1178408 GCA_028555095.1 Dicrostonyx torquatus | reverse complement strand
CTCTCTCTCTCTCTCTCTCTCTCTCTCAACTCTTTACTGACTCTGGGAGTTTCACATCATGTACCCCAATTCCATTCACCTCCCGGTCCCCACCCCCATCCTCCTCTCACCCCTGCCATGTTCTCCCCACAAAAAGAGACAAATAAAAGTAAGCAATCAAGTGAGTAAGAGCAAAGGAAAAAAGAAAAAAACAAATATAAAACAAACAAACACACAACAAAAACAAAGTTCACAAGAACAAAAAGAATCTCTTTGCTTCTCCTTTCCTGCTTCTCCAGCACCTCTTCATTCATCCTGGTGACAATGGAGGCTTCAGTGTGCTCTATAGTAAACCTCTTTGTCCCATCAGTTTTACTGGCAAATGTCTATTGCAATAAGTCACTGGTCTGGTTCAGGGTCTCTGGTTTCTGTTACACCATCATTGCTGGATCCTAACAGGAACTTTGGGATATCCTGTGGCTACCTTGTGGGTGTCATTCCACAGGACTGGTCACTTCACCAGCTCCAGCAGGTCCTAGATAGGGAGGTGCTAGGGTGGGTCATCCCAAGATCTGGCTGTGAGCTTCCTGGATAGTAGCCAAGCTGGTCCAGCCAGGCCTTTGGGGCCACCCACCTCAGGCAAGTGGGTGGAGTCAGCTCTGCTACATGCATGCCCTCAGGGTTCACCCTGACCCATGGTGAGGGGTGGGGACCATCCCTCCAATGTGCAGGGGACAGCTTTCATGCTGAAGTGTCTAGCAAGAGGCAAGGCCAGCTCTCCCAGGGCCAGTGAAGAGCATGGCCAGCTCAGCATGGCCCTCTGATTTCATCTCACTTGGCTCTTGGATGGGGTACAGGCTAAAGACATCCACACAGATCCCAGCTGTAGCTGGACCATGGACCCAGACATGGTCCCTGGCAGCAGCCTGGGCCTAGTAGACATCCTGGCTCTGGCCTCTCAGGTAGGAGTGGTTGCAGCCCTAACCTTTGGCAATGCAGGACCCGGACTTCAGCACAGACCCCAACCATGGTAGAGCCGTGGACCCCAACATGGTCACTCAACAGTGACTGAGTCTGGATTTCACCACTGCCCCAGTGGCAGTATGGCCCTGAGACACCATCATGGCCCTCCGTCTCTGGTGTGTGCAAGGCCTTCGATGGTAGCAGGTGCACTGGACATCAGACACAGACCCTGGCTGCAGTAGGGCCATGGACCCTGACATGGTTCTCAGCTGCAGCTGACCCGGATGTCACCATGACCTTGTGTAGCAGTGTGGGCCACTTAGATCTGGATGCCTCCTGGCTCTTGGACACCAACCTAGACTCAGGTGGCTTATCTGACCCTGGGCATCCTCATGGTGCCTGGTGTCAACAGGTGCCCCATACATCAATCCAGACCATCCAAACCCTGGCTGCTGTAGCGTCACAGACCCAGACATGGCCCTCAGCAGCAGCCTGGGCCCAGATGACACCATGGCCCCGGGTGGCAGCCCAGTCCACTCATATCTGTATAGCCCCAGCTGTGATGTGGTCTTCAGACAAGTCATAGTCTCCAGTCCAGATCCCAGGCCTCACTATTGGCCCTAGTGGCAACCTGGGCCACAGACTTCAACACGGCCCTGGCTGCAGCAAGGCCACAGACTCAGACATGGTCTCAGGCACAGCTCAGCCTGGTTGACATCTTAGCTGCGAGTGGTTGCCCCTGGCAACTTGGATTAGGATGGCTCTGGTACAAGTATTTGGCTCCTGTACACCAACGAGGCCACAGGTTGTGGCCCAGACCTCAGACTTCACGTGGCCTTTCATGGCTCCCTGGGACATGGGCATCAACATAGACCTCAGTTGGGGTAGGACCACGAACCCAGATGTGGTCTTTGACAGAAGCCCAGGCCTGGTTGTCATCATAATTGCAGATGGCAGCAAAGGCCTCCCCAATCGGTATGGTCCCAGCGGCAGCATGGATTTGGGCCCAAACACGGATGAAGGGGGTGGATCCGGCCACTGGAATCAGCATAGCACTCAACAGCAACAGGAGCCATGGACATCAACACAGACCCTGGCTACTGTTGGACCAGGGACCCCCATATGGCCCTCGGCAGCAGCCCAGCCCGGACATCATTATCATGGTACCAAGCAGGCCTGCCCCTCTGTACACTTCTCATCGACATCACCGTGGATCCAGGTGACAAGAGGAGCTGTCCCTCAGTACACTTCTCATCAACATCACCATGGATCCAGGTGACAGAGGAGCTGTCCCTCTGTACACTTCTCATCAACATCACCATGGATCCAGGTGACAAGAGGAACTGTCCCTCAGTACACTTCTCATCGACATCACCATGGGTTCAGGTGACAGAGGAGCTGTCCCTCTGTATACTCCTCATCACCGTGGATCCAGGTGACAAGAGGAGCTGTCCCTCTGAACACTTGTCATCGACATCACCATGGATCCAGGTGACAGAGGAGCTGTCCCTCTGTACACTTCTCATCAACATCACCATGGGTCCAGGTGACAAGAGGAACTGTCCCTCTGTACACTTCTTATCGACATCACCATGGATCCAGGTGACAAGCAGAGCCGCCCCTCTGTATACTTACCAACATGGATCCCAAGCAGGCCTCAACACCTACTGACTCCTCCCAATATTCATTTCTTTCTTTCTCCATCCTCCCACAGTTCATGAACCATTCTGCTTCTCTATTTCTCCACTACGTATTTCCTTATTGTAATAAGGCACATATGCCTGGCACTGCAAGGTGCTAGGTGCATTCATGGCTGTCTTCCCGCCAGCCGGGGCCTGGAGGACCCACGGTGACCATCTTCCTGCCGGTCACGCCCCGGCCAGCTAGCCCATATCTGTGCGGTTGTCTTGCTCTCATCTTAAGGTGGGGTTGTTCCCTGAACCTGGACCTTGCAGTTCTAGCCAAGACCCCAAGAGCAATCCAACTGTCTCCATTTCATCCCTTCCCGTAAACGTTCCCTCCGTCCACCTCCCAGTCCTGATGCCAGAGTTACAGAGGAGTGTCTAGATGTTCCCTTTCTGCACGCCTGCCAGGGGTCCTAATGCTCACACAACATGCAGTTTCCCCAGCCCCTAAACACTAAAATAACAATAAAACAAAGGGAAATAAATGAATTGAAATATAATTCAAAACTGGGGGTGGGGGTGGGGCTCCAACAGCCATCTTTATCAGCTGGAAGGAGAGGTTAAACAACGGTGAAGTTAGATATCAAATAGAGAACAGGGGAGGCGAGGGACGAGTTTGAGATCGTGTTTGTTTGTGACAGGATCACGCTATGTAATTCGGGCTATTCTGGGATTGCAAGCATGTGCCACCATGCCTAGAGAAATTCTTTCTGTTGTTGTTGTTTTTTTTATAAACAGAGTTTCTCTGTGTAGCCCTGGCTGTCCTGGAACTCACTCTGTAAACCAGGCTGGCCTCGAACTCATAGAGATGCCCCTGCCTCTACCTCCTGAGTGCTCAGATTAAGGCATGTACCACCACGCCCCTCCATCCTACCGGTGGGGATTAAAGGCCTGCGCCACCACTGCCCAGCAAGATCTGACTCTCTTAAAGGGAAGTTGTGAACCACGCATAAAATAGAAAGGCACTCACTCGCTTAATGAAGGAAAAGCTGAGAACAAGGGGGTGCTTAATGTTAGAAATCAGACAGAATAAATAACAAATACAGAGGAAAGAAAAATAATTCTAAGAATGTTCACGTAAGCCTCAATGAATCATGCATTTATACTGTGTCTGTTTGGGTCAAGAGTACACAGTATTCTAAATCCTGGGAAGTAGTCTGATTACACATCTTACAGATGAAGAAACTGAGGCCCAGTGAGGTCAAACTTGGCCAGGGTTACCTGGCCAGGGACTGGGCCAGGATTCAGAAGTGGGCTTCCAGCATCTGCACTCGCAGCTGCTCATTGTCACACAGCAGACAAGGCAGAGCCGTGTTCAGGATGGAGCGTGTATCATGAGATGATCCGTTTACAGCTGGACTGAGCTCCCGTATGGGTGGCATGCTGACCATCTGCCCAGGGCAGATGCCAACAGAGTGGCAAAGTACCAAGGAACCCTCGGGGCTTCGTAGGTGCTCTGCACTATGCAGAAGTCGGGGGAGAATGAGCTCCCCACCTTGAGATTCTCCTACGGGGATCCCTGTGGGAAGCATAGGCCAGTACAGAAATGGCCACTTGCCACCTCTCATCCACAGGTTTCTCCTCTGAGCCCAAGAGGCAAGTGCAGCGTTTGGCAAGGCAGAGCCTTCTAATGCAATCATCCTGTCTTCTCTCAGATCCAGGAGATGGTCCACTCGGAGGTAGCTGCCTATGACTCCGGCCGGCCAGGGCCTCTTCTGGGCCGCCCAGCAATGCTGGCCAGCCACATGAGTGCCCTGAGCCAGTCCCAGCTCATCTCCCAGATGGGCATCCGGAGTGGCATTGCCCACAGCTCCCCATCACCCCCAGGGAGCAAGTCAGCGACCCCCTCTCCATCCAGTTCCACACAGGAGGAGGAGTCAGATGCCCACTTCAAGGTGCGTGAAATGGAAGGGTGTAGCTACCAGGTTATCTCCCCAAGTGGAGAAGGGGCTCTCCCAGATCATTCCACCATGACCCTCTGGAAAAGACTAGGAAGGAGGTTTAGGTCTTAGTTGGAAACCAAGAGTCAGCATGTGGACCTCTGGTCAGAGGGCTGGAACCTGAGCCTTGGGACATCAGGCTGTGGCTGCTGTGGCTGCTGAATCTGCTGGAGACCCTCTCTTCCAGGCACATGCTGGTCCAAGAGGCCCAGGGTCCAGCCATAGTGTCCATGACAGGAGACCCTGAACTGACCAGGGGTCTGTGTGCTTTTCATTCTGGTCCGGTATTATTCTCAGGATACCCTGGCCTACAGCAGAGGCCAAGTGGGAATGACTTCTGTCTCCCTCACCTCTTCTTTTCTCCATCCATCTTTTCCTCCCCCCCCTGTTTTGCCTTCCTTTATTTCTACACATTCTTAGGGAGTTACTCTAAATCCTTGCCTGAGGTAGGCAGTTGCTCTATTGCCAAGCTGTACTTCCAGCCTCAGGGATGGTTTTTGTTTTGTGTTGTTGTGTTGTGTTGTGTTAACAAACATTTCTAGGATCTGGAGCTACAGTTCAATTGGCAGAGTGTTTTCCTGGCGTGCACCAAACAAGCTCTGGATTCAATCCCCACACCACATAAACTAGATGTGGAAATGCATGCCTGCAATCAGCAATCAGGAAGTAGAGGCAAGAGAACAGACGTTCAAGATCATCTTTAAATCCAACGTTATCCTTAACTACACAGCAAAATAACTTGGACCATGTAAGATCCTATCTCACAAAAACAAAAAACCCAAAACTCCATAACCCACAGATCAGACACTTTTATAAGCACACCGTAAACATGCATCCTTCTTGTCCTCCTAACAGTCCTAGATGGTGGGTAGTATTCGCTATCTCCATTTGGTAGATGGGGAAACTGAGGCATAGAGTAGTTAATTAACATACCAGTGCTGTAGAACCAGAATCCATACCCAGGTGACTGCAGTGCACCCTGGAATGTGCACCCCTAACCACTGCCATGCCATATCCAGCAGCCTCTATCACTCAAGCTACCTGTCTCCAGAACTGGGCGACGGGAAAGTGCTCGCTGTGTGAGGACGAGGACCTGAGTCCTAGCACTGGGGAGGTGGAGACAGCAGGATCCCTGGGGCTTGCTGCTCAGCCAACCTAGCTGAATGGGACACTCCTGGCCGAGAGAACTTGTCTAAAAAAAATGGACAATACCTTAGTAATCACACTTGAGATAGACTGATGTCTTCCACACCCATGTGCATACATGTGCACAGGCACTCACACATGCATATAAACACACACACTCATGCGCACTCACACACGCAAACACATGCACCCACACTCACACACATTCACACACACATACTCACACACACTCACTCTTGCACATGCATGCACACACATACACATACACAAAGAGACCTGTTTTCAGTCCTCACCTTACCAAGGCCTCACCAAGGGCTAATGGATGAAAGCCTGGAGAATGCCCAGGGACACTTGAAACAGAGCCAGCACTGCCGCAGGCCCTGCCAAATTCCCTGCCCCTCAGACGTGAGGTCTGAGTCTATCCACCAGCCCAGCACTTAACCATCGTTGATCATGCTGCCTTCACCTTGTTGACATACAGAAGAAACACAACCCTCCCTGTAGGATCCAGGCCTTGTTTCAAAGGCCCCCGTACCTGGCTAGCCTCAGTGTCCCAACAGGGAACAACTAGGGTCTGTGAAAAACATCCCAATACCTCCTTATTCTGGAACTCAAATGTGTTTAAGACCATACCCTAGAGCCTGTTCAGGTGAGTCCTCTGACCGGGTGGCAGCCATGTTACTCTCGCCCCCTTCCTGACACCAGAGAGTCCCAGGGGGGAAACCGTTGTCTGGAGTCACAGCTGAAGTGCAGGGGAAAATGGCCTACACATTAGAATTGGAGGCATTAGTTGGACATTATTTATGACCATGACCTTCTTATTCTTGCAGATGCAAAGGGTCTAGCAGGTGCACATAAGACTACTGCATTGTCTAGGAGGATAGACCCTTGGTTTCTTATTCTCATTTTGTGAGATGGGGTCTCTTTATGCTGCCCATACTGGCCTTACTCTCAATCCTCCTGCCTCAGCTTCCTGAGTACAAGGATTACAGGCATGTACCGCTATGCCAGGCTTTGGGCTCTGTCACTGGTCAGGAGACTTTGGAAGTCTGCAAAGATAGATGTTAATGAGGTGGGGGTGAAGTGCTATGAAAACAGAGTGGGTTTTGTTTACATTTTTGAAGGGTTAGAAACACACATGGTTCCTGTCATTAGGGAATGGTAGAGAGTCCCAGAGTGCTGACTTTATCGCTGTCCAGGGCACTGGCCAGCCTCACCAGCAAGTCAGTGTTCTTGGCTTGCCAGTCTACAGGGAGTTTCAAGGTCCTCTGAATGGACACATGCTGGTTCCTTCTAAACAGAAACCTACACCTCAGGCTCCAACCCAGGGTGCATGAGTATCTGTCTGTCTTTCTGTCTCTGTGTGCCTCTGAGTCCCTCTATCCCTGGGAGCTGTCTCTCTATGTGTAGTTGTTGTGTCGTTCTGTTTGTCTGTGCCTGTCTCCCTGTATTTCTACATCTATGTGCATGTGTCTATTTCCATCTACATGTATGTATGTATGTATGTATGTATGTATGTATGTATGTATGTATTATGTATGTAAGAATATATGTTCTTGTCTATATGTTGTCTGGTTCATATGTTCACGTATGTCTATCTAATGTGTATGTATCTGTTGCCACCATCCTCCAAATGCATGACAGTGTAGGCCAAAGCTGCCTGGGTATGAATCCCTGGTGGGGCAGCCCTTTCTCTGCTTGGGAGAGAACAGGACTAGATGGGTCTGAGGTAAGCTGCTGAGAAAGCCTAGCTCAGCCTGAGGTTAACCAGAGTCACTTTGGCTAGGAGCCCCTTGACCTCTTCAATTTACTGACTCCTCCCACCTGGCAGATCTCGGGAGAGAAGAGACCCTCAGCAGACCCAGGCAAAAAGGCCAAGAACCCAAAGAAGAAGAAGAAGAAGGACCCCAATGAGCCACAGAAGCCAGTGTCAGCTTACGCTCTCTTCTTCAGAGACACTCAGGCCGCCATCAAGGGGCAGAATCCCAGTGCCACCTTTGGGGATGTGTCCAAAATAGTGGCCTCCATGTGGGACAGCCTGGGAGAAGAGCAGAAACAGGTGAGCCTTGGTCCCCTTCTAAATTGTCCCTGAGACTTGGGGCCCTGGAAACAAGAGTGTGATACCAGACTTGGCGTCTGGGTCTAGAAGCTCCTGCAAGGGGTTTTGCTGGTTTGTTTGCCCATCTATAAGCTGGGAAGCAGAGTTCATTCCATCCCTGCTGACCTCCAGTGCTATGTTCCACCTCTGCTGGGACCCTGCTTCCCCTCCATGAATCAGGGAACATCTCCATCCACATCCAGCAGTCCCCTAACCTTGGTCCTTTCTGCTCCACTGGCTGTGTGGGCTCTCTGAAGGCCTCCAGGCGGAAGGAAGCTGAACTGGCTCCTGCCATTGGAAATGCATTACCAGTTACCCACTTCAGATTGACTGCCTAACCTATTTGAGTCCTGGCTTGGAGCATGCCTAGGCTAAGTGCCATGGGGATCCCCCCTCCATCACCACATTGCCTCTTTACAACCACAGGGGGTCACCATCCATTGGCTCTTTTGAAAGTGGAGGGTGTGGTGGGGACTCCTTAGGATTCTGTCTTGCACAGCGGGGAATGGAGATGTTGTCCATGGGGCATGCGGGAAGCCCAGAGCAGTAGCAAGCTGGACCACAGATGTGAGTTGTGGTCCTATTTGGCAGTGTGGAGACTTTGTAGAATAGTCTAGGGCCGGTAGTTTAAGAAATAGTCTAAAACCTGCTGGGAAGAAGTAGAGACAAGAGACCAGAGAAGGCAGAGGACATTGTCAGAGAATTCCCACCGTGGGCAAGGGGAGCTCTGGAGCCAACCCTTTGTCTTTGTTAACCCACCTGAGCTGCAAGGGTGGCGGGTG
The DNA here is from genome assembly GCA_028555095.1 of Dicrostonyx torquatus. Taxonomy (NCBI): domain Eukaryota; kingdom Metazoa; phylum Chordata; class Mammalia; order Rodentia; family Cricetidae; genus Dicrostonyx; species Dicrostonyx torquatus. The sequence goes on along the minus strand of JAQHUG010000077.1, from coordinate 1,169,815 downwards.
AACCCTGGCTTTGCTAGTCACTGGCTGAGAGCTGCTCCAGGAGAGACCAATCCTCCCACATTTCTGGCCTCACTCATGTGGCAGGTCGGGGTCTTGCCCCTAGGAAGAGGTCTCTGATGGGGACTTTGCTGTTGGCCTTGGATGCTGTGTCTGCTGCTACTGCAATGGGAAGAGCCAGGGAGGCTGGCAGCTTTCACCCTAAGACCTTTGTCCTTTCCTCGTGTTGTGGGTTGTGCTGGGCTCAGCAGGTTGGTTCATCAGCTGCCCTTGATGAGAAATGTCTATGCTTCTGTGGTTGGCTGCAACACATGAGGCAACTCTTCTTCAAGAAAGTAGATAGCTGGGTCTTGCGCACCTCATGGTCCCACAGGCTAGACAGGTGTCTTCATCACTGTTCTATTGCTATGAAGAGACACCATGACCAAGGCAATTCTTTGAAAAAAAAAAAGTATTGAGTTGAGGACTTGCTTACAGTTCCAGAGGCTTAGTCCACTATCATCATGGCAGAGAGCATGGTGGCTGGCTGGCAGGGTGCTGGAAAAGCAACCGAGAGTGACATCTTGATCTGCAAACAGAGAGAGAGAGACAGATACAGACAGACAGACAGACAGAAAGGCAGGCAGGAGTAGAGAGAGACAGATAGATAGAGACAGAGAGACAGAGGCAGAGAGATATATCCTGGGCCTGGCTTGGGCTCTTGAAACTTCAGAGCTCACACCTAGTGGCATACTACCACCAACAAGGCCACTCCCTGGTGACTATACACTCAACTACATGAGCCTATGGGGGCCAATTTTTTCAAGCCACCACACCAGGTGAGTTCCCAGAGCAATGAAGAGCCATTCCAGAGTCTAAGTACTTTCCAAGTCTCCTGCATTAGTTTATTCTTAGGCCACTGGCCAAATAGTCTCAAGTCTGAGCCCCAAGTCATGGTGGAAGAGTTCTACTTACAAGGCTTGGGCAGAGGGAGTGTGGGACACATGGGCCATTCCTGCCGGAACATGGACACCTTGGTCTAATGCTAAGAGGAGCAACGGCAGCCGTTTGAGTAAGAGCCGGGTTCATGTCAGAATACAAAGATAGTGTAGCGTTAAGACGTTGGTGGTGTTCTGGGCCAAAGAGAGGCTTCTGGGTGACTTGTCTTTCTGTCATCACTTGTGCCAACATCACGGCTGAGGAACTGGAGTGTAGCCTGGCCTCTGTCCCCACAACCTTCATCCATGCCTGGCCCTGGAAGCCTGTGTCATCCCAGCCTCTGCACTGTGGCTCCTCTGTGACGTTTTCTCCAGAGTTGCCCAATGTCTCCAATCTTTCAGGCGTATAAGAGGAAGACTGAAGCTGCCAAGAAGGAGTACCTGAAAGCCTTGGCGGCCTACAGAGCTAGCCTCGTCTCCAAGGTAACTTAATCCCTAGGCAACATCCTGATGAGAGTGTACCACGGGAGGGATAGAGCAAAGGCTGGGGCTTGCGGGAACATCAGGTACCCCAGACCTCAGAGAGGATGGGTGGCACGTGTGTGTCACACCTTGGGAGCACCTCCAGTGTGGCAGGCTTCACGTGAGGCTCATTTCATTGACTTCCTTCAGCAGGAGGGGCTAGCACTCAAGGGCTCCGCAATGAGCCTGGGATTGGCCATGTGAGTGGCTGTTGTAGGTTCCAACCCGGCGTTGCTGTCCTAACTCCTGACCATGCTCTCTACCTCTCTGTCCACACCAGAAGCACGGGGGCAAGGGGTGGGTCTGAGGCCCCAAAGGAGGCGGAATATATTGTCCTGGAGGCTGTGGCAGAGAAAATGAGACCAGGGTTGGGCTCGAAAGGGCCAAGCAAAGGGTGCTTACAGAGTTGAGAGGATTGCATAGCAAGGTGGGAGGCTGGGAGCGGTATAAACAGAGCATGCTTGGCTCATTGCTGGCATTGACCTTGCTGCCAGGGTGAGGATAGCAGGACCATACTTCCAGCGGAGCCCACATGAGGGTAAAGGTGGGGCTGACAACTGGCTAATCAAAACCGCATACCCGCAGGTCCCTGAATAGTTATGGCTTATTAGTTCACAGCCATCTCCTTAGCACAACACAGAGCCGTCCAGAGGCCTTGCAGGCTGCAGACCTACCTAGTCCACAGTCCAGGTTCTGCCTTATCTCTGATTTATCCCTGGCTTCTATCTTCCTCCAGAGCCCTCCAGACCAAGGCGAGGCCAAGACTGCTCAGGCAAATCCACCAGCCAAAATGCTCCCACCCAAGCAGCCCATGTACGCCATGCCCGGCCTGGCTTCCTTCCTGACACCCTCCGACCTGCAGGCCTTCCGCACTGGAGCCTCTCCCGCCAGTCTGGCCAGGACGCTGGGCTCCAAGGCCCTGCTGCCAGGCCTCAGCACATCCCCACCACCACCCTCCTTTCCTCTCAGCCCCTCATTGCACCAGCAGCTGCCGCTGCCCCCCCACGCGCAGGGCGCCCTCCTCAGCCCACCTCTCAGCATGTCCCCCGCCCCTCAGCCTCCTGTCCTGCCTGCCTCCATGGCACTCCAGGTGCAGCTGGCGATGAGCCCCTCGCCTCCAGGGCCACAGGTAAGCAGGGCCAAGCAGCAGCCTCCTGTGACTCTCACCAAGAGGGAAGGCAGCTGGGGACGGGGGGGTGGGGGGAGTTCATATAATAGCCAGGCCACTCACCAGCTGTGCAACATCAGCCATGACACTGTACCTCTCTGAGCCTCAGTTTCCAATTCTCTGAGATGGGTCTAGAACACCTACCGGCCCAGAGAGATACTGGCTACTCCAGGCAAATTGACTAGTTGCCAGCTAAGCTTTGCTCCAGAACCTTCTCTTAGATCACTGTGACCTCTGCCAGATTGTCCCAGCTCGTTGCAATCTCCAAAGCCCTAGCTTCCAGTGATGGTTGTACAAATGGTTCCAGCACGGGCATGCAGCACAGTAACCCATTTTACAGATTGGGAAACTGAAGTTCAGAAAAGGAAAAACAAAAACAAAGCCACCCCCCTCCAAACTCAGCTGAGACAGGGGTTGGGTTTTCGTTTTCACTCTTTCTTTTCTTCTCTGTCATGCTGGGGGTAGAAGCCAGAGTCCCATACACACCAGGCTGGTACTCCATCGCTGAGCCACACGGTCAGCTCACATTGAATTTTCCCAAAGATCTTCTACTAGGGAGAAGGGGAAAGAGTCAGAGTGCCATTCTGTGTGGACCCAGGACGTGTCTCTGAAGCGTAGACACCCTGAACCACACAAAGATGATGCCAACTGCCAGAGAGGCTCCCCTTCGTCTCTCCCCTGCTCACCGCCCACCCCTCCTTCCCCTGTAGGACTTTCCACACATCTCTGAGTTCCCCAGTGGCTCTGGCTCCCGTTCACCTGGCCCATCCAACCCTTCCAGCAGTGCAGACTGGGATGGGAGTTACCCCAGCGGGGAGCGTGGCCTCGGCACCTGCAGGTCAGTCCTCCCCAGAGCCCCTTCACTGTCCATTCTCGATGGGGGCAGGGACAGGGGTGGCCAGGAGGGCAGGGAGACACTGGGGGAATGTGAAGTGGGCACCCTCAGCCCAAGTGGTGGGTGTTTAGAGTACGGGGAACAATACAGATCAGAGCAAAGCCCCCCAGGGGGGCAAAGTTGGCTGGCTGCCCAGACCAACAGGGAAACTGAGGCTGACCTTGGTTCTTGCCTTTTCTTCTTTTGCCCAAGTTTTCACAAATGGAGAGTGGGGTCTGAGTATTTAGCGGGCAGTGGCCATCTCCATCACCAGGTAGTGTGTCCCCCATTCCTGGCCACCAGCCTTCCAGCATGGGCTCCTCGCTTTGCCAAGCTTGCTGGTGCTCCTGGCCCTTTATCAACCCTGCTCTTGCTTCCACTTCTGACCTTCTAGGGAGAGCTCTTGAAGGTGTGCAGACTCCGGTAGGCAGAGTTCCCTTCGTAGCCCACCCAGGCACAGACTCTCCCCAAGCCCTTCCCTTCCACCCAGTTTCCCTTCCCACAAGTCAGGGCCAAGGAGGAGTAAGTATTTTGTATCTGAACTTCCTAAGGCTGTCCCTTTCTCCCCGGGGTGACAATGTTTGATTCTCAACAGCCTATTGTAGTCTTGCTTGTTAAATGTGAAGTCTTTCTATGTAGCCCAGGCTAGTTTTGAACTCACGAGCCTCCTGTCTCATCCTCCCACGGGCACGGGTCAATATATCTGGCTCGCCCCGTGCAGTATTCTACAGAGAGGAAGGTGTCTACTTTCCTGTAATTCTGTTTGAAGTGTACAGATGATGATGTTATGACTAAATGTAGACACGGTGGGGGTGCTTGAGGCATATCTCAGTTGGTAGAACGTTTGCCTAGAATGCAGAAAGCCCTGGATTTGGACCTAGCACCGCCTAAACCTGGTGTAGTGATGTATACCTAGGATCCCAGAACTCAGGGTGGAGGTTGGGGTGGAGGCATGAGAATCAAACGTTCTAGGTCATCCTCAGCTACATCTTGAGTTCAAGGCCAGCCTGGGATACATAAGCTCCTGTCTCAAAATTCAAACGAACACAGTAGACATGGAGCAAATGATTTTAAAAAAATGAGATGGTCCCTGGTAGGATGCCAGGAGGGGTGCTTGGTTCTGCTTGATGGGCAGCCCCTCCTTCAACCTTAGGGACAGATGATGAGAGTGAGGGACACAGGGCCGGGGCACCAGGGTGGGCTCCAGTAGCTGACGGCCCCTACTCTCTCCTGCAGCCTGCTCCCCAGAGATAAATCGCTCTACCTCACCTAATCCCGCCTCCCCTCCCTCCCTGAGGCTCTCTGGAGGGCACTGCTCGAGCCGGAAGGGCTGACCACAGGAGAGAGGCCATGGCAGCAGGCAGGGTGACCGGCCAGCAGTGATACACCTATGCCCCAGGGCTGAGTCTCTCCCTCGACCTCCCACCAGACTCTGCAGAGGCAGCCCACCGCCCACCACCAGCCCAAAGAACCTGCAGGAACCTTCTGCCCGCTGACCTGCTTGCTCCAGGGTAGCTGTGGACCCCACTCCTTGGCCTGCACACAGTCCCCTGCGTCTGGACTTCTGGCCCCAGCCCAAGCTCACCGGGCTGCCCCCCCTCGAGGTTGCTTAGCAACAGACACCCACCCCAGATGCTGGGCCAGCCACAGGTGTGCTCTCGGTGTACACAAAAGATGCTGAAACCCACGCGCTGTGGGTTCCCTGTAAGTAGTTCACTGTTTTAGAACTGTGCTGAAGACATCTGTAAGATTATTTTGTGGGGAGAAAGAAAGTTTCCTTTAAAGTAAAAAAAAAAAAATTTATAAGACCTTTAGCACAGTTTTTTTTTTTTTAAGTTTTATCTTAAGGGAGACATGTGCACAAACAGCTGTCAAACCGATTCTTATCTGCACACAGAGAGAATGGGAGCTTTTAAGCCACAT
>JAQHUG010000077.1:1150047-1163100 GCA_028555095.1 Dicrostonyx torquatus | reverse complement strand
CGGTCGCACATGGTTGCCATGGAGCAGGGGCCAGCCAGCTGCTGCGAGCTCCTGAGGAAGGTGCTGGCGCCGCTCAGGCAGCAAAGGAGAGCCGGTCGCTACAGAAGCCGTGGCACATCTCCTGATAACTTTTTAAGAAGACATTAAGAACACATTAAGAAGATCATACATCATGACCAAGTTCTTTTCTTTCAATGGCTGCAAGATTGGTCCTGCATCAGAGCCAGGCCTGGACTCCCGAAGTAGCACATGGTGGTGGCTTCACTTGGTCAGAGCCCTGCCTTCCACTCCGCAAGCAGCTTGAGTGCCTGTGTACAGGCAAATACATCCCTGACTCGGCTGTGTATGGGTAGAAGGAGACACAAAACTCTCTCAGTAGATCTGTATTGACGGGGTGAAGGCAATCATACCCAACAGTGTGAAGATACAAGAGAGGGTCAACCTTGGACTCTCCAGGTGAGACTTAGCTCTCCGGCCACTGAAAAGCATTGCTAAAATCCCAGTGGCTAAAGAGTGTCCCCAAATGTCAGCATATCCTAGAGAACAATGTGTTTTCATATGCACAGTCGGATTTTATATGATTTCACTGCGGGGCTGGGATGTGTCTCTGTGTTCACCTAGCAGACCAGACGCCCTAGTTTCCATTCTCAGAGCTACATGAAGAGAAATCATCTTTTAAAAAGATGTCGGTGTGAAATAGATCTAACTATGCAGTGTAGGTGTGAACATCATGTCTGAGGGGAAAATAGCAATGGGACAGTCATGGGCTCCTGGAGACGATGAGTGAGGGTCTGTGCACAGTGTGACCCCTCGGAAACACACACCAGCTAGAGACAGTGTGAGGCCAAGGGATGGGAGGGTTTTTTCAAACCTTCCTTCAGGAAGCATCCTAGACCAGAGTCCTTCCCCCAGGCTCTCAGCAGCTGTTAGTGGTGACACTTCAAGGTAATAATTGTCACATTCTCTATGGGGAAGAATGACAGTGTCCTGGCAGGGAGGGGTTGGGAGGCTACTGTCACACTCTGTGACACAGCTCTTGGCTTGGTTTCCCAGTGTTTGACCCAACTCTTTGAGGCAGGGGCAACTGTCCTGCTCTCCACAGAGGAGTCCTGCATTTACATCATCTCAGAACCTCCCATCTTCCCAGCGAGCCACACCCTTCATCCAGAGAACTCTTAGATGTAGGTGCAGGCTTGCTGAGAGCAGTTTCCTTTCAAGGGCGTGTTGTAATCCTCCTGGGAAAGAAACGGAAGAAAACACCGAGCAAAGTCAATCACCGCGCAGTTGCATCCGCGCAGCCTGGCAACGCGGAACACAAGCCTCCAGTGGAGCTACGCTGTCCTTTCTGGATATGTGGAACTCGCTGGTGCCGTGGCGATGGCTTCCACAGTTGAATGTCCATCTCTTGCTTTTATAAGACACCACTAGACCTACAAGGACAGTCCCAAATCAGCAGAGCCTGAGGCTATGGGAGTCCAGCAAGGTGTGCCCACATTTCATTGTCGTGCCAGGCGGGTTGGGTCATTTGTGAATAGTTTGCATGTCTGGGCTGGCCTTTTGGGTGCTGAAGTGGATTCCAACTGTCTTCTTCCATTTGAGCCACCATAACGGGGTACACAGGTGGGCTCATCACCAAAGATAGCATCACCAAAGATACAGCTCTCGAGACTGGTAAGGCTGAGATGCTGCTGAGGGACAAATTCCCAATCATGGAAACCTGCCTTGTGCCCTCACACAGCAGAGGTCCAGGCAACTGTTTTGGGTCTATTAGGGCACAAATCCCGATAATGAGGGCTTCATCTCTTGACCTAATGGTCTTCCACAACCTCCATATTCTATGACATTGAGGGCTAAGGTTCCAATGACTCTGGGAGGCAGAGAGGTGAGGGACAGGCATGCAGCTTGTAGCACCAAATGCAGTGGGTGTTGTTGACATTCCCCGGGTCTCCTTTACTGGCAGCTGTTCCCACTCTTGTCCCAGAAGGGAGGGAGGGGGACAGAGAGCCCCCAGAGCTGCCCACAGCTAATGCCTCGGCAATGGAGAAGCTCACTGTGGAGGCAGCTTGAGCAGGGTCACAAGAGCCTTGTCCTCCCTTAGCCGCTTGGAGCCAATGCCTCCCTCTGCTCTGAGATCTCGCTCAAGCAGAATCTACGACTGAGGTCCTGTGTATTCCTACAGAAGCAGACTCCAGATGCCAGCTGAGTCCATAGCCACAGTCGGGCCACATCCATGATATTCATAAATAGTTGTTTCTATACACACAAGTCCCAGCCTGTGAGCACCAGCCCAAGCCTTGGGAAGTGGAGTCTCCTTCATTCCACTGTCATCACAGCCACACCCCACAGAGCACCTGGTCCAGCATTGTGGGCTGTCCCTGGGCTCTGCATCTCATAGCTGTGGCATGGGCCAGGGACTCCCACAGCTGCAGTGCCCTCCATGGCCAGGGCCAGTCTGTAGTCTGGACCTAAGAGCCATAGCCTGTCATTGAGAAAACCTTGAACTACTGTCGCAACCTGTCTCCGCTACTCCAGGGTCTCCCCTTCTTTTCTAAAACCAGACTTCTGCCTGAGCTCCTCTGTCCATCCTTTCCCACAGCTAGGAGGGGACCCCAACAGGAGACAGTTATTCCTGCTGTCCTTCTTTCCTGGAGGAAGGCATGGCTGACCCTGAGATGGTCCAAGGACCTCTTCCTTTGGAAGAGACCCAGAAGGTTATCCATGTTAGCGTGTGGGCAACACGCAGAAGAATTTCCAACGTCCACAACACTCGAACTCAATCTGCTTGTGCATCAAGAATGAAACTGAGAGCCACCTTGCCTCTCCCTACTGGGCCCCAGGGACACCAGTCAGAGAGGGGCACAAATTTTTGCCTCTAGTGGCTTCAGAAACATTCATGTTAGCTAACTATAAAGCTGCAACCTTATATACTAAGTCACATATGAAGATAATTTAAAATGCCAACCATGTGCCTGGTGGCAAGAGGAGAATGAGGGAAGAGCAGAGACGTTCAGTCCATCTGAGGTCTTGGTGATTTCCTTGGGGAGGTGGCATCTGAGGTGTGCCCGGCAATGGGATTTGGTTAGGTTTGGGTTTGGACTGGGATTAGAGTTGGAGTTGGGGAAGGATTTGGGGTTGGGCTAAGGCTACAGGCTGAGGTTGAAGTTATAGTTGGGATTTTGGTCAAATTAGGGTCGGAAGTAGGATGCATTGGGGTTGGGGTTGGGCAAGAAATGAGGTTGTGGATTGGTGTCAGAGTTTAGTGCTGGGGTTAATTAATTTAAGACTGTCATTGGGGCTAGGGTTAAGGTTCCATCTAAGGTACCATCAGGATTGACACTGGCTCCAGCCTGCTGGGCTCCCATTCCCAGACTCCCAGCCTGCCTCTCTCCATGACAAAGGTTCTCATCAAGGATTGTGGAGCCCACACTGGTGTAGGAGGCTCTCTCATCGGGAGCAGGTCAGGTGCTCTGTGGAGATACGGTGCTTTCCCTCCATCCTGCACCTCTGCACCTCTCTCCTGGTGCCCAGGCCTGCACCAGCTGCACAGTGGTGATGGTAGGATGTGGAACCCATGTATGGTGTGCAGGCAGAGAAGGCAGGAGGTGAGTAAAGCACCTGTGTATTTCCCACATGAGGTAAGATGTGCCCGGCTGGCATGTGTGCCTTTGTATGGAGCACCGTATTTGTGATGCCCACATGCATTGGTGCCACACATTAGTGTATGCATGCTGAGCATGTTTGTATGTGGCACTGTCAGGTTTCCTTTGGGCCACAGCTCACAAATAACGACACAAAGACTTCTTATTAATTATGAAAGCTGGGCCTTAATTTAGGCTTGTTCTCAACTAGTTCTTATAGTTAACCCATTTATATTAATCTGTGTTGTGCCACGTGGTGCTGCCTTTCTCCGTACTGCTCATCCTGCTGCCTCTGTATCTGGCTGGCAACTCAGCCTTTTTTCTTCCCAGAGTTCTCTCTTTGCCCGGAAGTCCCACCTATACCTCCCTGCCTAGCTATTGGCCACTCAGCTTTTTATTACACCAGTCACAGCAATACATCTTCACAGTGTGTACAAATAGCCCACAGCAATGTGGTGAGTGCAGGACATATGTGTACATGGTATTCATAATAGTGCATATGTGTGGCCGATGTTCATGTGTGATAGCTCAAATATAACATAAGCACATACACCCACATGCATACTAAACCCACACATGGATGCATCAGACAAACGACACCGAGTTCATGGATGTATAACACACACCAAATGCACACATGGCATACATACATGTTTTTAACATGCACAGACACCATGTAAGAGCAAAGCAAACCCTCTTAAACATGTATATATATGCACACTGCATACATAAACGTACCACCCACAAACAGCTCCTATGTACACAAATACACCAGACACAGAAGTGTATCTTGCACACTGTTGCCCATCACATTCATACAATACACACCACACAGCCATGCATTCTGGGTAACATGTTAATTATTCATTAACTAGCAGGCAAATGATCTGTCCTTGGATGCTGGGGAGAACTTACATGCAAGAAAGACCAGACAGTGCTCTGAACTGCTTGGCCATTTCTCTAACCCCACATCAGTTCGGCTTCTCAATATGTCCAAAATTAATTAGCTCAAGTTCACTAGGTGCTGGAGGTCAGCCATTCAGAATGGGAGGCTGTGGGTGTGCCTATTACGAGTGAGGGCTGTGGATGTGGCCTACCAGGGGACAATGTGAGACTGTTCCAGAAAAGCATGGAGGGAGGTGATAGGCAGTGGGGGGAAACAGGAAGATGGTGAGAAGGTGATGTGGGAAAGATGGTGGCCTAGGGACATCTCGTGCACTGCCAGCGTATCCTACACATGGTAGGACACGCACCCACACAGGCTTCCACACTTTGGTTCCGTGGACATTGGTATTGGTGGGATCCCAGTGACTTCAGGGAAGGAATCCAAAGAAACACACATTAAGCTAGGATTCCCAGAGACACACTGAGGCGTTGAGTTGTGATGATGGGCAGAAGAGCCAAACACAATCGCCAAATGCACAAGACTGGTTAGCAGCCCTTCTGTCAATCTGGAGGTGAACAAACAGCCCTTAAAAAATTAAACAGAGAGCCGGGTGGTGGTGGCGCACGCCTTTAATCCCAGCACTCGGGAGGCAGAGGCAGGCAGATCTCTGTGAGTTCGAGGCCAGCTTGGTCTACAAGAGCTAGTTTCAGGACAGGCTCCAAAGCTACAGAGAAACCCTGTCTCGAAAAACCAAAAATAAATAAATAAATAAATAAACAGAGGCCAGGTGTGGTGGCACACGCCTTTAATCCCAGCACTCCGGAGGCAGAAGCAGGAGGATCTCTGTGAGTTCAAGGCCAGTTTGGTCTACACAGCAAGTTCCAGCCTAGCCAAAACTTTTTTTTAAATTATGTATTTGTTGTCTGAGTACTGATTTGTGAACATAGCAGCCTGGGTGTAGAAATCATAATTCTAATGCACGCACGGCAAGAACTGTAAGAACTCCATGCTCTCCACCCCGAGCCCTTTCTCCAGCCCCTTGGTTTTCTTATCTTGCCCACGATTTTTGACTTGTTATAGTGAACATATATATAATTGAATAATGTACGACAGAGAACTTTGTTGGTTTAGGGTTTTTTGTTTTTACATTTTTTAGATGTTTTGAAGATTTTCCTGTGTATGAGTGTTTTGTCTGCAAAATCCTCCTCCCCTCCCCTTCCCTCTCCTCTCCTTCCCATCAGTCCCCTCTGCCCGCCCAGAGAGTTTCACTTTTGTTTTTGTGTCATGTATCATTCATGATTTTATGTGGCTGTATGAAGCACAGGAACCGCAGATGAGAGAGAACACCTGCTATTCGTCATCCTGAGATCGGCTCCCTTCACTTAACATGACTGTCTCCATTGTGTGGGACATAGGGTATTGCCAAAGCTTCCTTTGTTATTAGCAAAGTCCTGTGCTTTCTCCACTGGTGGGTCCCCTTTTCTAGCTTCACCTATGACCCTCCTTATTTTTGCATATCTGCTGTGGTGGGGCACATCTTCCCACAACAAATAAAGACTATCTCTGCACAGAAGAATCCTGGTCTCCATGTACCTTCACCAGCATGAGAAGCCTTCCCTTCCCTCCTGTCTTTCGTTGTCCCTGCCTCTCTGTACTGTTCATTCTCACGGTGTGGTCACACAGCCAGCCCCTGCACTGCTGTCCTCCAGGCCCCCTGCACCTCCATCTTCCAGGCGCCCTGCACCTCCACCCTTCAGGCCCTCTGCATCTCTGTTCTCTCACTTCACCCCTGGAGTTTCTGTGTGTGTCCAAGTCTCATCTCACGAGGACACCAGACGGACTGAGCCCAGGCCCACACTAACAGCCTCGTCTAACTTAACCGTTCTTTAAAGCTCATCCCTAAGGCGCTGCATTCTGAGGCCTTGGGCACCAGGATGTCAGCAGGTGAATTTGGGGACACTCGATCTCTTCTGTAGCAGTGTGAACCTCCCCACGTCTCCAGCACGACAGTTAGCCATAGTTATCTCTCCTTCTTGCCTCCAAACTCCACCCTCACGTTATGCTGGCCCACAAAATGTCGGTATAACTGCGCCAATAAACTATGTGAGCACAAGTGGAATTATAAATCCGGGTGCCTCTGGATTGGACAGGCAACAGAGGAAATCAGGGTCGCGTGTAAGAGAGCTTAGAGAAGAGTGTGGCTAAGCGGAAACACTGCTCTGCCAAAGAAAGTGTTTATGTCCAGTGTGCTTCAAAACACAAAAAGACAGCTCCCAAGCTTGCCATCTCCATGCAGCCGTAAGTACCTCTTCCACCTGACCGTCCCCAAGACGGTCTACAGGAGAGTTACAGGAGAGTTTTGAAGGCAGATACACAGACCTGATCTTGAATCCTGGATTTTTTAAAAACATTTTTAGTTAATTTAATGTGCATTGACTTTTTTCTGCATGTATGTCTGTGCGAGGGTGTCAGATCCCCTGGAACTGGAGTTACAGACAGTTGTGGGTGCTGGGAATTGAACCTGGGTCTTCTGGGAGAGCAGTGCTCTCAACCTCTGAGCCAGCTCTCCCGCCCCTTTTAATTATTAGTTTATTTTATCTGTTATGTATCTGTACATGGTGTATGTACCTGGTGACCTTGAAGGCTAGGGAGAGAGTTACCGAAGGTTGTGAGTTGCCATGTAGGTGATGGGGATTGAACCTGTGTCCTCTGGAAGAGCAAATATTGGATTCTTATCTGCCCAACACAGGACTGGCTTAAATATCAGAACTGATGTGAGGGACATATAGAATAAAGCAAGTAATAACTATGACAGGTTGTATTTTTAAATTAATGCCTTTCAGAGCGAGTCTTTTCTCATGTGTGAAGCAGTTGCGCCTCCTGGTGGTGAAAACTAAGAGCTGCACCTTACGTAAATAATCCTGACACTAAATTGCGCACTTGTGTGAAGCAATGTATTGGAATCCAGTTCTGACATGAGCAGAGTTACATAGGTCATTGCCCGTCGTGCTAAGCCTCCATATCCCAGTCCTCTCCCAACAGTTACAGCCACCCTGAAGCGGCCGCGACAACAGTATAATACCACTTGGCGCGCAGTAACCCTTAAGAGACAGTCCGCCAAGACAAAACTATTCAGGCTCTGGCACTGGGCCCACACCGATACCCTTCCATCTGGTGAGCAGGTGAGACAGAAGGGTACCCAGCTCTGGTATTGTTTGGTTGGATGGTGGATTGGTTTGGTTTGGGGAGTTTTTGGTTTGGGGATTTGTTTTCTTGTTTCTCTCTCTCTCTCTCCCTGGGTGGGTGACCCTGGCTTGGAGTCCCTAAGCAAAGAGAGAGAGAGAGAGAGAGAGAGAGAGAGAGAGAGAGAGAGAGAGAGAGAGAGTAGATTATTGCAGACTCCGGAGATTTCACAGGAGTAAAACATACCTTTGGGTTGTATGAAGCACCACCCAGATTTCTCTCTTAAGCAGAAAGTGTGCCCCCAGCATCGAGAGTCTAACTGTGGGGTGGCCACATTCCCCTGTGGTCAGGTTTTAAAACGTCATCCCAGAAGTCAGACCAAGAAAGACTGAACTTACCATAGATTTTTCCTCCAAGAAAGGAGGAGTTTGGGTCACTGGGGGTGGAAGGTGGCAATCTCCATTACCTCCATTTGCCTCTGACAACCTTGTCTGTGTCCCTGCCCCTGCTGTGACTCCCTGGAGAGTTCATTTCTCAAGGGACTGAGGAGGAGCCCACATAGAAGGCCTGCTTTGGAGCTGGCCGCCCCTCCCGGGAGATGAAGTGCTGGAAGCCAGGCCTGACTGCAGACTGCAGGGACCCTGGAGAAGACGCCCCTGACCCAGCCCTGCCCTCCTCCCACTCTCCTCAGAAGATGCTAGGCTGCTGTTTTCACTTGCACACTGACATCCTCTGTAGCACCAGTCACCATCGCTACCTTACGGAAACAACCTGTGGAGTCACAGTACGGGCCGGAAAATGGAGGCAGCTGGAAACAACGCTAAGTGAATCAATCCAATTTCAGAAAGAAAGATATCACATTTTCTCATTTGTGGGTCCCAGATGTTTTTAAGCTAAATTTTTTCTTTGACAGTTCATGCATGTGTGCCTGTGTGGATGTGCACGTGTGTGCGTGCGTGCGTGCGTGCGTGTGTGTGTGTGTGTGTGTGATTCTGCATCTCTTACTCCTACTCTCAATTACCTCCTTCCCACCCTGTCAATGCTTCTCCCTCCGCATGAATCTCTTTCTCTTGCACACCTTTTTGTTCTGTTTTACGGCCCACTGAGTTTCACCAGAGCTGTCTGTATGACCACAGATTCAGAACCGTTCATTAGAGCCTGGTGTGTGTGTGTCACCAGTGTGGACACATTTGAAGATAGGATTTCTTCCCTCCCAGGATCCACCAGTAGCTCAGCACTCAGAAGAATGGATCTCTAAGAGCCTGTTTTTTTTTTTTTTAGACAGGTCTTCCGGTGTAACCTAGGCTGGCCTTGGACTTGCAATCTCCCTGCTTCAGCCTCACAAACCCAGGAAATCATGAGTGTGTGCTCCCATGCCCAACTTTCTCCAGGCTCTTTTTTCAGCCAACAGAAACATAATCTGTGTGAAAGGCCGAGGAGGCCTCTGCTTGCTCCTAGATCAGCCCCTTCTTTCCTGCTGCCGTATGGGAAAGAAGAGCACGACTTCAGGCCTGTACTGACAGAGCCCTGTGGCCTGGGCTCACCATGAATACCGACCATCTCATTGTCTTCCCATTAATCTGTGCAGTTGTGAATTGCCTGAACTTCATAGATAAAAGTACTGATGCCCAGTGGCGTCAGTGACTGGCCCAGGGTCACAGAACTAGGAGACAGTGGCGCCCATGTGAGCATCAGCCAGTGTGGTACCTGATTCTTCTCTCCAGTTTGATGTCTGCTCCATAAGAGACCACTCTTTCCACCTCCAAGTCAGGGACCCGCAGCTGTCTTACCGTTTCTCTTATAAACTAAGAGTGAACCCATGAACCCATTCCTAGGCTGATCGTGACTGAGCAAAACCAAGCCGTCAAGTTGACACTCTACCCAATCCTGATGAAGGGAGATAGTGGGTGTGGGACTGACCTTAACTGGCTCACGCTGGACCTGTTTACCTTTGTTTTTAACGTCTTCATTTTCTGAGCTAAATATAGCTCCCCAAAGTGCTTTCATGCAAGTGTACAGAGCTGTATTCAGATCCCCAAAACCCATGTAAATCTGAACACGGTAGGACCGTCTGCAGTCCTAGCACTCTATGGACACAGTAGGACCATCTGCAATCCCAGCGCTTTATGGACACAGTAGGACCGTCTGCAATACCAGCACTCTGTGGGCACAGTAGGACCATCTGCAATACCAGCACTCTATGGGCACAGTAGGACCATCTGCAATCCCAGTGCTCTATGGACACAGTAGGACCGTCTGCAATCCCAGCGCTTTATGGACACAGTAGGACCATCTGCAATCCCAGCGCTTTATGGACACAGTAGGACCGTCTGCAATCCCAGCACTCTGTGGGCACAGTAGGACCATCTGCAATCCCAGCGCTTTATGGACACAGTAGGACCATCTGCAATCCCAGTGCTCTATAGACACAGTAGGGCCGTCTGCAATCCCAGTGCTCTATGGACACAGTAGGGCCATCTGCAATCCCAGTGCTCTATGGACACAGTAGGGCCATCTGCAATCCCAGTGCTCTATGGACACAGTAGGGCCGTCTGCAATCCCAACACACTATGGACATAGTAGGGCCATCTGCTATCCCAGCACGCTATGGCAAGATAAGCAGTAGAAACAGAACCTGAGAGGCCTGTGAGCCGGCTAGCCTGGCTCTGCAGCAGCTAACAAGTCCTGACTTCAATGAAATAGAAGCTAAGGACCATCATCCTAGGTGGTCTTCTGACCTCCACCCATGTGCGTAGCACAAGGCACACATATGCTTGCATTCGTCTTCAATGTAGATTCTATATGATCATTGAGACACAGACACACACACACATCAAATTGTCGCACAAAAATTGGAAGGTTCTTAATTTCTATTTCAAACTTATTCAAGAATTTTTTTTTAAAACCAGATCTAAATTATGTACTCTAACATGTTTAGATTTTAGGGATACAAACTGGTAATCTGGGCCAACGCATGTGTCATCACCATTCTATACCAGCTGCCTTCCCATCCCCCCCAGAAACCCACTCACACCTCTTGCGAGCCAACCCCCACCTGCTCTACCACCACCACCCCCTTCCAGGCACCCACTATGCTGACTCTGTCACTCCAGCCTGTCTTTGCCTTTTGGAGAGTCCCATGTCACCATCCGTGCTGTTTACATGTCTGCTTCTCGAACACAGTCGTTTTGAAGTGGGATCCTGTCGTCTGTCATTGCTCCTCACTGTTCCATAGCGGATCCCTTAGTGACGGGCAGAGCCATTTGTTTTCTGCTTTGCCTGTTGACAGTCACATGAGTTTCTAGCTTCTGGCAGCGATACCCAGAGCCACTGTGAACATTCTTGTTCACGTCTTCTTGTACATATGTTTCCATTTATTTTGGGTAAATACGGGGGAGTGAGAATCCTGGATCATAGGGTAGGTGCATGTTTAACTTCAGCAGAAGCTGCCAAACTGTCTTCCCGGGCAGGCAGACAATCTGGCCAACTGATTTCAACAACCCATCTCACCAGCCAGAATGAGCCACCAACTGCCCTCCTTCCCAAAGACTACACAACCAGTCTGTGGGTTTCTGGAGGCTGGAGTGACTTCAGGAGCCATGTCGGCGCTGGCCAGAGGCAGACGAGAGATGTGGAAAGATGCCCACATGGCATGATGCCCAACATCTTCCCAGCTCCCCTGCTGACCTCCCAGGCCTGTATGCAGAGAAATTCTGAGATGTCCCAAATGTCCTTATGAAAGCCGG
Organism: Dicrostonyx torquatus; assembly: GCA_028555095.1. Taxonomy (NCBI): domain Eukaryota; kingdom Metazoa; phylum Chordata; class Mammalia; order Rodentia; family Cricetidae; genus Dicrostonyx; species Dicrostonyx torquatus. The sequence goes on along the minus strand of JAQHUG010000077.1, from coordinate 1,151,647 downwards.
ACTACAGAGTGGGACAGAAGGGAAGGTCATTAGTAACTGCTGAGGAAGGCAACAGAAAAGCCTATTCCCAGTCCTGAACACCAATGCCTTCATATAGCCTTTCCGATGGCTAATGCCCCGGAGCCAGCAGTGAGAGGTTTATTATGGTTAGCCCTCTATCCCCAGGCTCCTGCCCTTCATCTACAGCCAGTACGGGTTGGGTACCAACTGCTATGTTTTCCCAAAGTTGTAGAAAACTGTCTTTAATAAAAAAGGATGTAGCGACCGCTTTCAGTCAAAGCACTGACTCTTCCCTTGGGCCGCAAGCATCCAATAGGCCACGAGAGAAGCCATAAAAATGTGGCCTCTCACACGGGGGAATGTCATTCAATTGGTAGAATGCTTGCCTAACATGCAAAAAAAAAAAAAAAAACCAACCCGGACCAATCCCCAGCACTGTGAAAACTGAGTGTGGTGATTCACACCTGTAATCACCACACCGCACAGAGGAAGCAGAAGCTAAAGGATCAGAAGTTTCACGTCATTGTTGGCTAAGATACCCGAGATTCCAGCTTTGAGAGAGAGAGAGAAATGTCTAACCCCTTTTGAATCTCTCTCAAGTCACTAGATTCTGCAGTCCCTTGGGGTTGACTATGTGGCAACTGTGTTGCCACATCTAAACCACGCCTTCAGATTATCCAACCATAGGTAACTGGTGCCAGCTGACAGGCTAGAGAATGTCTCTGCAACCTGGGTGCTCCCTGCTGTTGTCCAGTCCCTCACCTGAGCCAGACCAACTAGTCTGACATGATAGTGGCCCAGGACCTCCAAACTTGTGACCCGCATCTGATCTGAAGGCAACCTGGGGCTTTGTCTCACAGCGTCAAGATGCAAAGACCTTGTTTCTTTTTCTGTCCTTTTCTCTTCTTTCCTTATTTTTTTCCCAGTGACTTTGTTTGGCTTTTGTTTTGCTTTTCGTTTGCCTGTTTTTGAGACAGGCCTCTTTACAGAGCCCAGGCTAGCCTGGAACTTGGGACCCTCCTGTCCACCTTCCAAACGCTAGGGCTGCAGTCACGTGCAACCATGCCTGGCTTCTTCAAGCTTCTTGAGTCGCCTCAAGCTAGTCTCGTTTCTTGTAGTTTCTGTAATGAAATACTTGAGGGGGATTAACTTTTTAAAGAGTATTTTATTTAACTTGAAAAATTTGAGGTCCTAAGTGCCAAGATAGGAGGGCCCTGCTGAGCTGGCCTCTGGTGAGGACCTGACAGTGGATGGCGTCACGGTGAAGGCAGACACAGGAATGAACGTGTCACAGTGGAAGCCCAGACACCCATGCCAGGCTGGTCTTGCTCTTGTACTCGCTCCCTCTCACACAGGAGCTCAGGGTCTTAAATCTACCTATTTACTCGCTAATCCCAAAGGTAACTCCCCCAACAACTTTAGGACCTCCCACATGGACCCTCCTCCTTAAGCCCTGGTGTGTGGTCCAATATATGGACCCTGGGGGGAGGGTGCAGAACACAGCCAAACCTTAACAGTGTCCCTCCTTCTTCCTTTTTTTAAACTGTTTTTTTCTAGATGGGGTTTCACTGTGTAACAGCGCTGGCTGTCCTGCAACCCG
>JAQHUG010000077.1:1132318-1149877 GCA_028555095.1 Dicrostonyx torquatus | reverse complement strand
ACACACACACACACACACACACACACACACACACACACACCATCTAGTAACCATCTACCTCCAGTTTCCTTCTCTCCAGCAATGGAGCTCACTCCCTAGTTCATTGAGGCCAAATGGCTAAGTAGAATGGATGCAGGCTCTTATTTTGGTCCCCACTTTCCCTCCCTCACCACCACTCCCAAGGTACCTGGGTCACTCACCACATCTTGGTGTCCTCCCCTTTAAGGATCCAGGGTGTGGCTAGTGTCCACACCTAGGAGTGCCTTTCATTTGCTCGCCCCATGGCTGGTATTATGAGAAGTGTTTCACTCATTTGCAGACTGGTGCTTGCTACCCCTGAGAAGGAAGGTTTGGCTAGGAGCTGAAGCGGCAGCCTAGCTGTAGATCTGCTAGTTGGGCCACACTGCTGCTTACTCTTCTGCCCCAGAAGAGGGAGTGAAGGGCTGACAAGTGCCAGCTCCTCCAAGCAGGGGAGAGAACCGGCAGAGAGGAGCCAGGAGGTGTCTGCCCTCACAGACACAGTCAGGATTTAAGCCCAGAAAACAAGACTGCTTCAGCATGGGTTCGAGGGCTGCATTTTACCATTCGGGTGGGTTTTTTTTGTTTGCTTGTTTGTTTTGTTTTGTTTTTAGATAGTGCAGGACAGGTTTCCACATAAGTATATCAAGCTTGGTGCCTCCAAAGATCATCACTGGGCAAGTGTCTCTCAATGCAGCCAGGTTCTCTGTCAGTCCCTCAGGGGTGATGAAATTGCTTGCTACAGATCCCAAAGGCAGCTTGCATAGCCCCAAGTCCCTCCCTTCTCTGCCCCAAAGCCATGGTCAGTTATCAATGGCCATTAGTCTCCACTTTATAAAATACCTTAAATGACTCCAGGGCCACATGTCAGGGAATGGCCCAAGACTGAAAAGATACCAGGCTGTGTTCTGTACCTGAGTCACCAGGGAGTGCCCTTCTGGCCATACCTACCTGATTCAGTCTCCAAGATTCCAGTAGTCTTCCAGCATCCCAGAAACCCCACCCAGTCTGCAGACCTAATGGCCACTGACCGAGTACCCATTCCCTTCCCCTCTGTGGATTTTATCGAAGCCTTTGCAGGTTAAGCAAGTCCTGTCCCTGTTCCCACTTGCACTGACCCTCCTGGGGTACCCCACAGCAACCCTTCTTCCTGAAAATCATGGGGGCATAGAGTTCTCACATCCTCTTCACCTCCAGAATCTACCTACGTGGTTCAAGGCAGCTCTCCCAAGAGGAAAGCCATAGGGCAGGAGTTACTCTCAGCAGTGAAGCGGAACAAAGACAGGAATGAAGGCAGTCTCAGGGATACATTGCCAGTTGGCAGCAATGCTACACGATCAGAACTCCTGATGACATACGGCACAGTTTAGGTGGTGACAGACTGTCTTCTTGAGGTCTCCCTGGCCACTAGCTGTGAGGGAACCTTGATGGACGTTGCTTGTTCCCAACCAAGCCAGAGAACCTTGACCCTTCAGGAATGTGCTATGGGCGAGCCAGTGTGTAGGCCCGTATCTTCTCCCAGCTTCTGTAGAGGGTGAGATGGCCCTGAATCCTCCCAGTGAGACAGTCTGTGAATGCTCAGCTGATGCTCAAGTCATCTCCCCCACTTTGGGGCTCCTGGGGGCCCTACATCAAAATGCAAGAGAGTGTTAGTCAGATAACTGTTTCTCAGCTGCTCTCTGTAGCTGGACTGTGCAGAAACTTTGGTGTGTGCATGTGTGTGTGTGTGTGTGTGTGTGTGTGTGAGAGAGAGAGAGAGAGAGAGAGAGGGAGAGAGGGAGGGAGAGAGGGAGGGAGAGTGTTGCGAATTAGCTCGATATGTGAAATAACCAGGCTTAAGGATAACAATTATATTTTTAATTGTTATAATGGGAAAATTCACACCACAAGAATGGGAAGCCCAACTTCCTCTGTCCAGCGGGGATGCCCAGCGAAAGCGCACACCTGGTCCCTGTCCGTTTTTTTTCCCCCCTGGGCTCCAGGTAGCCACGCCTTAACAGTGTGTAATTGGTTAACAGAGCTTCCCCATCAGGAGAGAGAGAGAGAGAAAGAGAGAGAGAGGGAGGGAGGGAGGGAGGGAGGGAGAAAGAGAGAGAGAATATGCGGTGTACTTGCCTTGTGGGTATACATGGATGCCTGGGGTTGACAGCAGGATGTCTACCTCAATTGCTCCTCCACCACATTTTTTAAGACAGAGTCTCTCATTCAACCTGGAGTGTGCCATTTCAGCGAAGCTGGCTGCCCAGCAAGCCCCAAGAGATGGAGCTGCAGGCATGAATTGCTGTCTTCCATTTCTGGGTAGATTCTGTTGATCCAAACTCAGGTTCTCAGGCTTGCACAGCACCTTACCCACTGACCCAACCCTTCGGACCCTATCAATCCTTAATGTGATGCTCATGACAAGCCCAGGAGGTAGGCAGGATTACCTCCACTTTGTAGATGGAACACTATAAATGGAGGCTCGAGAAACAAAGTGTCTAAGCCAGGACTGGAGGCCAGAAAGCCTCTATCTCAAAGGGCAGGCTCTTGCTGCTGCCAGAAGCTAACCAGAGCTTTTGGGAAAAAGACTATGAAAGATGCACGGTCCTGGGCCTCTTCTCCAGACTGGAGGCCCCGCGGCTACCCTTCACTGCTTTATGGAAGCATCTTTAGAAAGAGGATGTGATGCAGTAGGACCTGCCATACCCTGGCCTCTCCCTGTGTCCTTCACCCAGCAGGCACCATCCCTCATCCTGGACCCACAAGCAGACACCACACCACAGCTGGATCTGTGAGAAGATGCAGATTTATTTTGGGAACAGACTTGGCATCCTGAACCCTAACCCCTCATCTCATACCTCCTAAAACAACCCTGGTAGCTCCGACAGTCACAAGCTTGTCCCCAGGGCTGAACCAGACCCAGAGTAGAGCAATGACCTCAGAGTCAAAGCCTGGGGCCTGTCACCGCCTGAGTAACCTCCACCCACCTACCCCCATTCCCTAGAGTCCAGGAAAACCCAACCAGAGGCAAAGTCCTGCCCACACTGGCTGGCACAGGAACATCTGCAGGTTCCTCTCTGTAGAAAAGCAATTCCAACCAAGTCACCAAGCCCCAGCAGTGCTGGGAATAGCCAGCGTGACACTCAAGGAGAAGATGCCCAGGGACTGAGAAGAAAAGGAAGCTGAACCCAATATCCATATTTGAGGCTGCTCTAGGAGGAGGCCTGGTTTCCGTGCCCAAGTCCGAGGGGTTCGAAGAAATGAAGTCAGAGAGTATCAGCAGCTCCCTCCAACTCAGCTTGGATGCCATTGCCTCCTCTTCCCTAAACGTGAGGGACCTGGAAACTATGTCCCCCCCATCCTTTTGGAAATAGGGAACCACAGGTCCTGAGCTGCCATGCTGCACCCAGCCAGCCCAAGGGCCCAAACACGCAGTGTGGTGCAAACGTCTTTAAGTGAGGTGCATGCAAGAAAACCTTCTGCCAAGCATAATTCGTTATCGCACAGGCTGCCCCCAGCTGGAGTCCAGACTGCCTCCTGTCTTCCTGGATAATGCCTGTCTCCAGCTTCTCTCTGCCAGAGAGTATGCACCAGGGATATAGCCCTTGACTTCCACAGGCTCCACACCATGCTCCCCTGATCCCACAGCGGATAAGCCGATTCATAGTACATCACAGTAGCTGTAGCTCTCAGGCCTAGGACCCGGGGCCCATCAGTGACCCCCAAATGAACTCCAGACTCAGACTCAGACACTCAAAATCAGGGGCCATCACCAACATGCCTTGCCCTCTTCCCATCCCACCCGCAGACCCCTGTAGGTGACTCCCAGCCAAAGGCTCAGATGCTCAGGTGTCCCCTGCTACTGGTCCTAGGGGATGCCAACTGGACTGATGGGACGATGCAGAGCATTGCATGCTGGTATATTCAGTGGGGCTTCTCCATTTCCTACATGGCACTCCAGAACTCTGTAAACTCTGGAGCAGCATGGACTGGGTCGGGCTGCTCTACCACAAGGTCCTTCACACCTTTACTACCCATTCACACCTTTACTACCCAAGCCACTTCTGCACCCGTCATCTTCCTGGGTGACCTCAAGTCATCAACCAGAGAACTTGGCTGGTGGTGGTGTAGGAGGAAGAGATTTGTAGTAATATCTTGCTTAGGTGACATCTCTCAAAGCACACAAAAGCCCAGAGAAGGGTGGCAGGGCAAGGCGAGGCAGGGCGGAGGATAGATGTGGGAGCAGGTCAAGGGGCTCAGGACCACCCGGGCTCTTCTCTCAGGGCATCCTTTGCTCTGGAGGGTACCTAGACATTCTCTTCCTCAGGCATCCCAGCACCCAGGATGGGCTCACGGGTGGCCCTCTTTAACCATCCATGGAGTGGGTGGAGCAAGGCTTCAGGTCCACAGTCCAGTCCTCCTGGGACACCTGTTTGGCATTGCAGACAGATCCTGGCATCCTCAGTGGAACTCCTGGCTCTGAAGGGAGACAACACCAGTCAGCAGAGGGAGCCACAAGCTGGGCAGGGACCAGGCTTCTGCTTTGCAAGGGAGTCAGACATGCCCCCATCCCTGTTCCCTGCTAGCCCACTGATCCTATTCCTTTCTGCTATCTTCAGGGTCACTTCTCCTGTTCTTTAGATCCCAAAGTCATCAGTTCCTGAAGAGAGGGCTCCCAGGTGTCCAGTGTCACAAAGAACTTCCAGAGCTCAGCATTAGACCCCAGAGCTATGTCCACAAAGCTAACACGGCCCCTGGCTATTACACAGTGACAAAAACAAGCACTTCCTCTCCCCTGGGGCTGCCTGAAAACTTCCAGTCCACACTAAGCCAGGATCAAAGCAGGGTGTCTCTTGGGGAGCAGGGCAAGATGCAGTGTGGCCAAGCTCCAGACCTTGGCTGTAAGGTTTGTCCCAGCAGGAGGAAGGTTCTCACACCCGTGAGGGCCTCTGTCCTTTAGCCTAAGCCTAAACTCCACCCTGAGGAGAAAACAGAACCAACTAAGGGCATGTGGAGGGGCAGAAGACGAAAGGCAGCCATGGGGCAAAGTGGAGAGAGAGAGGGTGGGGAGAGAGCTGAGTGTGTGTGAGCACACAAATGTGGGGGATGCAAGGCCTATCACACCTGTACACTAACCACAAGATCATTTCCAGTACCAAGTACCAAGCCCCACCACTGTGAATTCCAGGCTCCACTCTCTGGCCATACCTGTTAGATGAGGGTCAAGTCAGGAGGTGAACAAACAGGATAGCCAGACCAATATTCAGCAGGATCACCATACAGATGAGGACAGTGTTGGGTACCTGAGGGCATGAAGGAAGGCTGTCTGAGTCACCAGGACCTCTAGACACCCCCACATGCCCAACCAGGTCACAAGGCTGGGCCGAGAAGTCAGGATTTCTGGAAGGTACTTCCTAAACACATCCTGATTTGTCCTAAGTTGGACCCTGCATCCTGGTCCAACTGGGAGAATTCTTGGAACTAATTAACCCAATCCAGGGTTAGGGCCTGGAAAGGACATATGGCAAGTCACATGGAGGGCGGTCTGGAACGCCTACCACTCGCCTTCCCAATGGTCGGCTTTACTCTCTGCTGCTGTGCTGGGTTCCTGGACTCCAACAGAGGCCCACAACTCAAGCCCTGTGGGAATCCTCCTCCCCCTCCCCCCAGGAAGTCCTCTTTGCTGTATCCTGAACCGAGAGGTGACTGGTACCCTGGCCGAATGCCATAGCCTCAGCAGATGCCCTCTATTGCTCAGTCTCCCACCGGCCGCTGCTCCTCTGCCTAGTGTCCCACTACCTCTAGAGTTGGCTCTTGTCCTGTCCTGCCTTCAGTTCCCCAAGTCATTTCACACACACACACACACACACACACACACACACACACACACACACACACACACACACACACACACACGCCTGGAGCCCCAGGGATCTCAGAGGCTCTGTATGCAGCATCCTCACCTCCTCTACCTCCACCTCGGCCTCTGCGGCCAGCGCCACCTCCTTACGACCCTTCTTCTTGACCTTGCTCAGCCCTCGGGCCTCTGTCTTGCGCGCCTTGGCCTTGGGCTCGGCTCTAGGGACAATGGGCTTGGGCTCCAGAGTGGCGGTTGTGGCGGGCACCGGACTTCGCGGTGCAGGGGGCTGCTCCTCCGAGGCGGTGGCGGAGGCAGGGGACGGGGGCGCTGAGTTGGATCCGGAGACCTCGGGCTCGGGCTCGGGCTCGGGCTCGTCCTCCAAGGGCGGGGGCTCGGGAGGCCCGGTGCGCACGGCATAGCTGTGGTAGCCGCGATACATTGCCACCTCCGGTTCCCGCGACGGCGCAGGCGGCGGCTGCAGCGCCTCAATGGCCATGTGATCCGAGGCTGGACGTGCAGGGCTGCGACGGCCCGCGCCATCGGATGGCGTTACGGGCCGGCTGCCCTCTCCACCGGGCTCGCCGTTCCAGGCGCCCGGACTCAGCAGGCCGTCCTTGGACGACCCGGGTCGGGGCCTCTTGGGTTGTGGGGGCGTTCCGGCCGGAGACGGAGGTCCGCCCTCGGGCTGCGGGGTCTCGCGCTCGTGCAACTGCGGGCTCTCCCGGGGCCGCTCGGGGAGGCCGGCGCCCGCACCCCGCTCTGGGGGCTCCAGCAGGCTCTCCGAGTTCTCCAGGATCTCCTGGAGCAACCGACGCTTCTGATACTCTGGACCTGCCAGGGACAACAGAAAGAGGTAGGCTTCGAACCCAAGGCCTGCTGGGCAGTCCTGGGCCAGACGTCTGTGAGCCGCCTTCATTTACTAGGCCGCCATTCATTGCACTGAGGTTCAGGCTGTGGTGGCAGCAGTCAATTTTAGTAACCCTGTGAGGTAGATGAGATTGTGAATTCTGTTGCACAGAGGAAAAGGACACCCAGAGACGTTAAGTCATTTGCCTAGCATCACACAGCAAAGGGCCGAGATGATGCGTTTAACTGGTCTCTTTCCATCCGTTTGTTTGAAAAATGGGACTAATCACCCTTTTCCTATTCTTTTAAAAGTTTACTTTGCAAAAGCCGCTGAACAACAGTCACCCAACGCAGGTTACTGCAGTGCTTCTTGTGACCAGTAGGGGGAACACTGTGTCTAGAAAGAAGATGCACCCCGTGCGATCACAGACTTTTGGATGGCGAGCTGCAGCCAGAATGATGTTTCAGATTTCCGCACTCAGCAGCCAGCGCAGCTCTGCCAAACGCAGGCTATGTCCCCTCCCCGATTCTTCACTCAGCCTCACCCCCACCGCCTGTTGTACCCTCTAGCTCCCTGAATGATTCTATCCCATTTTCGTGCTGTGAACCAGCAACCCTCTCTTCTTGCTCCATCTGCCAGAGCATCAAGTAGCTCTACCTGTGCAGTGGCTCTCAAAGGTGATTTCATATGCTCCATCGCCTGCTCTGGATCTCATTAGGTGTGTCAAGAACTCAAGAGTGAGCCCAGTTAGTGTCAAGTCGGATCCACAGACCTGGCCAGGGCCCAGAGTCTGACCACTCGATTAGAACTCATTCTCCATGTGAGATGCAGGAGACAGGAGCTGCAGCCACTGCGAGTTCACAGCAATCTTTCATGTCCAGAAAGTGGGCACTATTCTTGTACCCATGTCACAGCTCAGGGGTTGAGGGTTACCATTTGCCTTGCACAACGTCTCAAAGCTGGTGAGTAGGAGGCAAGGATTTAAACATAAGAATTTGTGTTATCCAAGGCAAAGCTGCCTGTGTGAGTCTATCTGATTCTGGGTCCTAGCTGCGTGTCTCCAGAGTCCAGCATGTTATCTGACACACAGGCAGTGCCTGATGAATGCCCCACTGTTGCAGAAGATTTGTTTAACTATGTAAAGATGCATTGCATTTGTTTAACTATGTAAAGGTGTATTGCATTTCTTTATGTGGAGAGTATTTGTTTAACTATGTAAAGGTTGTTGCATTTGTTTAATTATGTAAAGATGTTTACTTGCCTGCCTAAGGCACCTTATTGGTCTAATAAAAAGCTGAATGGCCAATAGCAAGGGAAGAGGTATAGGGAAGACTTTTGAGCATGGAGAGTAAATAAGAGGATGAATTTAGGCTCGAAAAAAGAAGGAAAAGAGATGATAGGAAGGCTCCAGGGGTCAACCAGCAAGGCATGCAGAAAGCAGAAAAGTAGGAAATACAGAATGAAAGAAAGGTAAAAGGCCCAGAGCCAAAACATAGATGAATCAAAACAGGTTAAATTAAGTTAAAAGAGCTGGGTGACAAACCTGAGCTGAGACTGAGCATTCATAGTTAATAATAAATCTCTGTGACTTTATTTGGGAGCTGGTTGGTGGCCCAAAGAAAATTCTAACCACATCCCACAAACTTTTGAAAGGTAGAGAGCCCTCTGACCCCCTCCCCAATGCACCAGAGATCTGTTCATCTCAGCATCACCAGCTTGCCTCATCTCTCTTGCCAAGAGAAGGGACAAAAGACAAGCTGGGTTGGGTCCCATTCACAGCTAGGAGCCTCATCTATCCCATCCCACTCTTGCACAGAGGCAGAGATGTGTGTCACCCATTAACCCCTGTATCCTCTCATCTCTTGTTTGTACCACACCCACAGGTACCAAAACTCTTAAGCATTCAGAGCTCCACTTAGGCACCTCCACCTTGTAGCAAGTGAGGAAAAGAGCCCACCCAAGGACTCCCCTACCCTCTCCACCCTTGGCTGGCCCTACCTGGCTGGTAGAAGTCTGGGGCCAGCTCCTTGGCCAATGTGCGGGCAATGTTGGATTCCTGGTTGGCAGCCAGGGCAGCCTGTTCCGAGGCCTCAGCCTTGGCTTTGGCGTGGCTTGTCCTAAGGAGACAATATGGTGGGAGATTTAGAATCTAGCTCTCTGGCCATCCTGTCTAAGACAGTGATTCGCCCTGGACAGAAGTTCTCACTTGGGATATGAGTATTACAGTCCCCTGGCCCAGACTAGTAGGCTTTCCCTAGGCCAGTCCTCTAGTCTCTAGGTATACACAGACTGTATTCCCCCAGCCTCCCTTACACTTAGGTATGGTTAGATGACTGCACCCTTCCCAGTGTATTCTGGGAAGACCTGTCGTATGTTATTTCCAGGTCTGATCAATAAAGCCCTTTTCCCTGTGACTGGTTGAATACAGAAGAGGCTATCACCCCCAGAACAGGATGTCTAACCTCCTTCATGTCACTGATTCTCTCTCCCTCCTTTGGCCAACTGATGAAGCCTGTAGACTCCTCCTCCAGACAATATTTTGTTTTGTTATTGAGACAGGGTCTCTAACCGTGTAGCCCTGGGTGGCCTTGAACTCGCTGTGTAAACCACATGGGTCTTGAACTCCCAGAGATTTGCCTGCCTCTGCCTGTCAAGTGCTGGAATTAAGACCATGGACCATCCCATCTGCCAGAACCACGTTCTTTTAAAAAAAAAAGAGAGAGACAGGCAAGATAGCTCAGTAGGTAAAGGGGCTTGCCAAGCGAGCCTGGACTAGAGTTCAATCTTGTGAACCCATGTGAAGGAAGAAACCAACTCCACAGAGTTGTTCTGTGACCTCCATGCAAACACACACACACACACACACACACACCATAAACATATGATAATAATAATGATACCAACAAGGTTTTAAAATGTGCAAAGTGTATGGGGTTGTGAAGAGCTGCAGCTGGATTGATACACTTGATAAAATATTTTAAAAAAACAAATCTGTGGGGCTGGAGTGATGGCTCAGTAGCTAAAAGTCTATTTATTCTGACAACCCAGGTATGGTTCCTAGAACCTACATCAGGTAGGTTGTAACAATCACAGCTGCTTATAACTCTGGCTTCAGGAGATCCAACAGCCTCTGAGCATATACATCATATACATCCATATACAGACGCACGATAAAAAAACAACTCTTAAAAATACATAAAAGAACAAATTCATAATATGGCACTGACAATAAAAGTACCTACCAGGTCTACTAACCACCACAATTTAAAAGTATAAATGAGAAGAGCTAGATGATTTCTATTAGAGACAAAGTCATAGGTACAGCTAGTATTCCTATGCCCTACTGCTTATTCCCAGAACTGAAGGGAATACCAACCTTCAGTTTACAAGTGCACGGGCACTTTGGGTACCCAACCTGCGTTAGCTGCTGTGACTGCCAACTGCCCATGACCCCATGCCACCCCAAGGAACTGCAACCAGCAAAGCTACTGTGCTCAAAGTGAAAGTGTCACTTCCCCAACCCCAGAGAGTCTCCTGCAGACTGGATGGTGCCAGCCCACTTCGGCCACCATGTTTCCACCCCCCAAGCCCCTGTGCTGAGATCAAACACGTCTGAAACTGAGAGCAGCCCCTTTCTTTGCTGTCTATCTGTTTTTCACTGCCCCCTCTCCTGAGAGCACCTTCTCGTCATCACTAGCTTGGGAATCACCATGTCAGGCCATGTTTCTCGGGACATGGACCCCTGAATTCCGTCCACAGAGCCTCTGGTGACCTGCAAGAAATGCAGTAGAGGAACTGGAGAGGTGGCTCAGCGGTTAAGAGCACTGATGCTGGGAACTGACCCAGGGTCAATTCCCACACCCTCATGGCAGCACAAAACCATCTATAAATTCAGTCCCGGGGTATCTGATGCCCTCTTCTGGCCTCTGTGGGTCATGTACACATGTGGTGCACATACATTCAGGCCAAACACCCATACACATAGAGATTTATTTTTAACTAGTAAAAATATTTTACTAGAAGAAAGAGAGCGGAGGACCTGAGCCTGTCAGTCAGTGTGTAGAAGGAAGACTCTTCCTGAAGTCCCACACTGGAATGCCACAAGAACAAAGGCTAAACATTTGTCCTGCTGCATGCTTGGCATTGGAGAGATATTTGTATCAGCTGTTGGCACGGTCTGTCATGACTGACTGAAGAACAATGCCCACCTCAGTAACAGCCCCTGTTCACAAACAGGCCGGGCGCTTCCCGAAGGAGTTGCAGAGCATAGCTCACTCATCATGAGAATGCCTTAGGAAACAGGTGCTCCCACTCTCCTCGTTTTACATAGGAGGGAACTGAGGCACAGACAGTTAGCATGCTGTCAAGGAATGTGGAAGTTGGCACTTTTGACCCTGACCCCAAATTCTGTGCATCTGATGGCAGCTTTGGAGTGCCGGCTGTGGCTGAAGCTGACCACCCTGACTGGATAAAGCAGCTGAGCCTGCTGCATGACAGCAGGAGTTTCCGGTCACAGACGTGAGGTGTGCCCAGAGGGGGCTTATAGACCCCAAGGATACAGTACAAGAAAACTTCCTGTAGAGTGTTGGTGGATGTTGGCTGCTGGGGGGCGGGGCGACAGGAATTCAGTCAGGTGTGGGGCTGGAGACTTGACGAAACAGAAGAAACCAACCCAGGAACTCGGTGAGGAAGTGACGGCACTGTGGAACTAGAGCCCACACTCTACCCACAGGCTCGCCTACCACATGTCTGATATCCAGTCACACAGCTCAGATTCCCAGACCCAGTCTTCACCAGGCGACACAGTCCCACTCTTTGCTTCAGGAAAGACTCAGTCTGTGAACATCCACACAGGCACCCGTGTGCACACATGCTCCAGGAGCTTCCCAGGTCACGGTGCATGCACACGGGCACCCCTGTGCACACACAATCAGGAGCTTCCCAGGTCACGGTGCATACACACGGGCACCCGTGTACACACATGCTCCAGGAGCTTCCCAGGTCACGGTGCATGCACACAGGCACCCGTGTGCACACACAATCAGGAGCTTCCCAGGTCATGGTGGATACACACGGGCACCCGTGTGCACACATGCTCCAGGAGCTTCCCAGGTCACGGTGCATGCACACAGGCACCCGTGTGCACACACGATCAGGAGCTTCCCAGGCCATGGTGCATACACATGGGCACCCGTGTGCACACATGCTCCAGGAGCTTCATGGTCAAGGGCAAGACTTTGGGGGATCGGAAGCTGTCCTCCCCCAGTTTTGGCTCTGTGGGCTCAGGTGAGGTGAGACACTCAGATGACCAAAAACCTCAGTAAACAAGACAAATCATATTTTATCTTATTTGCACATGTGTATATATGCTTTGCATGTGTGTAGGCACATGTGTGTGAGTTCACGTGTGTGTCATGCATATGGAATCCTGAGGTCCATGTAGGTAATTATCCTAATCACTCTTCTGTCTTACTCACTGAGACAGGGTCTCTCAGCCAAATCCAGGGTCTTACTAATCAGTTTGTTCTGGGTCCTGCCTTCATATTCTGACGAAAGGAGCTACAGGAGTGCTGTCCTACTCACTTGGCATTCATGTGGATTCCGAGGGCTGGACCTCCGGGTCTCATGACTCTGCAGCAAGTGTTTTAACTGCTGAAACACCCAGCCTCCCTAAATCATATTTTAATACAACATTTTACAGTAAAATTAGTACAAACATAAAATACCAGAATGACAAACTAGGAAGAATATTTTAAATAAAGACTAAATTGGTGTCTGCACCTCACCTTAGCCTAATTCAGCTCCAGCAGCACTCCAGAGCCTCCGGCATGTGGTTTTCTCTTTGTACCAGGGAAGGGTGAAGATGATAATCCTCCCCTTGTAGAATTTCTGAGAACTGAAATGAGTGGCAGGTGGGACATGTTCCCTACATCATGACAGGTGATGTTGGCGGTGGTTAGGGCCAGAAGACATTTTGACATCAGAACAGCATGGTAGGTAAGCCCCCTGCTCAATCTGACCTGTGTGTGGCCATGTGTGAGAAAAAGCCACTTCCCTGGGAACCTGAAACCTCAGGTGGGGGAAAGAGAAATACTAGGCCGACCTTCCTGCTGAGAAGATGCCCTTTTTTGGTCATATGAGTCGAAGGACTCCTCTTTCCTGCCGACTTGGGAAGCTGGCAGCCAGCACAGGCATGGAGATGGAGATGGCCACGCTGTTCCAGGCATGAGGGCTGCGGGGACAGCAGGAAGCAAATGTTTTGTCCACCCCATAGCCTGGCTGGCTGATCCCTTATCAGTCTTTCTCCCTGCACCCACTGGTCTAGACTCTCTGGTTCTCCAAGCCACCCACACCCTCATTCCCTGTCCTTATGTCTCCACCCTGCCTGTATCTGCCTTCTCTGTATTCACCCTGCATGTGTGTCCAGAGAATCTTCTCCTCCCTATACCTGAGGGCCTCGCCTTGCATGAGCTTCCCACCATGATCTAATGTAGCCCAGCTCTGCTACACAGCATGCTTTCAGGCCTCTCCGCTAGAGGTGACTTTTTGGAGTGGGAATTACCATGCCCAGCTCAAGGTAGCTTTCACGGGGTGCATCAGGCAACCCTAGAGTGAAGAACGGATGGCACTGTTGTCACCCAGAGGCCACAGCTTGTCGTCAGTGCCACTTGGCATGTGCCACTGAACAGTCCCCAGCATCATCACCACCTGGGGTTCGTCAGAATGCCAATTCTCAAACTATACTGGAAACCTACTGATTCAGAATGGAAGTGACCTATGCCCTGCAAGCTGTCCAGTCCCTCTTCTGCTGACTTCAGTTTGAGAAGCAAGTGTCCACAGTGCCGAGGCCACCTCCATCCTAAGCTGGCCCCAGCCTGCTGGTGGGGGTAGGAGCCTTGGATGACTGTCTTTAAGCACCAATGGACCTCCCCAGCCCAGGCTGTAGTAGGAAGCACAGGGGTATGTACTTCCTTCCCTCTGGCCACCTCCTACATCCAGATGTGGCCTCTGAGTGAGGGTCTCCTAGGGTGGTGCTGTGCCTGCTGGGGGGAGCGAGGGGAGCAGTAACTAGGGCAAGGGGAGGGGCAGGGAGACAAGCTCTTCTTGGTAGCTTTTGGATTATCTTTCAGCAGCCAGGTTAAAAATAAGGTTGGTAGTTCTGGAATGGCGGAGGGACATCACTCAGCACAGCCACTTTGGGGAGCACTTACCCCCCCTACACCAGACACCACCTCTTTTTCCCATCCCTAGGCTCCAGGCTGCTTGATCAGAGCTAGTATTTTTCCCTGTTGCCCACACCACATATGAGTGGCTTCTTGGAGCCAAAAGAGGATGGATGTGCTCTGACTCCAGGACTTAGCTTGGTCTGTTCCCCAGCCTGGAAGGCCCTCCCCCTCCCGGCCCCATGCTCAAGACCCGCATCCATGCATTGGTTCACTCACTTACTACAACTTTTTGGAGTGTCCGTCATGAACCAGCACTATTCAGGGCCCCCTCAAACACAACCGCTAATAGAAAACCTTGAACCCCTTTTAAAGTTAGGACAGGGCTTTGCCAAATTCAGCCTCTGGTTAAATATAGCCTCGGCCTGTTTTTTGTATCACTCTGGCTAAAAATGGTTATTTTATTAAGTGGTTGGAAAAAAATAATGAAGGGGTAATATTTTCTAATGCGGGAAGATGGTCCGGGATCCAAACGTCGGTGTCTGTATAAAGTTTCAGTGGAGTGCAGCCACAGTCACTCGTTTGTGTACTGTCTGGGGTTAGGTGGTTGCCATAGAGACGAAAAGATGAGCAGAGCCAGAAGAATTTCCCTTCTGGTCTATTACAGAAAACTCTGCAGCCCTCTGTTCTAATGAAGAAGCAAACGTTTCTTCTCCTGAGATCACCAGCGTTCATTTGGCTATCTGAGGAGCACTTTGCACTGGTTTGTGCCGTGGACTACAGACAGGCACGAGCTTCACGGGGTGCAGACATGTTCTAGGGATCCAACCATCCCGCCCATCAGGTGACCCTGGCACACATCCGAAACACTACAGCAGGAAGCAAGTCCTTAAGGTAGTCGGCTAAGTGGCTCCAGAACTGAAGGGAAGAGTCTTCAGTCTCAAGTTGGCTGTCATTGATTCTAGCAGCAATAGGAAGCTACGACTCCTATGGTCGCAATCATCTTTGAGACACCCCAGTTCCCTGCAGAAGTGCTGGCACAGAAGATCATTCCCCTAAAGCCTGCAGCTTGAGAGAGCCAGGGCTGACAAGAACTGAGCCCAGATTCCCAGCACCAAAGTCCTCAGGTGTGCTGTCTGGTCTCCAATAGTTCACCTCCAGTCACAATCCAGAACAGCCAGCAATTGAAAGTGGCCTTAAGCCAATCTCTCCCTTCAGGAGACCCTGTACCCCTGCACCTGGTCTGAATGGGGGGTCCCCAGCAGGGGCCCTCACCTCTCTGTGGGATTAGTCGTTCCTGCTAGTCTGTGGGCCACACTTTGACAACTAGAGAAGTCACAGCAGGGGATCATGGGCCTGCAAGCCCACCAGAGTTTGCTGTGCAAAGGACAGAGGTCTTTGGAGTCACTCAGGGAAGCTCCCTGTAGTGATATTTCATTTGTATTTTAATAAATAAAGTTTGCCTGAAGTTCAGAGAGCAAAACAGCCACCCTGGTCAGCCTTACAGACCAGGCAGTGGTGACACACACCTTTAATCCCAGTACACTAGTTTGCCATAAAAACTGAGCGGCAGTGGTGCACGCCTTTAATCCCAGCACTAGAGAGGATGATAAGACGGGGAGACAGCTGTCAGACTCAGGCCCATTCTGAGATTCCTGGAGGCAGGATCGCCATTTCAGACTGAGGTAGACATTAAGAGCCAGTAGCTGGCTGTTTTGATTTACTGACCTTCGGGTTGAAACCCAATTTCTGTCTCTGGGTTTTTATCAATTGTGCTACATTTCCCTTCCAAACAATTCACTCATGAGCCAAGGTACAGCAGCATGACTCTTGCCGAGCATGTACCGAGCCTCAGTTTTCAGCCCAAGCACCAAATGAAAAAAAAACAAAAAACAAAAAAACAGTGCACTCATTTTGTTTTGTTTTGTTTTGAGGCAGGGTCTCTCCTGGTAACACAGACCAGGCTGACCTTGAACACTGCAGAGATCCTCCTGCCTCTTTAGTGAGTCACCACACCTGGCCCAGACTTCCAATTTTTAGATGACATTTTATAAATGACTGGAAGAGAAACCCTCAGAGCAGCAGTGTTCAAAAGCCACCATGCACAAACCAATAGATGTATTTGTTTTGGGATCTGCCTTCCTAGTGTGTTCATACTGGCACTGGTTTGCCAACAGGGCTGTGAACTTAACTGAGCCATCAAGGTTGAGACCATGGAGTCTACGACCCTGTGATCTGGATTTGAATCCCAGACCCCACCCTTCCCTAGCTGTGTGACCTGTACAAATCACTTAATCTCTCTGCATTCCTCTTCTGAAAACTGAAGATACCGGGCACATTTTTCGGATGGCTCCTGAAAGTCACACCCTTGTGTAATTCTTTCCCTTTGAATGTGTGCTAGACCTAGTGGTTTACTCTAACAAACAAGATCTTCCCAAAGTGATGATGCCCCTTGGATATAAATTTATATAAGACTGGCACTCCTCTCTGGCTTGCAATGCTCCCTAACAGGTGGGTAGGCTGGGTAGCCAGCCTACACACATCAGTAGGAAAGGGGCTGGAATTCCATTCTGGCTCTCACCAAAATAAGATGGGAGGGTCCACGGTGCTTACATAGCATGCACAGCAAGCCATCCAGCAGTGATGTGAGCGCCCCCTTGTGGACTGGCACAGAAGGCCTCCCACAAATGGTGGCCACTATTTTTTTTTTTTTTTTTTTTTTTTTTTTTGCTGACAAGGTGCTTTGCTTCCTCTAAGGTTGAACTTATCACCCTGAGGTGTCTAGGTCTGCTGGGATCTGCTATCCCAGAGCTTGCTGACTTAGCTCTGATTGTGCTCAGCCTGCCCCACCCACCTGGTGACAGTGAGGCGTCCTGCTGCAGCCTCCACAGACCCAAGTCAGCAGACATCTCCTGCCTAAATAAGGACAAGGCACCCAGGAGCTTTCTCCCTGAGGAATGTGACAGCTGAGCCCTCCCCAGTCTGCACCACCCCCGCCTCCGGCCCCTCCCCAGGTGGAGCTCAGCTGTGGCATTCCTGCTTTCTCCAGAGCAGCCCCCCATAGCACCAACACACCCCTCAGCCCCATCCCAGAGGGAATGGAAGCTGATAAGGACCCTGGGAGGAATTCCAAGCAGCTCCCATTTCCTCCTGGGGCCTGGCAGCCCATATCCCCAGCACCTCCACTGAGACCCATGCAGGAAGAAGCCCCCTGAGGGGTTCCTCCCACCTGTAAACAGAAATCATGCTCCTGGTCCCAAAGGCTGTTCCAGTGATGACCAGTGCAGGGCATGCCAGGAACTAGGCTCCGGAAGAGACAGCCACCATCACTACCTCTCAGCCACAGAACCGCTCAACAGCTATGATGACGAGTGTGTCCCTGTATCCTGGGATGTGGTAAAGCCTACAGCCACTATGGGTACAGTGTCAGGGGATCAGGGGACCCATCTCAGAGGTTTCTGCTGAGGGAGGGTTTGAACACAAAAACTCTGGTGACAAGTAGCCTGGGTCACAGCCTGTCCCTATCTTTTTAACTCTTTCTTCTTTTCTTTTAATCCCATTTACTTACTAGCTGACTGGCTTTCTTTTTCTTTTGCATGTGTGTGTGTGTGTGTGTGTGTGTGTGTGCACATGTTACAAGTGCATGCATTCGAGTGGATCCTTATGTGTGCTTGTAGAGGCTAAAGGACAAC
>JAQHUG010000077.1:1091224-1109007 GCA_028555095.1 Dicrostonyx torquatus | reverse complement strand
GGTTTTGTAGAGGTAAGAACTAGTGGCTGGCTGCTCTGTTCTCCGATCTTTTGGCTTTCACCCCCTAATATCTCACTCCGAGTTTTTATTATTAAGACCAATTAGAGATTTGCAACAGTACAGCAATTACACTTCCCTACGAGTTCAGATGGAAGAACCATTCTAACCTTAGAGGCTTTAAGCAAGAAGTCTCAAGAATACCGCCCTTAGTTTCTTTCCTGTTTTGCAGTACTAACTGTTACATTCACAACCTTTGACGTTTAAGGCTGTGCAAGTTAAAGCTTTGGGATCAGAAGGCTCAGGCTTAAGACTTCTGCTTGCTTTCTTTGTGGTGTTAGGCACTGTTATGGTTTGAAGCGGAAATGTCCCCACAGGCTCATGTTCTAGAGATACTTATTTATTATTTTGTGTGCATGTACAGGTACCCGAGTGTATATGTACACCACATTCATACATGAGCCCTGCAGGGTCAGAAGGTGTCACAACCCTGGAACTAAAGTTGAAGGCAGTTGTGAGTGCTGGGAACCAAAGCCAGGTCCTCTGCAAAGCAGTGAACACTCTCTACTGCGAGCCACCTCGCCAACCACCACGCTCTTTAAATGCCTGTTCTCCAGCTGGTGGTACTGTTTTGGGAAGTGTTGGAGGTGAGGCCTAGCTGGTAAAAGATCACTAGGTGCAGGGTAGTCTTAGCCCACTTCCTGTCTCACTCTCTGCTTCAGGGTCCATGCAGGAACAGCCGATGCCTCTATCACACACTCTGGTCACCATGAACTGAGTTGCTCTGCCATGCCTTCCCTTCCACAACAGACTGAAACCCTCAAAGCTAGGTGAAAAACAAAAACAAAAACAAATCTTCTCTATTTCTGTCAAATAATGGCATCACCATGGCACAGAAAGTGAGGAGTACACTTTGTATTCTTTGAGCTCAGTTTCACATCTGTCAAACAAATCTGTTGAATGTCAGTGACTATTGGCATTATTGTGCCTGAACTGGGTGTTTGCACTGCCGTGGGTACCATAATGAACCTTCCAGATTCCGCCTCAGGATCCAAGGCCTTCCTTCTCACACCCCCGTCACTTGGAGAACCACAGACTGCCTGCCCTCTCCAGGGATTGACCCGGGCTGAAGGGAGTTGCCGAGCCCCCAGGCCACACTCCTTTCTGGAGAAGAGTCTAATTTCTACCTACAGGGTTTGGTCCAACTCCCTCATCCCCGTAGGGATGACATCCTTCTGCAGAACACCCCACGTTGTTGATGGAACTCTTTGTGGAGACTTCATTGCTGTGCAACCTCTCCTCCAGCCCCATCCGGCTTCTTCCCTTCTCCTTCATCCTAAGAGTGCTCCCCATAAACATCTTCCTGCGTTTGGATCTCCGTCTGAGAGTCTGCTTCTGGGGGGACTCACCGGGAGCACTTTGCCTGCGCTGGCTTTGTCAACCCTCAGAACAGCCCTGTTTGTACAGATGAGGCTCCTCAGCCTTGCGAAGAAAACACAATTGACCAAAGATGGACAACTAAGAAATGGTGACACCACGTGGTGAAACACAACCTTCTGGGTGAGTGGCTAGACGAAGCTCCTTACTGCTCTGAGCCTCATTTAGCTCATCTGAAATAGCACAAGAAACTCTGGAAGGTGGCTAAAGGCATGGGAGGGTCAATCTTGTTTAATACACACTGGAAGACAATGTTAGAACTCCACATGCTTTAGAACGAGAAGACATCGGGGGATGGAATGTAGATGATAGGGGGTGGCGAGCAGCGGCAAGCATAGCAGTCAGGCTGGATAGGTGAGCAGGGCTGAGTGACCGGATGTGTGGCCAATGGTTGGATGGAAGTATGGTTAGGTGTGGAGGTGGCGGATGACTGGATGGTGGCGGGGTCGTTGAGTGAGTGCCATAGGTATTTGTAGGCGTGTGGCTGTGGGTTTAATAAATGGAAGTAGCTATGAACAATGTGCTGGGTGAGTAGACGGACCCGTTACTGCTTTTTTCAATGGGCGAAGTAGTTAAGTAAATATAGATGATTGGTGGATGGGGGTGGACAAGCGGTCAAACAGACGTGTGGGTAGTTGCATCAGTGGCTGTGTAGATGATTAGGCAGCCAGAGGAGTGAAAAGGGATGGAGAATCCACTGTGTGGGTGAAGGTGAGTGTGGTCGTGTAGATGGATGCTTGCTCGGGTAGATATTAAAGAGATTGCGTGACCGGAAGTGGTTGGATGGATGGAGGCTCTGAGTGTTAGAGAAGATGTGAAGGGATTGGAGGGATGTCTGGGTGGGTGACTGCTGGGTTTGTTTGGTGGATGGGTGGATGGATGGATGGATGATTGGATGAGTGAGTGTATGATGGTGTAGCTGGGTGATTGCATGTAGCGTGGGTGAATGGATAAGTGCCGACCAGAGAGACATGGCTATTAGATGAGTTGTGTGAGAATAAGATACGCCAAGGGCTGGGATTGGTGGGTGGCAGCTGAGGCGCGATGTGTAGACAACTAGATGCTCGCACAGTAGAGAAATTTAGGACTAGACTTGGCTCAGGCCCCCCTAGGCTGCTGGTCCCACCAGGTTCTTACCTAGAAGCCGCGATTTCAGCCTTCTGGCGAGCGATGGCAGCTGCTCGCTGTGCTCCCTCGACGCCATGCTCCACCTTCTGGCGTACCTTGTTGCTCTTGAGCGGCAGCACGCGGCGCTTGGTGCCCTTGACCAGCACATTGTGGCGGTACTTGCCCTCCTCGCGGTGGCCGTCGGGCAGCGTGGTGCGGCCATAGCCATGGCGCAGGTTGTCCAGCCACTCGCCCTCGTAGCGCAAGCCGCTGGAGCGCTCGCTCACGCCAAAGCCTGAGCGCTTGTCGTTCTTCCACTCGCCCATGTAGGTCTCCGTGGTGGTGGCGTCGATATCGGCGTCAAAGGGCGCGGCCGCATCGTCCGGACCCTCAGCGCCTTCGGCCAGGCTGCCGGTGGACGCGGCGTCGCTGGCGCCTGAGCTCAGCTCGCTCTTAAGGAAGCTCAAACGACTGCGCTGGCTGCCCAGCGACGTGCGCGACTCTGAGCGTCGCAGCCGACCCAGTAGAGCGCCACGTGTGAACAGCCCCGGGGGACGCGCAGTCTCGGCGGTGGCTAGCAGGCTGAGCGCAAAGCCACCACGCGGTACCGGGGGAGAGAGCAGCACTGGCCCATCCGCGGCCGGCGAGTCCGGAGCCACCGTGCCATTGCTGTGCTCGCTACGCAGCGAAGACAGCGATGTGCGCAGCGGGGAGCGCACCACCACCGCCATCCCATAGGGCACACTTTGGCGCACACCGTAGCCATGCCGCATGCCGTTGGTGAACTGGCCTTGGTAGGTCCCTGCGGGGCGAAGAGAGCTGTGTCAGTGGGTGGAAGAGGCTCGGTGACTCCCCTTCCCCATGGACAAGACAGAGTGGGGTCCAGAGAGAGAAGAAACTATTGAAGGAACAAGGAATGCACACTGCTGTGCCGACCTGGAAAGTGGCCTCAGTAAGATACAGGTAGGAACCCTGGCATGTGACCTGAGTCATGGTCACAGCAGGGTGGGATCCAGAGGACAGTTTGACTGTGGGAGGGATAAGCATGTTGTTTTGTGTGCCTGGAAAGTGGCCTCAGGAGGCTACAGGCAGGACCAGATGTGGGCAAGGCCAGAGGGCGCCGTGACAGAGCTCGGCCATCAGAGGGACAGAGTGCTTGCCCCCGTGTGTACCTGAGAATACAAGTATGTCAGAGCACATTCCAGTGGGAAGCCAGAGGGGGAGGTGTGACCACCAACACTGGTGGGTGATGTGAGGCTGTGTGGTTGATTAGTCGAGGTCACGGTACTGGGTGACATAAAAGGAAGATGCCAGTCCAGGAGCAAGCCTGCCAGAAGGAATTTGTAAAATGGTATGAACACTCGCCCTGTGGGAACATGCTAAGGTCACAGGTATGCAACCGAGCAGGAGGTGTGTGAATCAGTGTGTTCCAGTGCAGCTATCCGAGCAGGTCAGGCTGGGAATTCTACTTGGATGCGTGCCCAGATTTTAAAATACATGGACAGTGTAGCACTGTGGTTGATGTGAAGGGTTGGTGCAGTGTGCACACAGCCTGTCTGAGGGCTTGTGGGAAAAGCACAATGGAGATAACTTAAGTCTGTCGGTGCTGTCCTGAGTCGGAACTGCAAGGAAAATTGGGATCAGGTGGTTGGTCATGCTAGACCATCAGGGGGTGGAAGAGGGGAAGGGGTGTGAAGAGGGAAGGGGTGTGAAGAGGGGAAGGGGTGTGAAGAGGCTGGACCCCACTGGTACACAGAAAAAGAATGCACAGCTGTCCTTCTGTCCAAGGTGGTATGACTAGTGAGGGCCATGAAGAGATAAGACAGCAAGTTTGCAGAGCAGAGTGAACGTTGAGAAGTGTGTGTAAGAGTCTTGTGTGCAGGCATGTGTCTTTTGACTACATGAGATCACAGGTGTGACAGTTTGCAGACAGGAAGTCCCCTGGAAGTGACATTATGAATGCACATGGAGTTCTGAGAGTGCCGGGCCACCTGAGTTTAGTATTTTAATAAATAGAGCTTGCCTGAAGATCAAAGAGTAAAACAGCCACACTAGTCAGCCATACAGGCCAGATAGTGGTGGCACACACCAGTTAGCCATAGAGGCCGGGCAGTGGTGGTGCACGCCTTTAATCCCAGCAGTAGAGCGGAATGTAAGGTGGGATGAGACAGGAACTCTCTCTCTTTCAATCTGAAGATTTCATAGAGGTAAGAGCTCTCCAGTAGCTTGGCTGCTTTGCTTTTCTGATCTTCAGGTTGAACCCCAGTATCTGTCTCTGGGTTTTTATTATTCATGCTATAGTTGGCACCCAATGTTTGGGGTATGAATTCACGAAAGAACCATTTGCCTGTGACTTTTTAGCCACCATGGACCAAAGCTGCATGTGGGGCTCCAGCCCCATCCACTAGCCTTTCTTTTCCTTTTCTCCCAAACCTCTGAGTAAGTTTGGAATTTTCCTGCTGTAGCCCTCTCTGAACCAGCCTCCAGCTGCCACCCAAACTCCAAACGCCGCAGGATTCACCCATCCTAGATTGACAACCACACATGCTCTTTCCGAACAATCCCCTGAGAGGGTTTTCAGACAGTCGTCTTTCTCCTCCCACCCCCGCGACTCTCTCTCTCCACCGTGGGTTTGCAGGTTGTCCCTGGATCCCTTCTCTGGCTGCTGCCAGACTAGGTAGCTGCCTTGAAATCCAGTCAGGCTTTTACTGTTCCCACGCAGCAGCAATCAGCCTCAAGATTTGGTAAGACAATGGGAAATTCTTAAAGGGAGGGGGAACTAGCTAAAAGAGAGGCTAGGGCACTTGTAACTGTGTGGGTGGGCTTGTGGCATCAGTCAAGTTGAAGCCATGGACGAGCCAGTGCACCGATTGGTGATATGCCGGCAGCCAAGGGCCCATGTGGATACGTGTAGTCTGACTCATAGGAGTGAGTGTATATCAGCAGGCCACTCAAGTCTTGTACGAGTGGAAAGGCAGATAGTCTCTAAGGACTGCCTCCACCCTTGCTGTGTGACCTTAGCCAACTAACATGACCTCTCTGTGCCTAAGCTTCCCTATCCGTCAGAAAGAGCCAACACCTCTTGATTCTCAGGGTTCAGGCTTCAATGAGTCTCTAACTCTGGAAAGCTGAAAGAAAAGATTCGGGCTTGATGCGATGGCTCAAATAAGTTGTGCTGGTTCTTGAGGTCACCTGAGCTCTGTGAGGAAGCTGACCCAAAGCCACCCCCTCGCTGACCCCAGGGCTCCATCCTCATTGGTTCCACACTGATGACATCATCTAGTGCTTTATCACCCCAGTGTGTGTCCTGCTGACCTCAGGTGATATCCCTGGCCCCAGTTCCCGATGTCAGCCTGGAGACAGATGTCCGCTACATGTCACACACACACACACACACACATCACACACACACACCACCTTCTTAGTCTTTCCCATGGTAGCACTGAAAGCCAGTCCTCTGCCTCTACCTCTTGAGCTGCCATGCACAGCAGTACTGTGACATCAGTGTCACCGCCCTGAAGTGGCGAGTCAGAGCCTTTGCTGCACCTTAAGGGTCCCTCACATATCTGTGTGGTGAAGGCTTGGTCTCCAGCATGGCTGTGTTCCAAGGAGGAGCCTTTAAGGGGTGGGGCCTAGTCAGAGGTCATGGGGTGCGTCCTTCCTTCCTCTCCCACCATGAGGAGCACATCACAATGCAGACCTAAAAGCGAAAGGGCCACCAGACTGGGGACAAGAACATCTCCCAACCAGAACCTTTCAAACCTGCTGCAACCTTCAAGATGAGAAAGAAAGGAAGGACACACCCCTGTGACCTAAAAACCTCCTGCTAGGCCCCACCTCCTAAAGGCTCCATGACCAACATTGATGGCTTTCATTTAAATAAATAAATAAGACAAGAAAAATTCAGAAAACAGACAACAACAACACCCAGGAGTGTTTTTGAAAAACCCCACCAGGAAATATGCGAGTGTGAGTGGATCTAGAGTCTGGCTGCTCTCGGCGTCCTCATGTGGACTGGGTGGCACTTAGAGCCGCTGCTCTCCATCCTCTGCCAGCAACTGGCAAGCACACCAGAGGGGTTCTGTCCAAACATGCAAACAGAGCGCCCCATTCTGGCCCTTCTCGCTCCAGGAGTGAGGCTGAAGCCCCTAGGGACCCACTCGACCCTCCCTAAGTTCGTCCCCTCCATGTCTCTGTTCTCAGCGCCACCCTCCACTCTAGGCTTGGGGGCTTCTTGGGTGTTCCTTGTCCATACCAGCAGTGGTCGTCCTCAGAACCGTCTCTGTGCACCCTTCCCTCGGGTACCCGCATGGTTTGCTCCTGCCTACAAGCCCCCACTCCTGCCTGATGGAGTGATGGACTGATGTCCTGCCTTCCCACAGGAGGCTTCAATGCCCGTGCTCGCTTCCGTCTTCCTCGTAGACAACAGACCATCTTCTTTCCCTTTGGTGCACTGCCCTCCCTGGCAGAAGCTCCACAAGGGCAAGGAGTCCCATCAGTTTTGTTTATTGCAGCGTCCTCAGTGCCTGGAAGAATGAGGACTAGAACCAGACACTTAATACAAATATTTTTGTACAACTGGATGGAATGTGTTTCTTCTACAACATTTATCCTCTTTTCGCTTTAACTGTGAAAAAAAGCCTGGAGAAAAGCTGAGGCTCGGCAAGGATGAAAGACACAGAAGATGACGTAGCTCCTATGTCGCCGGAGTCGAAGCTCCGTACCTAGCTACATTCCCTCTGCTTCTCCAAAGAGGAGGAGGGGTCAGCGGGTAGCAGGGAAATGGGTGTGAGCAGGGCAGAGACGCTGGGAAATGGGGGCAGAGAGGATATCTAATCTCCAGGTTGGAGAGGTTTGTGAAATTGAAGCCGGCAACCTACCTGCAACTAAAGTTTGGCCTGAGACTGGCTGACAGGGTCCCTTTAAGCCCAAGAAAATCTGAGACTGCACCAGAGAGCCGCTCTTGGCCACCAGTTGGAAATGAAACAGTATGGCTATATTAGGAAACTTACAAGGCATGTAGTAAGAGCCACCAACACCCAGGGGAGATTGATAGTGGCAGAGCCCGGGAATGAGGATAAAGCTATGGAAGAGCCATCTCTCGGTGTGTCTAAGGTAAGTCAGTCCTCCCTGGGGACAGGAGGCCCACATCTGCAGACAGAAGCTTCCCAACAGCTAGGTGGCTGACAGTGCCTGGCCGGAGTGCCTCCACGGCTGCCTGGCCGATCCTTGCCGGGCATCCCATTGTTCTAGCAGGCCCACCGAGGTCCCCAGCAGCCACACAGCCAGGCACGGCCACCTCAGTTTGCCTTGTTCTTCAGCCACTTTTCTCCCTACCTCACACCTTTGCGTGTACTTCTTTTTATTTTTCTTTTGGTTTTGTTGTCGTTGTCATTGTTTGCTATAAGGTCTTACTATACAGACCAGGTCAGCTTTGAACTTGCAGAGATCCACCTTCCAAATGCTGATGTTAAAGGCATGCGCCACCATGCCCAGCAATGTTGGGGGTGGGTATTTATATTTTGTGCATATGAGTTTATTGCCAGCATGTATGCTGTGCACCATGTGCATGCTGTGCCCACAGAGGCCAGAAGAGGGCATCAACCCCCCCCAGGCTGGAGTTACAGAGGACTGTGAGCCACCGCAGGGGTACTAAGAACCAAACACTGGTCCTCTGGAAAAGCAGCCCATGCACTTAAACACCAACTCTCCAGCCTTCTTTTGTTTTTTGAGACAGGCTCTTGCACTATTGCCTAAGCTGTCTTGGAGCTCGCTATACAGCCCAGACTGGCTTCAAACTCCTGGCAATTCTCCTTCCTCAGCCTCCAAATTGCTGAGGTTACCCTGTCCCCAGGTCATTTGTTCTTTCTTGGCCTGATCGTCTCCTCCCTCTCCCATGTCCATCTTTGACATTTCAAACATGAGTTTACATGTGAAATCATCCAGGGAAAGTTCTGGAACCCCTTCCTCAAATGTCACCCAAGACACCCTCATCGCCTTCTTAAGGCTCTCCCTGAGAGCTGGGAAATAAACGTGGTGATTGGTTCCCTGTAAGCCTTTCCTCCCCTGTAGGCTCCAGCTTCTAGACAGAAAGGAGCAGTGTGAGCTCATTCCCACTACGGACCCAGCATCCTGCACAGTTCCCAGGTCCAAAGAGGCCATTGGCAAGCAGCTGATACACAGCTACGCTTTCCTGACCACGCTGTTAGGTTGGCTTAGGAACAGGACCCACATCCCACTTTTTTCTCAAACCAGGAAGAAAGAAAGCAGCTCTATATTAGCTCTAGATTCAGCAGTACGAATCCTGGGAATGACGGGCTACCTGGGAAATATGGTCACAGCCATAGCCGTGGTGCATGTCTCCCTGGCAGACGGAGCCTGCTCATCGCCCTCTCCCTGCCGTTGCTCTTCTCATTTAGTTTGGAATAGTATGGATTCCAGCCTTAGCCCTGACCTTGAGTGGTTCTGAAACGCACATTAGTTACTTAACCCTGCAGAGCCTCGTTCCTGTCCCTCTGTGAAGCAGAAGTGATGAGACTTGCTTCACTGACTGCCCCTGAGTACTTGTACAGGGCCGTGTATTCATTATTCCAGGAACGAGAGATCCAGCAGTGACCGGAATAGACATTGTCTTTGTCCATGAGAGTGTGGACTCCAGTATCAGGGATGGACCATAAACCTTCTGGCCTGGGATTCAACTGGTCACACACACACACACACACACACACACACACACACACACACACACTACATGGCAGGCACAACAGTGGTCCAGGGTAGAGGTGAGACTCAAAGTCTAGAGAGCTGTAGAGTGGGGAAGGCAGCTGATTGAAGGTGAGAGGAGGCACGTAGGAGGCAGCTGGCAGAGATGGCACCCAGGGCATACTCTGTAGGGGCTGGTGGGCAGGGAGTGTCCCTTGAACACTGGCTCTTTTTGCCCCCGTGCTGGGGACGGAACCCATGCCGTGTGTTGTTAGTCACATGCTCTAGCACTGAGCTACCCCTACCCCGCAAAGGCCAGCTTTTTGGCAGGTCAGAGTCTTTGCTCAGAAATGCTGGCCCAGAAAGGATTAACTGGAAAGGTGAGCCAGAGCCAGGAAGGACAGAGCGAACCCAGGAAGAGATGGAGGCCAGCTCGGGTTTTCTGCCTCCCCGTGGTTTCACATAGGAAAGCTTGTGCCTCATTCCCACCACTGGGTCTCTGCTCTTGCTGTCCCCTCTGCCAGACACAGCATGGGTCCCTTGCCTGGTTAGCTCCTCTTCTTCCTTCTGATTTCCGCACATGCTACATTTTCTGGGGACCTTTCTCCAGTCACTAGACCCCCTTTCCTTCTACTTTCCCTTTAGGTTGCTTTTCACTCTTTCACACAGCCACTGTTGAACTCAGATCTACTTAGAACCCATGTTCTTCTAGGCAAGGCCACATCTGCATTCCCACTTACATGCCCAGCACACAGCACAATGACCACATATAGAAAACACACAGCAGGCACTGCCAAGTGGATTGAAGGGCAAGTGGCCTTTGATAAAATTCTGAGTCTCTCTTACCAAGACGGTGATAGACCTTCCCAGGGCTCCTGTGAGTCTTACAATGGTCACTGTAGAGATTTTACCTCTCAGCATATGTGGGCTGCCCTTACTCCATAGAAAATACACAATTTGAATCTGAAGTGTCCCCCTGAAGGCTTGTGTTTTGAACATTTCGTCCCCAGATAGTGGTGCTGTTGGGGAGCAGGGAGCCATTAGGATGTGGGCAAAGCCCAGGTGGTGAAGTATGTCACTTCAGGGACAGAGCTTGGGGCTTATACCAGGCCCCCTAATTCCTACTCTCTGCTTCATGGTCCACTGAGAAGTTAGGAGTCTCTGCCACTCTGAACTCCACTGTGCCTTGTCCACGATGATGGTGGAACCCTCTGAGACCATGAGCCAAAGCAAACCTTCCATCCTTAGGTTGTCTCCCAGGTATTTTCTCATGGCAACGAGAAAAGTAACTGAGAAAATGACTGAGACAGAAGGATCCCTCAGAGGTGATACGTCTTGCTAACACCAAGACAGTTTCAAGCAAGCCGAGAGGGCTGGTGACCCTAACTCTGGGTGACAAGGGCGCTGACTTTGATATGCCTGTGAGCCAACTCTTTAGGAAAAGCAAACACACTTTGATTTGCGCCGTTGGTCAGTTGCTAAGGTGTAAATACTCCCTCCTTGGCTGCTCAAGCTACCCAGGGTTGAACAGTTACTTTGAAAATTTCCTAAAACCATGCCCAGGGGCTCTCCCAAGCCAGTAAAAGCTGGCTCGGTGCCCATATTTAATATGCGATCTTGGGTGCATGGTTTCTGTAAACATTGCCACCCGCACACCTACAGACAACCTGGTGGACATAAGAATCCCTGAAAGTCCCGACTGGAGCGAAACTTGGAGAGCAGGTCATCTTGACTAAGGACGCTATCTACCTGGCCACCTCTGTCCTATCCCATGTCCACCGCTGGCATGGTTCAGCAGCCATGATGCTGATATTAACAGGGCCTCACTGTGTCCCTTGCCACATCTATACGTCACCGGTAAGTTAGTGTTGTATGGAATCAATCTTCCTTTAAGAATAAGTGTGGCCACTGGGCATGGTGGTGCACACCTTTAATCCCAGCATTCAGGAGGCAGAAGCAGGAGATCTCCATGTTCAAGGCCAGCGTGGTCTACAGAATGAGTTCCAGGACAGCCAGGGCTACTCAGAGAAACCCTGTCTCAAAAACAAAACAAAAGGGTAAGTATGGTCATGTTCTCCTTGCAGAGGGGTAATCTCAAGAAGGCTCAAACAATGAGCAATATGCCCAGAGCCACACAGTCAGTAGCTCAGCTGAGACTAGGAAAACAGATTTCCAGCTTAGCTCTCTCCTGTCCTGCTGGATTTAGAAAGCTGGGTGACACAGAACAGGAGGAAACACAGAGGGGACACTTGGGACCTCTTTTTGCACCTTGGAGATGTCTTACTGATGTGGGATTTTGTTCTGTATGCTGTGATTACCATTAATGAATAAAGAAACTGCTTTGGACCTATAGCAGAGCTATAGGAGAACAGAGCTAGGCAGGGGAAATCTGAACGGAATGCTGGGAGAAAGAAGGGTGGAGTCGGGAAGAAGCCATGGAGCTGCTGGAGATAGATGCTGGGAACTTTACCGGTAAGCCACAGTCACATGACGATACACAGATTAATAGAAATGGGTTAAATTAATACAAGAGTTAGCCAATAAGAAGCTAGAGCTAATGGGTCAAGCAGTGATTTAATTAATATAGTTTCTGTGTGACTATTTTGGTTCTAAGCTAGCCAGGCACCCGGGAAACAACAAGTGGCCTCCCTCTGTATCTTACCTTGTCTACACAGACACATCTTCTGTGTGTGTTGCAGAGGGAGCTCATAAACTCATTGCAAAATACCCAAACAAATGAGCAATATGGACAGAATCTGCTGTCTCCCCAAGAGAGATGGCTGTTAGCAACACAAGTCTTTCCTAGCCATTTGTTGCCCATGAGAGGTGGAGCCAAAGGTTCACAGTTCACCACTCAGCCACAGCTCATGTCCCTAAGAATGGACAGAGCAGGGTAGGCACACAATGAATGCTCCGGCCCACTTAGCCTCATGCTTTTGGTTCCTTCCCATGTGACTGTACATGGTGGATGTTGACCTCTGTGTAGTGTGTCCCTTGCTGAGCATCTGGCCAGTGTAGGTGTTTTCCCCAGAACAATCCTGAGGCCTTGCTCTCGGCCTCACCTGCAAGGCTGGCACCACAATCCCTTCCTTGGTTTCCAAAAGCCACTATCCATCAAAGCCCCACAGTCTTTGGTTTCCTGGGATAACCAACAGACAGCCCGGAGTAGAAGAGCTGGCAGCTTTTGTGACAGCTCCCAGGAGCAGGGTCAGGTTGCAGTCATAGGTGCCAAGTCTCCTTAGCCTTCAGAGCTCTGCCACCCCCACAAGCAGGGCTGCTGCCCCGGATGACACCCCATAGCTTGCACAAGAAGCCAAGGATTAACTGGGCAACACCAGCTGGGTGCTGACAGCACAGGGCCCTTGGTCTGGGTGGAAGCCCCTTGGCCAGGCCTGGGTCAGCTCGACACATTGAGGATCGCCAGCAACACTGAGGACTGTAGACTAGAGATGGCTGGGTATGCAGAGGTGAGGGGGCCTACGGGAGAGGCTCTGGGTTCAGAGACAACCTATGAGAATGTCTGCTAGGCATCTCTTGCCCATGTGCCAGACCCTTGGCCCCTGACCCTCACCCTATTCATGGCTGTTTCTTCATGGCTCACACAGAACCTGGAACATCATCACTGCCTCTCTCGTT
Organism: Dicrostonyx torquatus; assembly: GCA_028555095.1. NCBI lineage: Eukaryota > Metazoa > Chordata > Mammalia > Rodentia > Cricetidae > Dicrostonyx > Dicrostonyx torquatus. Next base: position 1,096,128 of record JAQHUG010000077.1, on the reverse strand, counting down.
CCTCCTAGACATTGTATCCTCAAAAGCCCTGCTTGCCCCCCCCCCACAGCACCATATCTCACCACCTCGGCGATGGTGGTCCAAGCCTCTGTCCTGCTCACTTGTGCCATTACATTCCGACTGCATTAAACACACTACCCTGGCCCCAGATGGCCTTCTCCTAAAGACATCCCACGAAACCAAATCAAATCCTGTCACTCTTCAGCAAGACAACTCGGGGATAAAGTTGCTTCCTGCCAAGACTGATGTCCTGAGTCCAGTCGCTGGGCCTCACACGGCAGGAGAGAAGTGATCCCGACAATCTGTCCTCAGACCTCCACACATGCACCACGGTGCATGCACACCCACAAAATAAATACGTAAAACAGAATAAGGAAAAACATCTGTTTTCTTATTCTTATGATGCGGACAGTGGAATCCCAGCCACTGAACTCACCAGCCCGTCACTTTCATTGTCTGCATTTTTCTAAGAGCAAAAGCCGAATTCTTACAATGGCCTACATGACCCTGCACAAAATGCCCCCTCGTCATTGCTTTCCTGACAGGAACATTACACGGACACCATGTCCTTCTATAAATGTCCCATCAAGGGACTGCACTGTTCATCCGCCCTGCCGCTGGGAGAAGTTACACGTAGCTGGTTGGTGAAGAAGGGTCGGGAAGGATTCCACCTTAACCAGAAACCAGTGCCTTCCAAACAGCGCATCCTGTAGCTGCATACACCTCAAACCTGTCCCTCCTTCCACTCATGTGTCTCCCCCAGTGGTCAGTTAGCATGGGCTCAGGCTCCCTCAGGCCCTAGATGCTCACCACGGCTGACAGGGAGAGCCTAGGAGGCGCTAATGCCCCTGGATGGTTTCATGAATTGTTCCCCCACCCACACCTGGGCTCTCAGCCCTCAGCAAATGTCCCTTATGTAGGAAATAGAAGTTACACAGAAGGGAGGACAGACCTCACTGCCTTCCTACCCGATGACCCTGGCTAGAGGTGGGGTAGGAAGGAACAAACACAGCCCTCTGGCCTATGGTAGGAAGCACCCTGCCCCCCTCACCCCACACTCAGCAGGAGTCCTCAGAAAATGAGACTGGACATTCCTTACAAGGGTGCGGCAGAGCAGAGCTGGTCTGGGGAACAGCTGCTGGGGGCACAGAATTAGCAACCCCTGGAAGTCAGCAAGCCGAGCGAATCCCCAAGGCCTGCCTTGGACAAGGCACATCTGCTGCGGCTGGGCCAGTTGGATACATGAGTCACGGAAGCAAGGCACTGAGAGGAAAGATTGTGTCCGCTTTCTCATCTCTTTGAGGGGGCTCTCCCTGCCCGGAGGACCCAGTTCATACTAAGCTGCTCAGACAGCAACTTAGCCCACTGTCACACTGATCCCTGGCTGTGAACTGTGACATGAGATTCTTGAGACGGGGTTAAATTATGCTGATTCCACATTTGCAATGGAGTCACACCTGGTTAGGGCCCCGTCTACACTGGCAGGTCACAGGGCAGAACCAAGCCAGTCACCATCTTAGCTTATGAAGTCTTCCAAAGTCAAAGGCTGCTTGCTTCTTGTGTTCAAAAACAGTGTCCCAAAGGCAAGACGAGCTATGATTGAAGCTAAGCGAATTAATTCACTCTGGGGGACATCGAGGGCACCCCAAGAAGGAAAGGCTATGTTCCGGCATTTTCTGGTGAGCTGGGCATTACGCTAAGGGTCCAACATTTATCGTCTCATTTCACTGGCTCAGCCGTATGTTCAGAGAAATGCTAACACTTGTGGTAGGAGAAGAGAAATGAGCTCAGAGAGGTTGCTTGATTTGCACACTGTTAGCAAGTGGCCTAGCTGGAGTCCCAACAGTCATCTAGATTCACTAAGCCCCCTGCTCCCAAGAGCCTAAGCACTGTGTGTCTCCATCAGAGTCTCTTAGAATCCTCGCACTTTGTTTTCAATAGCAGTCAAGAGATTTTCAACTTAAAGGCCCTGCTTGTAAATCTGAAAAGCAAAAAGAGAGATTTGTTGAACGAGGTAAGAGGATTCAAGGTCAACATGATGTGATTAATCGGGGCTGGAGAACTAGCTCAGCAGGTAAGAGCACAGGATGTTCTCCCAGAGGACCAGAGTTCAGTCCCCAACACCCACATCTGGCAGCTCACAACCGTCTGTAACTCCAGTTTTATAGGATCCAATGCCTCTGGCGTCTTCAGGAACCTGCGCTCTTGCCCATGCCCACATCCTGACATTATGGTAGAGGTGTGTACCTATACATAACTAAGAAAATAAAATCTTTTAAAACAGAAAATAATTATCTTTCCATAAATGAGCATTGAATGATTGGAAAAACTAAAATTTAAGGTGTCATTTACAGTTCCCCCCCTCCAAAAAAAAAAGAAAGAAAGAAAGAAAGAAAGAAAGAAAGAAAGAAAGAAAGAAAGAGAAGAAATACAGGGCCAGCAAGAGAACTCAGCAGCTTTGGGAAACTTCCATAAAGTCTGACAATCTACGTTCAATCCTTGAGACCCACATATTGGAGGAGAGAACTGACTCCAAGTTGTACCTCACACGTACATGGTGGCATAGGTCCCCCACCTCAGTAAATTTTTTTAAAAAACTCAATGATGCCTTTATAAGATGAATGTACAGGCATAATATTTTCCAAAACGGTGGGCACTGAAGAGTTCAAAGTACTTCTGGGTGAAACTGAAAAATGGGGATCTATACCATGTCCATGGATTAGAAAACTCCATGTTACCAGAACGTCTGTTGACTCCAGCTGACCTGTAAATCTAACACATTGCCAATCAAAACCCAGCTGCCTTTTGTTTTAAGAAACAAAGGCTGATTTTGTAGCGAATGAATGAATGACCTGCAACAGCAGAATACCGGCTAGGAAGCTTGGAAGATTTCCTGTAATATGGAGGCTCACTGTAGGCTATGTACAGTGGCACACACCTGCGACCCCAGCCTTTGGGACGCTAAGCCCGGGCTACATATTGACTTCCCAGACAGCTGGGGCTACACGGCGAGACTCTATCTTAAAAGAGAGTTTTTCAAAAGCCTTGTTATAAAGCTACCATAGCAAAAGCAGGTTAGCATTATCAGGAATATAGACAAATAACAAGGGAGAAATATTCCTTGGGGGCAGAAATAGATAAACAAGGAAGCTTAACTCGTGAGAGCACATGCTTCAGGCTCAGAAAATACAACATCTCGTCCTGCTCAGTCCTCTGCTCCAACAGATCCATTGCGCTCACATGTTCAGAATCCATTGGACTAAGTGAGTTTAAGTCACTAACTCCGAGCAAGAAAAGATGTTAAATAAATAAGAGCAGACTGAGTCCTGAGTGCAGCAGCTTGGGCTCAGGATCCAGTTGTTAAAGACATATGTGATAGCCTTATCTTTTCAGAGTGTGGTAATAATAATAATAAGAAGAAGAAGAGCACATGACAAACCATCCTGAGAACTTTACATAAGCCAGAGCACCGCCAAATGCCCCAACAAGGTAAAATAAGAAGGCCGCCACATGCCACCGAGAGAGGGGAATGATATAGAGTGTGGGTTTCCCTTCTCCATTTTTGTCGATGTGCACAGGTAGAGAACTGCAATGCAAACACGAATCCGACTGTGGCATAACAATCATTCCAAAGGCACAGGCTAACAAGATGCCTAAATCCCTAACTGATGCACATAAGGCTCTTAGCATAGAGCTTGGGACACAGTGATATGGGGAGCCTGCAGTCATTCCTCCAGTCACGGTGAGCGTCACAAGCATTTGACCTTGCAGGGGCATCAGGAACCTAACTTAAAGTTCTGCTGCAAGCATTTGGAAATCTGTAGGTGATTCTGAAGAGGCCTAGGAAGATGCTCAGATTGCTAAGGTACTTGCCATGTAAGTACAAGATCCTGATCTCCAGCCCCAAAAAGCCAGGCATAGAGGCACGCGCCTGCAACCCTAGCTAGTCTTGCTGAAGCGAGAGCTCTGAGTTCAGATACAGACTGTCTCCAAAAAGCAAGATGGACAGTGATAGAGGAAGGTATTCACCGTCATCTATGGCCTCCATAAGTGCACATACACGTGCACACACAAACACGTACACACACTATCCACGAATAGACAAAAGATTCTGAAGGAACTGAGGATGGTTAAGCCTCACTGACATTTTGAGTAGGTTTAGAATCCCCCACGAGACTGAGGCTCATCTCTGGGTGTGTGTCTGTCAGAGCATTTCGAGAGGGTTAACTGAATGGGGGAGGTCCAGCTTGAAGGTAGATGGGAGCTTTGGGGATAAAAGAAGAAAGGAGAAAGCCAGAGGGTGCTGAAGCTCTTTCCCTCTGCTTCCTGGTCTGTGGTGTGGCGAGCAGGCTTTCAGCCACATGTTCCCACCAGTGTGGACTCAGTCACACCTTCCCTGCCATAATGGACTGAACCCCTCTGAAACTGTGTACTAGAGTAAAGCGCTTCTCCCTTAGGCTGCTTCAATTAGCTACTGTGATCACCAAGACATGAAAGTGGCTAACATGGAGTTTGCTTGGGGCCCATGAGTCAGTGTAATTGGTCTTGTCTATTTTGTGTCATTGTCTATCATCTATTAAAATGCTTTTTAATGTCAAGCAGTGGTGGCACATGCCTTTGAGCCTAGCACTCAGAAGGCAGAGTCAGGTGGATCTCTGTAGTAGGAGGAGGTGGGCAGCATCCCACCGCCCAGCTAGCTTAACCCAAAATAACCACACAGAAATTATATTAATTAAATTACTGCCTGGCCCATTAGTTCTAGCCTCTTATTGGCTAACTCTTACATCCTTTTTTTTTTCTTTATTGATATTTATTGAGCTCTACATTTTTTTCTACTCCCCTCCCTGCCTCTCCCCTCCACCCTCAGCCCTCCCCCAATGTCCCTATGCTCCCAATTTACTCAG
>JAQHUG010000077.1:1061942-1078216 GCA_028555095.1 Dicrostonyx torquatus | reverse complement strand
TTTTTTTTTTCAAAGTAAGTTGTTTATTTCAAATAGGTCTTTCTAGCAGTTTCAGGCACCCACCCCGCAAAAGAGCAGAAAGTACAGCATCCACACAAACTCCCCCTAATTTCTTTGAAAATCTTATTTTAGCATCATTTAAAAGAATCCATATCCTGGTAGCTACTAAATTTGGCTCTCCAGCTTTGCCCCTCCTCCTTTCTGTAATTATGCAAGCACCCACTCAACTGGTCTACAAATCTAATAAAACCAAATTCCCAGTGCCCCTCCAAATCTGTGCCAGCTCTTAACTTCTTAAAAGCTGCCAGAATATTCCTAATTCCTCTCCTCGCACCCTTGAATTAGGTCTCTCTACTGTACATGTAAAATAATCCAGAACATTCTCCTGCACTCAGCTGTCCAGCCACCAGAAGCTACAAACCTCCCTCCCAATCATCCACTCAGTAGCCAGTGTTTGGGCCCCCATGCTGCAAGTCTGTAACCCCAAAACTTGAAGGCTGAAGGCGGGAGTAAGCCTAGGCCACCAGACCCAGAGTGTGACACCCTGTCTTCAAACTTGTCTCTTCATGTCTCTTTCCTTTACATACCCACCAAATGGCTACCTCACTCACCAGGAGCCAAAGCTTTACAAACTACCCCACTGACTGTTCCACAAAATGACCCCCCAGCTCTGACCTCACTTGCTTGTGCTTCTGTCTGCTGAGTACTCTTCCTCAGCTGTCCGTATGGCTCACCTTGATTCCTTCAGGTCCAATGCTACTTTATCCCAAACACTTCTGGGTCTGAAATGCAATAGAAATCCCACTCCCTACCCCAACTCTTCCTATCTCCTAACCCTGTTCCAATATAACCACATGTCTTCACCTTTCCCCACTTACAAGGACACTGCTCTGCCTCCTATTGTATTCCCAGCCCTGGTACAACATGCAGTGCTCATGCTACAAACAAGAAACACCCGCAAAGACTGCTCAGAGTACCAAAAGCACGTGGAACTCACCTGTCTTCGCAGAATCCATTCTCAGGATTAACCCTAGGCCCTTGGGCAAAGATAAAGAGTGATGGATGAGTGGCTGGGCAGTGGTGGCGCACGCCTTTAATCCCAGCACTCGGGAGGCAGAGGCAGGCGGATCTCTGTGAGTTCGATACCAGCCTGGTCTACAAGAGCTAGTTCCAGCGCAGGCTCCAAAGCCACAGAAAAACTCTGTCTCGACAAACCAACCAAAAAAAAAAAAAAAAGTGATGGATGAGTCATATCCACAAGGCTCAAATGCTCTCAAGGACACTAGACTGAAATCTGCCCTACTGGATGTGAGGAGGATAATTTTTAACCTCAGTATTCATGTTTGTGTTTGAGAAAGGGTCTTGGCTTGTAGCCCAGGCTGGCCCTGAACTGACTCTTCCTGCTTCTGTCTCCCAAGTTGTAATTAAAAGTATGAGGCTATACCCCAGCAAGACTGTTTTGCGGAAGACTTTGAGTGGAATACAAGTGACTTATAGCTTATTCCCACAAATGTGAAATTTCTATGCTCTGACCTGACCCCTTCAAAAAGTTACTAAGTCATTGGGACTCTGCCCTTTATAAAACAAAATGATTTAAAATGTTCAAGAATCTATCTGAAATAATTTTAAGTAGCTTGCAAACTACAAATACTTCCCCTACAGATAAAAAGTTGTTGGAATGGAATCTTTACATTCAATACCCTCTGTAAGTGGTTCCCTGTAGTCTAGGAGCCCCTGGAGCCTGGACCTTTTGAGGAATCTGAAAGGTCATAGTTTTCACGGCACCGAGACCTTCACTCTTAGAGGTTCGATACCAGCCTGGTATTTGTGGTAATCCTTAAAGAATGCACGCAGCAGTCTTTGAATTCCAACATTAGATGTGCAAAACAAAATATCCTGTCCTGGAAGAGCTGCCTCAAGATATACAAGACAATACACTTTCTGCCACCACCAGTGCCACTGTGGCATTGTGTGACTTGCTCTACTGATAGCCTCTCCTTACCAGATGCATACTAAGCTGGCAGCAGTCTTCCAAAACTTAGACTTTTCTAGTAATGTTTCCTACTTCTCCCAAGTGGAAATGACTCATCTGTGAAGTACAGATCCACTAGCCTGAGTCAATTTGAGAGCCAGTGAGGTACTTCAGTGAAGAGCAAGGCTGACCCTGCAATCCAAATGAAACAAACTTCCTGTTATCTTCCCATGACTGGACATTTTCACAATTGATAGGTATGCATGTGAGTTAAAATAGAAGCTACAAGGCACACACACAATGTGAAACCAGGAAAGCAATCAGGAGACAGAGGCAGGTAGATCTCTGACTTCAAGGCCAGCCTGGTCTAAAGAGGAAGTACCAGGACAGAGAGCTACACTGAAAAACCCTGTCTTGGGGAAGGAAAAACAAAACGAAAGAAACCAAATCACCTGAACGTAATGATTCACCTTCCCAGTTAAAATGAGCTCAAGCCCCTTAACTAAATTTTGGAGGGAATTTTCCAATGACTCATCCACCAGAGAGTTACTAGGATAGGTATGAAATCCTCTTCAGGGACTTCAGGGTAGGACAGGACAGACATCTAGAACATGACAGGCCCAAGATGTATTATAATTGACAAGAAACTCATCACTTAGACACCAGAGAGGGAGGCGACACTGTCATGAATCCCTCAAATGCTCAGCAGCAGCACTTTAAACAGCTTGAGAAACAACACACCACGCCTCTGGATAACAGCACCAGCAGGAGTTTATTTAGTGATAGTAAGGTTAATGACTCCCTCAAACAATATGGGACACACCTGGTTTATTCAAACTGACTCTAAACCTTAGATCTCTGACTCAACAATAACATAAGAAACCTTTAATGACACAAACCCGTGTTAAACCAAAGATAGTTTAAATGAGTCTTAAAAGCTCTACTACTGGTGGGCTGGCATCTACAACATGAGTGTTCAGTTCAGTTACAATAGCACACTGGAGTTTCTTGACTGTCATATCTTAAGCAGGTCTGAAATATGATGTCTTACAAGAATTTCACATACTCCCCACTGCTGTCAATCTCCAGTCATTATGGTTTCTTCAGCCCTCAGAACATTTTTAGGAGACATTTTCTTTGACCTGCTTGCCTTAATGGGTACATAAGAACTCAGTAAACTGACAGGATGAAGATTAACTGAGATGCCAAGAGAAGTTTTTATTGCAAGCACAGTGAGCGAAAGAGATGTCTTCTCATAGAGTGGCCACCAGGTCTGCTGTTAACTAAACCTCTGACAACCCTTCATTGGTTTAAAGCATACGAATCAGCTTCTCGTTATCAGGTGTACATCATCTCTGCCATGTGGGACATTTTCTTAGGGATATACAAGTAATATTCCATGTAGCCTGATAGGTCCTCAATGGTCACATCATCCACATAGACACGAGCTTGCTCGGAACAGGATCGTGGGGAGCCAGACAGAGTTCTGGTGTGCAGTGATGGGGAGTAGTCCTCAAGTGATCTTCGTTCTGGGGCCAAAGGAGGGACACTCTGCAGACCTGAAAAGGAATACACTTCCATATCATGCCATCTCTTGCACTGGCACTCCTTGCCTACACACACACATGGCTTGCCCTGGCTTAGCTTGGAAACAGATCGAAAGTCAGAGAGATTGCTGGCCGTAAGACTTTCTGGGGAGACTTGGGTAGTAGCATCAGAGGGCTCTTCTGTTTTACTCTCTGATGTGAGCCTTGGAACTGAACTTCTCAGAGGCTCAATGCCTGCCCCTGTGTGATTAACATCAAGAGAAGTAGAGGTCTCTCCTGTGTTGAACTCTTTGGGGCTTGATATTCCCAGCCCATTGCTGCTGTCAGGTGACTCGGTCTGGCTTCTGTGCTTGAGCTGGCTGCTGGGAGGAGATGCTGTCGTGCTGCAATGTATGAACTTGGGAGGATGAAGGACAGGAGACTTAGAGCGTCGACGACGCTGGGTTCTCACTACTCCTCGTGAAGACTTCCTTGCAGACCTAAAAGAGAAAGACAAACAAGATGTGGAGAAACAGAGCCCTCCTGAGAGAGGCCATATGACAGCTAGAAACTGACCTCTGGGTGTAAGGTCATGAATGCCTCCATTTTCAAACTGCCTTATAGCTTTGTGTCTCAAAAAGTTCAGGATCTGTTACTAGCAATCTATAGAATTAAGTGAGATAACACAACCACCCAGACCAGACACTTGTCTTCCATTCTTGGCTTGTGGATGTAGGAGAAACGGATAAAAACTGATGCAGTCCCCTCAGCTGGAACAAGGCTGCAGTACTAAGCTGATCCACTGTGCCAGTACTATCAAACAGGGCATCAGCATCACAAATCGCTTCTCTCATGGCAACAGCCAACAAAAACAAACAAAAGTAACAGAACTGGAGAGCTGGTTCAGGCAGTAAAGTACTTGCCACACTAGCACCCATGTAAATAAGCTGGGTGCAGTGGCATGCACCTGTGATTCTAGAGCTGGGACGACAGGAAGATTCCTGAGACCTGTCCAGCCAAGTAAGGGAGCTCTAGACTCAGAGATCTTACCTCAAAAAAAACCAGGGGCAGAGCAACTGAGAAAGACAATATTAACCTCTGTCCTTCACATGTACTGAGTGTGCCCACAAGCACAGAAACATGCATGCACAAACACATACTCTCTCTCTCTCCCACTCACGATTTGCTGTCCTTGAGATTTCCAGAAACTGAGAATAATCAGATGCGCTATACAGCTACTTATAAAACATTTAAATAAAAAGCTGGAATAAAAGGAGAGTTAAAGCTGCCAACCAAAATTAGAAAGAAAAAAAAAAAACAGGACTTAAAAACCAGGTTTAAAAGAAACAACAAACAACTTGTATTTATTTGGGGGAGGAGGTGGCATGTTTATGCCAGGGTACACAGATGAAGGACCTCTGTTGGGAGTTGGTTCTCTCCTTCCACCATGTGGAGCTCAGAAAATCAAACTCTGAACTTCAGGCTTGGCAGTGCTGAAGCACCTTAACCCACTAAGTCATCTTCACAGCCCAGATACAGAACTTGGAGAAATAAAAATCAAACCGGGCGTGGTGGTGCATGCATTTAACCCAGCATTCTGGAAGGCAGGCAGATGGACCTCTGGAGGCCAATTGTTCTAAATAGTGAATTACAGAACAGCCAGGATTACATAGAGACCCTGTCTCAAGGGGAGTTTGGTGGTGGGTGGAGAAAGGGAGAGAGAGAATTGACAGAGAGATGGAGGAGGGGAGAGATCAACTGGGCAGGAAGCACACACCTGTAACCCCAGCCCCTAGGAAGTAGATGGAAGGACTGTGAGCTCAAGGCCAGCCTCAACTACACTGAGACCCTGTATCAAAAAAATAGGAAGGGAAAGGAAAATAAAACTGCATCTGGAAATAAATGAAACATAGCTCTGAGAACATGAGGCTAGAAGAGCACACTAGGCGATGTATGTATTTCAGAGTAAGTGGACTCTGGAGCTGCTCTTTACCACCCACTCCAGCAGAACCCCACCAGGCTGACCACTTCGTCTGGAATCTGCCGCAGCAGCTGCCTAAGAAGAGTCAACCAGGATGACTAAAGCAGCATGGTGAGCACCTTTCTCTTCCTGTAAACTCCTACACAATAGCCTACTTTTACCCTCTAGGCCTCCAAATCCTAAACCATTTATTGGGTCTGTCTGTCCGTCTCTCCCTCCCTGGTTTTTTAAGACAGTGTCTCACTGTAGATCAAGGCTGGGATTACAGCTGTGCTTATTTACCATGTCACTCTACAAAAGGGCTGCTAACCCGTGGCCTAAAAGGCACTAGAGAAAAGGTACTAGAGACACGCAAAGGCCATCTGTCTAAACAGAAGAGGACTAAATCTGGAGTCTGTTTTAAGAATGCAGAGAGCACAGAGCGCTGGGAAACAGTACCCACCTAGCTGTCAAGTACCCTAGGTTCAACCCTCAGTAATAGAGAGAGAACAGACAATGGAAGAGGACGTGATTTAAAAGATCATGGCTAAGATCTTAAAGCAAAACACTTAACACTGAAGGCAGACGCAGCCTTTCAGCAGCAGAGAAGACAAAGGGGTCAGAAGACAACAACCCTGCAAGTGCTAAAACTGCCAAGGAAGAAACAATTTCAGGTACAGCCAATCTATCTTTCAAAACAAGGATGAAATAAAGGTATTCTCAGATAAAGCTCAACAAATTCGTTACCAAACTTGGGATCACAATCTGTGCCCAAGAGGCCAGGTTCTGTCCTTAAGAAGCCAATTAAAATAGAAAAAATTAACAGTAAAAAGCAGAAAAATGAGATTTATTCAATGTGGCCACATTTGGAAGAAGGGTAAAGTATTCACCAACAGGACACAATGCCCATAATTCCGGACGTAACCATTCATAACTATTTATTTGCAGTGCTGGGGAATGGTCAGAGCTTTGGAAGAAAACAGGACCAGTGACACTAAAATTCCAGACAAAGTAGACCTTAGGACAAAAATCACTATAATATTACATAATAATAAGGCTGGGGATATAGCTCAGTTGCTAAATGTGTTTGCCTGGCATGTACCAGTTGACACAGAAAACCAGAACACATAGAAAAGTCTCAGTAAACTCATTATTAAAAACTGTGAAGTCAGGCATGGTGGCTCAGGCCTGTAATCCCAGCAGCTGGGAAGCTATGAGGTCATTCTGAGCTACATAAGGAGTTAATGGCCAAATTGAGTCAAACAGTTGGAGTGTCTGAGAACAATCACTGAGTCTTGGGTTGGATCACAGCATACTCTTTTCTGAGACATTTGGGAAAGAAAACCCAATCATATTTTAAATTACTCAACGTGGCAGTTTGACTGATAATGGTCCCATAAGCTCACATATTTGAATACTTAGGAAGAATTAGGTTTGGCCTTGTCAGAGGTGTGCCACTGGGGGTGGGTTCTGAGGTTTCAAAAGAACACACCATTCCCAGTGTGTCTCTTCCTCAAGACTGATCCCTCCAGATGTGAGCTCTCAGCTACTGCTCCAGCAGCATGCCTGCCTGCCTGCCACGCTCCCTGCAGTGACAGGCCTGCACTCCAGTCCTCTGAAACTATGAGCCCCATATAAACTCTCTTCTCTGTGAGCTGCCTTGGTCATAGCATCTCTTCACAGCAACAGAAAAGTAACTAGGGTAAAAGTCTCTAGGGGTGGGGACTGAGGCGGCTCAGTGGTTAAGAGCACTTGCTGCTCTAGCAAAGAACCACATCAAGCGGCTCATACCTGCCTTTAACTCCAGCTCCAGTGATTCTAACACTGTCTCTGGCCTGCACGGGCAGATGCACATACAAACAAGCCCAAACAAACATACACAACATAAATCTTAATTTATAAAAAAACAAAAAACAAAGTAAACCCCAAAACAAAAACCATCTTCTCCATGGAAAGCTATTACGCAGGCCAAAGAGATGGCTTAGTATAAAAAGTGCTTAAACCAAGCCTGACAGCCTGAGTTTGATTCCTGAAATACATATGGTGGAAAACCAACTCTTACAAGTTGTCCTTCGATTTCTATACACACTTGCTGGCAGGAACCACACCCCAAATAAATAATTGTAATTTGGGGGAGAGCACTCTTACCCGTGCCAACTGTCTTTAGACGCACATGTGTTTTTAGGTTTGGTGTCATCTGCTGCTGTTCTGACTGATGCTCTCACACTTGTGCCTTCTCCGACAGAGAGAGACATGACGGACCTGAGGACAAGAACAAAGATTACCATGAGGAGAACTTTGTACCCTCACCAACTCTAATACGACTTTCAGTGATTTTTCTTTCTAATTTACACTTCTCAAAAAAAGTGTTCAGCTTTTAATGTAAATTTTCCTCCAAAGCCAAATTGAAAAGATCCCTAAAAGCCCATGGCTGCAAAATCTTAAGCAAGAGAATGAACTCTAAGTGTAGCCACCAGTGGTCTATAAATAGACTTTAAGCTGTTTATCTGGGGCAGATCATGTCTTATATGTTCAGGGAGGATGTTAGTGACACTGACCACCTCTTTTACCTAAGAGGCCACAGCCACGGGAACTAAGATCAGGAGCCTATCTCTAAAAGTCAATTCAAGTTAGCATGATCCCACTCTGAAGTATTTTACAACTTTTAGAAAAATTTTCCTATTTTTGCAACTAGTAAATCTGAATATTACTCAGAGTTAAATCTTCTTTGTTTTAAAAGTATGTAAGTGCTATGGGTTCCTAGTGAAAAACTTTAAAAAAAAAAAAAAGAAGAAAAAAGAAAAGAAAAAAGAAAGACTGTACCACTGTACCCAGACTACCCACACCAGCATCCTGAGGTAAATCTTTCCAAAACTCATGGAGAACTAGAACCTCAGTTGATCCCGAGACTCAACATAAAAAAGCCAGGTGTAGTGGTGTGTGCTTGTAATCATAGGGCTGGGTAAGAGGAGACAAGATCTGGGGGCTCACTGGCCAATCAGCCTAGGCTACTTGGCAAGCTCCAGACTAGTGAGATATTTTGTCTGAAAAAACAAAAACAGATGGAATAACATTCCACATTGTTGTGTCTACATGTGTTGTGTGCAGGTGCACAAACACACACACATAGAATCAAGCATGGTAGTGAATGAAAGTGAAATTTATGCCCTGGCAATGCTGAAGCCTACATGGGCAGCCCGTATATGGCGCTTCTGTTGAACTTGGCCCATACTGGGTTTCTTTCATGGTCTGAGTTGATGACTACTGACCAGGTCTCTTCCTTAAGAGGGCACCAGATCTCATTACAGATAGTTGTGAGCCACCATGTGGTTGTTGGGAACTGAACTCAGGACATTTGGGGAAGCAGACAGTGCTCTTAACTGCTGAGTCATCTCCAGGCCAGTACTTGATTATAATTCTAGAGGCAGAGGCAGGAGGACTGCAGAAAATTCAAGTCCAGCCTAGGCTACACACACAGAAAGGTGAAGGTCAGCCTAGGCTATCTAGTAAGACCCTGTCCCAACCTCATCCCTAAAAATACCTTTAATGACATGAAAGCACGTTTGGATTATCACAAGCGACACTATGGTGAACACCTATGTATGCTGTGGTCTAAAACACTATGCCTGCAATTCCAGCACTCAGGAGGCCAAGGAAGATCACAAGCTTGAAATCACCCTGGGCTCAACAGCCAGACTTTGTCCGTGTCTCAGAAAGACAACAGCAAACAAACAAAAAACCACATACAGGATTATATATAAATGATCTAGAGATTAAAGTAAATTGTGACATTTCTTATCCTTTTATTAATTTTTCTATAATTATTTTACAGTCATATTAAAAGGATTATTGTTTATAGCAAATACAAAGACATTAGTCCTGATGTCAATGCAAATCAAAACCTGTTGAACAGGATCATACTAAATTTCCGGCAAAGCCTGAGTCAGTTCTCAGCAGTCGCTTCAGCAGGGTGTATGACAACAGTACAAAACAATCAGGAACACACGCTGCAAACTCTACACGTCTCATTTCGCTTAGTCATGCTAATGACTCATCCCTTCCACTCCTGGTTTTCTCAAATATTTTATTCCTTCCTTTCATAATCCTAACAAAAGCATATCATATGCTACAAATATACAATTTTTATTGTTTTTATTGAGGTATACATTTTGTCCACTCGCTTTCCTTCTTTCCCTCAAACACAATTTCTCAAAAAGTTGTACTTTATTATCTATTATTTGTATCTGTGAATGGGCACGTACCTGGGAATAGGGTATGTGCTTTTTATAGCTGTATGCAGAGGCCAGAGGCACAGGATCTCCTTGGAGCTACAGTTACAGCTATGACATGTGTGCTGAGAGTTGAGCTGTGGTCCTCTGCAAGAGCAGTATATGCTTTTCACCACTGAGCCCTGTCTCCAGCCCCCAAATATATAATTTATTACCATAAACTTCATGGATATTTTGCAAAACATTTTATAATAGTCTAAGTAATTTTCAGTGCCATCAAAAGTTTAATTTTATTTTTAGCTTAATTTTACATTCCAGTTTCTTTTTTTTTTTTTCCTGAAGCAGGGTCTCTTTTATGTAGTTCTAGCTGTCCTGGAACTCCCTTTGTAGACCGTAGACCCAAGTACCCAGAGATCTGCGTACTTACTGATCTGCCTCCTGAATGCTGGGATTAAAATTATATGCTACAACACCAAGTTTACATTTTAATTTCTTAAAACAATAGGAGAAAGTCTGCATATAAAGAGTTACTTATAAAGGCTTATAGAGGATTTATATGCATTAAGTGGATATTTCTAGAATTTTTTTTTTTAATTTAAAAAAGTCACACCCAGAGTTTGAGACCAGCCTGGTCTACAAGAGTAGACCTTCCAGTGCAGGCTCCAAAGCCACAGAGAAACCCTGTCTCAAAAAAAAAGTCAAAAATCACAAAGAATATACTAAAACCACAATCTAGAATTATGCTTTCCCACTTTATTTCCTTCTCTCAAAAAGGCTTGCCAAGGGTGAGGGGATATAGCTAAGTGACACAGCACATGTATCACGAGCAAGGTCCCGAGTACTTTTCTTAGGATGGAAAACCCACTTCGAAAACAAAAAAGACAATGGTAACAAGAAGATGGGTATGGGGCACATGAACATAATTCCAGCACTCAAGAAACTGAGAATGGAGGATTATTATTTGGAGGCCAATCTGGGATACATAGTAAGACCTTGTCTCAAAATCCAAAAACAAAAAAAAAAGTATATATAAACATTGATATGGCAAAAAAAAAAAAGCTGGAAAAAAAAGCCATTGGGAAAGTAATACTTTCCACTTTCCCAAAGTACCATGGAAGCAAATGTGAACATCGTAACATCCACTGAGAAACTCTATTAGCCTAAACACTCTAAGGTGGACCAGAAACAGTGCTAGTCACAGGTAGGCAGCTGTTAGCATCTACTTAGTTTTTACTTTGTAAAGTATTTTCATGCGATCTACAATGGACCCCATGAAAGAATGGCCAGGAGCAGGTTCTGGAGTCAGACACTCTGGGTTCAAACTCCACCTGTAACTTCCACCAGGATCTAATTAGAAAAGGATCCAATTTTGTGAGCAGTCTCTCTATAGAGAAGATTAAATGTGCCTCAAGTTCTCACTCACTCAGTGCTGAGGGCAAGAGTGAAATGCTGGCGACCAGGACTATTATTACTACTACAAGGCTCAACTGAGCTTCCAGTGTTCAGTTTCTACTCATAAAAGGATCATAATCATTAGCATTTGAGATTTCATTGGGCTTGAGGCCAAGAAGAACTAGCATAAGAAGAGATGTGATCTGCACGCAGACACTGTAAAGGATGAAATACTAAGACTTAGACAGTAGCTGCTCTGCGGGTGTTCCCATTAGTTTGGTCAAAGTCGCTAAGACTGATCTTGATGACAGATCCCTACTGAATACAGGTGTCCACTGAGAGACACAGCAATTAAGAGACTGAAATCAAGTCTTCATAGACCTTTATTGGGACAGTTCACTTTTAGTAAAAAACAAACAAAAAATACTGTGATTCCCTTGAGATATATGAGAAGTCCCTGGTGGAGTACTGCTTGATTTAAGGTTTGAGTAAGCTAGGAAGAGGGACTGCCTCAGAGTTAAAGAAAACCAAAACATACGACCTTAGAGTAAAACCCAACTACTGCTTTTTCAATCAAGTATGTACAAAGAATATGTCAAAGTCAAAGTATTACCATTTACTTACCCTAGGATGGACAAAGAAGTCAGAAGAAGAATATTTTAACCAAAAGGACTACTTAAATCCAGCAAATAAATAATCCCAAGTCACACATTACATAGTCAATTACCCTGATGCGTCCACTCTTAATTTCTTGAAGGCAGTTTGTAGGCTCTCCTCCTCTCCATCCTTGGCTTCAGATTTCATTGTGAAAGTTTCTGCACTTCTATGGATGTTCCCGTTAATACTAAAAAGGAAGAAAAGTGAAAATTGGTAGACTCAAGAGTATTATGCCCTTATACGATAACTGTTAGGAGGAAAATATATTTTCTAAGTTGCAGTTTATATAACCAGACTATAGGATTTATTTAAGAAAATAAATGAAATAATATAAAGATATATATGAACTACCACAGAATTCAAACCACCTAAAATAGTTGATGCCAACATATTCTTACAATTTTAGAAACCAAACCTAAAAACTATGTTTCAGGCTACTAAATGAAGGGAGAAAAAGCTCCCAGATTGTACATGTCAACAGCATGACCATCAGAGACAGGAGTAAGCTCAAACTGTGACACTGATTAATTAAAATGCTACTGAGTATTCTGACTTTATGATACCAATTTGTGCAAAGCAATTTTAACAATATATCAACATACATGAAAACAAGACACTGCTGCTGTTAGAAGAGAGACTCCACTCCTCTGACAACTTTAGTGTCCGTTGCCTTTGTGTGTCACAGTCATAAAACAAGAAATGAAATCTGTACTCAAAAACAGGTAAAGAAGAAAGCAGAGATTCTCTTTAGTTAGAAGTAGGAGAAAAAGCTACAAAGAACACTGTTCTGCAGGTATGACTCTGGGCTTGCTTCTTAACCAACTAGCTTGACTGCTTGAAATTCTCAATTTCTGCTCTGATTTTCCATTTAAACAAAGGAAGGAGATAAACAATCAACTAAAGCAACAAGAAACACAAGTCTTTTGATAAATTCTCAAATCTAATCTTCAAATTACCAAAGTACTAAATCTTGAACAAATGAACATACAAGTATCCAAAACAGGAGAGGGAGGGAAGAAAAAGACTGAAAAATAAGAGAATTTTTTTAAGCCAAGGATATGTTTTACCTTATTTCTAATCTGGTACCCCCTATCCCCCCCCCCCCCCCCTACCCCAGGCACTCTCAGAGAGAGCAGTGCCTCTCTATGGATCCTTGGGTACTCTAAGTCTAGATCAGCCTACTTCTCAGAAGTGAGTTATATGTTATTGTGAGACCTCTAATATTCCAAAGGTCAAGATGTCACAATGTTTGGCATTTCTGTGTATGTTCAACCTCAAAAGAACTTAGTTTTCACTTCAACATTAGGAGTCAACATAAACTCTCTCCACATATATTTCTGTTTCCTTAACCAGGTCATAAACACGAGGAAACCCATTCACATGACTAGAAGCTTCACTGGTCTCCCTCAAACACATAATTTTATATACTAGGCAGAGAGCTGAGTTCTGGTATGTCTGGAGTTGCACTCATCTACAAATGTCTATCACTGGCTATAAACAAGGTTTTTGTTGTTGTTTTGCTTGCTTGTTTGGTTTTTTTCAAGACAGGGTTTTTTGTGTAGCTTTGGCTGTCCTGGAACTCTCTGTAGACCGGGCTGACCTTGAATTCACAGAGATCCGTCTCCCTCTACCACCCCGAGTGCTGGGATTAAAGGCGTGCACACCACTGCCCAGTTAGAAAGTAAGTTTTTGGTTCTGTTTTGTATTTTAGTTTTTTAAGACTGGGTTTCTCTGTGTAACAGCCCTGGCTTTCCTGGAACTCACTGTATACCGGCTGGCCTCAAACTCACAGAGACCCACCTACCTCTGCCTCCCAAGTGCTGGATCTAAAGGCATGCACCACCATGCCCAAGTTTTTTTTTTTTTTTGCTACCGCAACTCCATTAAAACTGGGTTTATAAGGACCGATGAAATGGCTCAAAGGTAGATTTACTGGGACTGGTGGGAAGATGGCTTAGAGTGCATTTATGGGGACCACTGAGATAGCTCAAACAGTAAATATGCGTGCTGCTAAGCCTGCCCACCTGAGTTCATTTCCCAGAAGTTGAGTAACAGAAGTATACAACTTCCCAAATTGACCTCTGCCCTTCATATGCAATACTCATACACATAATGCACATAAAAAATAAAAGTATAGTTTATGGTTCTCTCAATCGTACTTCTGTGGCAATCAGTCAATACTGATTTAAAAAGCACACATCAAGTTACATGTACTGGTGACAACACCGCAGGCAGAAGTCCATTCCTTCCACAAGCACGCCCACAATGCCTAGCACTAAGTGGGATGCCACAACAGAGGCTGGAATGAATACAGGGGTCCTGGGAACCCCATTTCTGTAGGGATGGTGTCTCACTCCTGCCCTCCAGGATCTTACACTTGCTAAAGCAGCTTTCCAGCTAAGCCTCGAAACTACACAGTGCTGACATAATAGTATGGCAGATGACCACCCTAGATGTTAATACAAACTTAGTTTTCTTGTTGAGACACCAACAGATATACCATTAAAAACCAAAACAGCCCAAAATAAAAATCTGGCTACAGACCCAAAACTCAAGAGGATAAAATACTCCCAAAACTGTTTTGAGATTCCCGGCCAGCGCTGTGACTGCTCATCTTTTCCTCAGTTACTTTAGCCCAGAGCAAAGGTGAATATAGTCCCCAGGCTTAACCTCGGCAGCGAGAGCAGGGCAGGCTTGTGATTACAGAAGGCTTATTCTGCTCCCCTGTGTCCCTAGCTTTCCATTCACAGCGCCTGAGCGCAACAGCTACAGAACAGGTGACTGCATCTCCATCCACATTACATCCGTGAGAGACATTAATTACCCCTTCACTGCACTGACTTCTCCAAGAATCCCGCAAAGAGCTCAGACTGGCAAAGGGCCTGTAAAAGCAGTTACTCTGCGGGGTTTTAAGTCAAATCACCTGACAGTTTCTCTTTCCGCAGACAGCGTATGCACAATTTTGCTTACTCTTTGAAGTTTTAACTAAGCCCTCAAGTTTCAAGTCGAATTCCTCGTTTTCAGGAGTCTGAAAATAACCAGAATGAGATCTGCACAAAGTTAAAGCGAAGAAACTTTCCCAGACCTCTAGGCAGCTCCTGTCCAGCAACCCTCCAGGAGAACGGCCCCGACAGAATCGATCTGTCCCCAGGACAAAAACACATCCACACCTCTCTGGGCACACACCCACTCAAGCCCGCAAGTCGCAAGACTACAGACAAAGCAACAAGTTCGTTCCTTTTTTTTTTTTTTAACCAAACTTGCGTCTGTCGCGGTTAAACAGGGTCGCCGGAGAAAGATCCGAACCTGGGGACGCCCCTGAACCGGGAGCTGTCACGGCTTTGGCCCTGCTCGCCCGGCCAACCACGGACCCGGGGAGGAGGCTGGAGCGGAGCTGCGGCGCGGAGGACGCGGGAGGAGACGCGAGCCGAGCGACGGGAAGCAAGCGGAGAGGAATGCGGATCGCAGGGCGGGAAAAGGCGGGAAGGGGCAAAGGGCGCCAAGAAGGACGAAAGGGGAAGCTGCGGCCGGCGCGGCCCGGGGACCGCGGGAACGCAGAAAGGCGGGAAGCGAAGGCCGCGGCAGACGACGGCCAGGCCCGGCCAGGCAGTAGGCGCAGGGAGACGCCGCGACCGGACGGGCGGGCGGGACTACGCCTCCCGAGGATGAGAGGCCTGGCGGACGCGACGCCCCGGCCCTCCCGGTCACGTCAGGCCGCTCACCTCCTCGCAGCTGGGGTGATCCCAGGGATCCGGCCCCGTCGGCTCTTCGAGTCTCTCCGCCACCGCCGCGCCTGACTGACCCGGATCCAAACCCCGCAGATAGGGCGGCCCGCGCCTTCAGGGTCGCACTACGCCTGCGCCACGTCGGCTCGCGCCCCGCCCACCGCTCACGCCCCTCCCATCCCAGTGACTCGGCAGTCGGAACGCGGCAACTGCGCAGGCGTAGGGCGGCGGCCCCGCCTCTTGCAGGCTCCGCTCCAACCCCTCTCCGGAGCACGTGCGTCTGAAGTCATTTCCTGTTATTCTTTTTGCTCCCTCCGCCCCCTGGCTGGGGTGCGCTCCCGGCAGACTTTCGGGCGTTCCTTCTTCCTCTTGACGTCACGTGTAGCCGCTAGCGAGCTAGCCATGCTTGCACGGCGTCACCTGGTTCCCTGTGATCCAGTTGAAGTCACAGCAAGGCAGGGGGTTCGGCGGGGTGCCGGAGTATGTGTGCCAGCGAGGCCTTCCGGGACGCTTGGCCGAGTTTCCTAGATACCTTCGCCAGGGTTAATCTCTTTGGGCCAAGAAGGTACTAATTGGACAAGGCCCAGGCGGTGGATGCTAGACCAGACTTAAAATGGGAATATTTTAAGGTTTTTTTTTGCTTGTTTGTTTTTCCAAGCATAATTTGGGAACATCTCGTGGGAAATAAACGTACGGTATTAAGCAGTTTACCCGTGTCCGTTTTTAGTGGTCCTTCTTAAGGCTCTGACAGTTGCTCAGATGGCAGTCGGGCAAGGCGTAATCTGTGTAAGCCCCACCGCCACCGACAGGACC
>JAQHUG010000077.1:1044453-1061282 GCA_028555095.1 Dicrostonyx torquatus | reverse complement strand
TTTTTTTTTAACCTGCTTTGTTGCTCAGACTGTCCTGGAACTTGAGATCCTTATGCCTCAACCTCTCTAGTGCTGAAATCGGGCATAATGCATGCCCAATTTAGGAATTTTTGTTATTTTAACTTTATAATGATGGTGAAAGCCTTTTTCATTCAATGGAAACTGCATCAGATTGTGAATTTCGGTGTTTTTCCAAGCTAAAAGTATACCCTGTGATAACTCTGGATGCTGGCCAGCAGAGGGGAATGCAGCACCCAATCAGCCTCGGGAACTCCAGGGCAAACTGGTGCACCTAATGCTGTGTTGCTGTGCTCTGGTGCTCAGTATTAAGTGTGTTTGGGGCTTATGTGATCTGTGATCTGCTAAGTAGGGTGTGTTCCCCCTCGTAAGTTAAGGAACATCTGTATAGGGTTGTTAAGCATGCGATGGTGCCTGAATAAAACTCTTAAACTCTCGCTGTACAGTAACTGATCCACAATAAAAAAAAAAAAACCTTGTAACTCAGTAGTGCTAATAACGTTGCTACTCTGTAGTGAATATTCTCAAACTTAATATTCCTGATTTTACACATCCTACAGCTAAAGAAGTCTGAGATTCAAGGAGCCAGGATAGCCTACCTTATTAGCTTAACTTATCCCGTGTTATACAGTGCTAATAAGTTAGGTTAGGAGAAGAGCTCCGTGGGTAAGGGCATGCCACAGAACCTGATGACCCGAGCCTGGTCCCTGGACTCATCCATGGAAAGGTGAGACCTTCCTTTACATGTGTGTCCACACATCAATAACACATAAGAATAAACAAGATTCCTTTTTATTGTGTTACAGTATGTGTTACAAACCTGTTCATCCACAGTTTCTCTCAACATCTGGAAATAATAATAAAGGAAAATTGAATTGCTACTTCAGGCGTTGCCAGCTGATTTGCGTCAAGACCAAACAGGTGTTGTTAAACTTACCATTTTAGAGCATTGTTTGATAAAATCTCTGCAGTTCCCCAGAAAGGTGATCTCTGGGTCACTGAAAAATTCCTATAGAGCAGAACACAGTCCTTGAGAGTAGATATTCAGCACAATTCTGATGACTTCCATTTACCTTATTTTTATTTACTATGATAGTAAGTATTAAAAAGTCAAAACATCTGTTTGTGTGAGCACAAAAGTAAGACACTTTCTGGGAATGTGTCCCCTTGCCCTGCCTGGGGATGCATGGAAAGTAAGGAACAATCTGGCTACACCGTCCCTCCTGACAGCAGCGCTGTGGGCTTCAGGAAATTGACCACCCAGGTCTGGGACCCTGTTCCAGCTGTCCTCACCTTGTGTGGCTTGAACCTACCAGGCTTTTCTCTTCCAAATCTTCCCTGATTTGCTGTTTCCTCTCCTATAACACTGTTTACCCACAGTTCATTTTGTTATTCAGGTCTCTGCTCAAACCCGTTCCCCAGAGGGCCTCCACGACTACTCCAACAGTCTCCTTCACTCCCAAATTCTTCCGCCCCCGCCCCACTCATTTTTTCTTTAATAACCACTATGACATTTCAGTGTCCCTTTACTATTGAAATTTACTATTGCTCACATAGAAGTGACCCTGAGGACAAAGACTTGGTCTCTGTCTTTATCGCTACTTGTTAATTAAGTCTGAGATGTATATTTCCCCACAATTTTTCTTCCTAGTTGCACCGCCAATAAATGGTAAGTCTTTAAAATGTTATCTTGGGCTAGGAAGATTGCTCAGTGGTGGAGCACCTGTCCTGCATGCATGACACCCTGAGTTCGGTGGGTGCCAAAAATGAAACGGAAGAGAAAATTTAGAGTTGAAAATGTGATGTCCCCAGGACCTAAAAGTCTTGTGTCATACAAACCTCGCACTTGGTCATTATTGACCAAACCTGCTAAATGTTTACTGTAGCTATTTATTTATTTATTTATTTTGGTTTTTTCGAGACAGGGTTCTCTGTGGCTTTGGAGCCTGTCCTGGAACTAGCTCTTGTGGACCAGGTTGGTCTCGAACTCACAGAGATCCGCCTGCCTCTGCCTCCCGAGTGCTGGGATTAAAGGCGTGTGCCACCGCCGCCGGGCCCTACTGCAGCAATTTAAATATCTTTATTCTTCACAACTATCTGAAAACATTTCCTGTTGCCTGAGTGAGGGGGGTTGGGAAATGGGTGCATAGTAATCCTTTGGGAAGACTGGAAGGGCAGAGAGCACAGCCTGGCAGGGTGCCTCTTTGCAGTTAACTCCTTACACAGACCTCACTGAGCAATGCCCACTTGCCCACTGCTGTGCAAAAGCCCTTGAGAAGTAAGTTCATGGGGTCCTTAGCAAGCCACAGATCCAGATCATAGTGTGATTTGTAGATAGCAGAAAGGGACCCAGCCTGCTTTGGCAGTGCTTTGGAGCGGTATTCTTGAGGCTCAAAAGACAGCCTGCCCGGGCAAAGGTAAGGGGAGGATTAAGACCAGTTGTAGCTGAGGCCTGGACTTTGTCCAGCATATTATGAACTATTTTCATGATGGCACTGTGCCAGTTAGTAGTTTATGTCACCTGAGAAAGCAGGTGAGTCTAAGAGAAATAAGGGCTACAGGATGGAGCGAGTTTTGGAGAGGCTAGTGTTTCAGGGTGCTGGATACAGACCCCTGTCTAGCTGAAGCCAGAAGATGACCCAGTTCACTGAGTGTTGTACTTAGAGGAGAGGTGTGCGGGTTGTATTCCCCAGCTGCCTGGCTCCCAAGCCCCCAGCCGCTGGCCCGCTCAGCTACTGGTTGCTTGCACCCAAAATAACCACGTGAGGATGGTATTCATTTAAACTCTGCCTGGCTTATTATCACTAGCCTTTTCCCGGCTAGCCCTCACCTCATAAACTAACCCATTATTAAAGTCTGTATGTCACCACGAGGTGGGTGACTTACCGGACAGTTCTACGGTACTTCCCTCTGCAGCGGGGGCCTCATGGCAACTGACTCACTTCCTTTCTTCTCCTCCCAGAACTGAGGGAATTCAGGAGGATGGACCAGCCTTGAGAAATGGGATATTGGCTTGGGCCATAAAGAATTGGAACTGCAAATGAAAGCAAATATCAGCTAATGAGAGGATACATTACATATTGTGTTAACCAGTGGGTATCTGGTGTACAGAACACCAGTTAAGATACAATGTGTGATGCCCTTCTGTATGCTGTGAATATGTTTTATTACCATTGGTTAGTAAAGAAGCTTATTTGGCCAATAGCCAGGTAGAATAGAGCCAGGTTGGAAACCCAAACAAAGATAAAAGGAAAAAGAAGGCAGAGTCAGGGAGATGCCAGCAGCCACTGGAGAAACAAGATGTGAGGTAACAAGCCACGAGCTCGTGGTAAAATAGAAAATAATAAAAATGGGTTAATTTAAGTTGTAAACGCTAGTTAACAATAAGCCTGTGCTAATAGGCCAAACAGTTTGCAATTAATACAAGTTTCTGTGTGATTTCTCAAGATTGGGTGGCCAGGAAATGAAAGTGTGGCCACTGATTACAAAGATACATGGAGTCAGTCCTTCTGATTTGATCAGGACATCATAACAAAGACTTTTGGACTGTGATCTTCAGGACTTGTCCTAAGTGGGTGTGACTTTCCCTACAGTCTTCAAGCCTCTGCCTGTCACCTGCCAACTCTAGGCCCCTCCTCAGCTCCAGAACTGTGACACTCCACTCATGTTCAGGGGCCCTCCTATTTCAGTGACCATCTAGCCTTTTACCCAGTGTCTTGGTTAGAAATCTATCCTGTAATAAAAGCACCATGATCAAAACTGACTTGGGGAAGAAAGGGTTTATCTGGTTTACACATGCTAGTCCCTGTTCAGAGGGAAGGAGGAACCCAAACCAGGAGGCAGAAACAGCCCCTGGAGGATGCTTACAAGCTTCAGCCTTCTGGCTTGCACAGTTTGCTTTTATCCCCCAGGATCACTTGCCCAGGAATGGCACTGACAATAGCCTGGGCCCTCCCCAATCAATCATCAATCAAGACAATGTCCCCCAGGCTTGCCTGTAGGCAATCTGAGCTTCTGGCTGTCAAGAAACACCTGCTATGTTTTCTCCTCTCAGCCCCTGCCATCTCACTTCTACATGTGTAGTTTAGGTGCCCTTGTATTGGTGCTCCAGTGGCACTTTGTGGTCCCTTCGTCAGAGCAGGACTCATATCTTGTGTCCCCATGTCTTGCACAGGCCTGCTGCCATATTGAATGAACGAGCAATCTTACAGAGCCATCCATCAGTCGGTCATCTCAGCAAAGACTGCCAGCTGCGTATTGGCATTTTAGAACCACGACTAATGACTGCTGATCCCCTCAGCCTTTGATCTGAGCAATGGGACTTTTTACCACATGCTCTTGTTTGGGGGAATAGGCAAGGGCTGGGTAGGTAGGGATTGGCTGTTCTCTCTGCCCTCTTTGTGGGCTCCAAAGCTGCCGTACTCTGCTATTTAAGTAGCTGCTTTCCTCGGATGTTGGGGAATAGAATAAGAAGTGAGAGGACCACTATAGTTATGCCTTATGAATGACCTGACTCAGTTCACCTCTCCTGGTTCCTGGTAAATTGGCCACCACCTGAGCTGGATTCCCACACTAGGAGTGAGACAATTTTCTTGTAGTTACTTCTGGCCAGCAGAGGGCGTGGGGTGACAGCCTCTCAGCTTCTCTAAGGCGGTTGAAGTTTAAAAGACCTTAGTGACTACCTGGGCCCTGTCGTTTGGATTTTGCAGTTTAAGTTGTGTGATGACATCAGGCAGGTTCAAGTGGAAAAATGGGATCAGTTAGTAATGTTTCTGGAAAGAGTTGATGCTGTGGCCAGGGATGTTGCAAACGTGCTCAATGTGTTCAACCTGTAAAAGTACATGAAAATATGTATTTGAAGTTTCTGATGCATTATTTAAACTTAATATAGTTTCAGAATCTAAAAGTACAAAACAAGTAACAACATCAACAAACATTTAGGCCAGCAAGAAGGCTCAGCGGGTAAATGCACTTGCCATCAAGCCTGACATCCTAACTTTGATCCTGGAATCGACATGGTGGGAGGAGAAAACAGACTCCTGAAAGTTGTCCTCTGACCTCCAGTGTGCACCATGGCATACATTTACACACACACACACACACACACACACACACACACACACACACACACATAATGTAATTAAAATAAGCCCATGGGTGCAATGTGGTTACAAAGGTCTTGTGTTAGGGTGAGATGTCTTTTATTCCTATAGTTTTTAACTGTGACTGGGTCATAAGACTGCTGAGCAAACCACAGAGCCCAGTTGAGAGCTGCAGCAACAGAGAACACAAGTAAGAGACAGAAGCGTCTGTAACAAAAGGCTACAGATGGCTCTGCAGCATATACAAAGATGCTCACCTCAGAGGAAAGGATATTCAACTTCAATCTTTTTTTTCCTCTTTTTTTGGAGACTATAATAGTATCACATCAATTCCCCCTTCCCTCTTCTCCCTCCTAGCCTTCCCATATATCCCTTCTTGCTTTCAAATTCATGGTCTCTTCATCCATTAATTGTTGCTACAGGCGTATGTGTATGTACACATACACACGTACGCTAGCTCAGTCTGTATCATGGTACTTATGTGTATGTTTTCAGAGCTGACCCTTTGGAACTGGAGAACCACCTGTGTGCTCTTCTCCAGGGAAGACGATCTCCCACTCTCAGCATTCCCTAGTTGCCTGTAGTTGTTCGCTTGTTTTTCTCTGTGTAGTCCTGGCTGTCCTGGAACGTGTTCTGTAGACCAGGCTGTCCTCACACTCACAGAGATCTTCCTGCCTCTGCCTCCTGAATTTCGGGGTTAAAGGCGTGTGCCACCAATGCCTGGCAGTCTGTAATTTCTTGTATGGTGTTGAGATCTCATGAGCTCTCCCCCATCCACTTTGGCATGTCTATTGTTGTCTTTGTTCAACTAATGTTTGGGTCATGTTGGTGAGACTATGGGTTGGCTTCTGACATTGCTAGGAGAAACCATCTCACCGCAAACTCCCTGATTCTCCAGTTCTGAGAATCTTTCTGTCCCCTCTCACACAATGTTCCCTGAGCCTGAGGTGCGGGAGTTGGTCTGTAGATGTATCCATTGGGACTGGGTTCCACAACTCTGCATTTTGATCGGTTGTGGCTTTGAGTAATGGTCTCTGTTTATTGCAAAGACAAGTTGTCTTGATGAGAAGTGAAGACTACACGTATCTGTGGGTGTAAGGACAGTATCCAGAGTGTAGCTAGGGAGTGTGCTGGTTTAGTAAAGTGGTGGTTGTAGGTTCTCCAAGCTTCAGTCTTTTAGAGATAATGGGATTTTGTCATTATTTTATTTATTTATTGGTTTTCCAAGACAGGGTTTCTTTATGTAGCCTGCCTGTTCTGGAGCTAACTGTAGACCAGACCGGCCTCAAACTCAGCGATCTGCCTGCCTCTGCCTCTCAAGTGCTGGGATTAAAGGCGTGTGCCACCACCACTCGGTGAGATAAATGTTTATTAATTATTATTAGCAGAAGACCATTTTCAATCCATTAGATTTACAGAATCCATCCTATCAGATGGAGATGGAGGAGTGGGCAGGCACTGGGTAGCACGCCCGTTCATGCATCGCTGGTTGAACACTGAAATGAATGGCCCTATTAACTCAGTAAAATCAAAAACTAAAATCTAACTCTCTACATATCTAATTCCACGTGGTGAGGGAAAATGTTTCATGTGAGAGGTTTGCCTGACTCAGAGTAGGGGAGGGTGGAGACCTTGTTTGTGTCCATTTTCTATGTCTGTCTGCACTCCTGTCTGACACCAGCCCCTGCTCTAGGAGCCCCCGGGCTCCCACGGTCCACACCTCCACAAACACTGTTTTCTACACCACATCTTTTCTTGGCTTTTGGGTTGGATTTGCCACTGTTGTTTTAGTTTTGGTCTTAATTGGCTGTATCTGTAGTTCTAAAATTGGGTGGCAGTTCAGACTGAAAAGGGTTCAAAGCGTCCCCCTCCCACTTCATATTTACAGACAGTGCATTTCTCTCACCTCTTAAACTCCAAAACAAAATGGAAAAAAAACTCACAAAGCCCCCTTCCATCCAGGTTCACTCTGAAGTTCCTGTCCTTTTTCCCTTCAGAGTCTTAGTCAGCATCTCTGCTTACACTCACTGTCTGTCTGTCTGTCTGTCGACCCATCTCTTCCTGCATTATCTTGCCTTCTATCTATATGTCTACCTCCCTAACTACCTACTTACTTATTTCTTCCTGTAAGTCTTGCCCGCTTCCTGGATAACCTTGTGTTGCTGAATCCAGTAGACACGGTTGAAGTCCAGGAACTGTCTGACACTGGACGTGGCTTCCTCCTGATAATTTTTGATAGAGACTAATGGAGTAATATAAATAATAAATGAAATATAGGGTTGGGCCTTTGAAAAGATAAATGAGATCAACAAATCTTTAGTCAAACTAATCAAAAGAAAAGACCAAATTAAAATAAGAGACTAGGGACTGGGGAAATGTCTTAAGAGCTAAGAGTACTTCCTGGTCTTCCAGAACTGGAGTCCAGGTCCCAGCCATGTAGGGCATGTTCCAATAGCCCGTAACTCCAGCTCCAGAGGATCCCACACCCTCTTCTGGCCTCTGTGGGCACCAAATACATGCACACATATGCACAAATAAATATACCTTTAAAATTAGAGGTGATGGGGGGGCACATACAAGATTTCAATGAAATATAGGGGACCCTTGGGGTTCTACTTTGAAAATTTTTATTATAAAAACGGGAAAATCTAGAAGAAATGGCAAAATTGCCAGACATAGGATTTCCCAAAATTAAACCAAGGTAATAGTAGCTGGGCTGGCCCAGTTCTGAACTCCGTGAAGCCTTTCCCATTCAGGGCCCTACCCTGTGTCCCGCGCAGTTGCTGATCTCTGCCGGCATCGCCTCCCTTGCAGATATGTTCACGGTGGTACTCTAACTTCCCAGAAAGAGAAGTAGCGGTTCAGTCGGTAAGCCTAACACCTCCTCCAGCTGTCGAGTGCTGTTTGTATCATACTGCCCCTTCACATGCACGCACACACCCACAGCGTCAAGAGTCAGACATGTTTATCTCCGACTCAGATGAGGCCCCGGAAAGTGTGACTGCCGTGAAGCTGGGAGTGACTGTGTCCACGGGCAATTCCTGCTCTTTCTAACGCATGCCTCCTTCAGATGGGAATGAGTACAGAAGGTACACACCGCATCAGAGGGATGTCGGAGGAAGATGGTGTCGAGCCCTCCAACTGGGGGGGGGGGTGTGAGGCCTGTGCTTCAAATAGCCTCCTGCAGGATGCAGTGGGGACCGGAAAGAGCTGGGTTCCTTCCAATCTCTTCACAGTTACCACTTCCTATGAGACCTTGGACAAGCCACTGTACTGTCTTGAGTTTCTGCTCAGATATTTGTGGGGTTTTTTTTTTGTTTGTTTGTTTGGTTGGTTGGTTGGTTTGGTTTGGTTTTTTGGGGCTTTTTTGTTTGTTTTTTGTTTTTCAAGACAGGATTTCTCTATAGCTTTGGAGCCTGTCCTGGAACTCACTCTGTAGCCCAGGCTCTCCTCAAAGTCACAGAGATCCGCCTGCCTCTACCTCCCAAGTGCTGGGATTAAAGGCGTGCATCACCACCGCCCAGCCTGCTTAGACCTTTATAAACTGAAATCCACACCCTGTCTGCTGACTTGGGAGATTTGCTTTGAAGACCGGGTACAGGGGTTTGAACGATGCTTGCTGCCTTGGGAACTTTAAAGTCTGTCACTCTAGGAAACCCTCAGGATGGATCTGCTGGGATGTGGGCAGCAGGCTGGACCTCAGGGAGCTTTCTGTTCTATTCCTCCTCCTTTTCCTGCTGGGGATTTTACAGTGTTCTTGAGAGGTGGCAGGGTAGTTCTGGGGTGCCCACAGAAAGGAAAAGCTTGCCTGTTCTCCCCTGACACTCCCTCCCACTCTGCAGAGAGCACCGCTATGGCTTAGCACACATCCTTCTGGGATTTATAAAAAGTGTATACCTGTAAACTCGACAGCTGGGAGACGGAGGTGGGAAGATCCCAAGTTCAAGGCCAGCATGGGCGCCAGTGAAACTCTGTCTCAAGCAAATCAATAAACAAAAGCCTCAAAGCCCAAACACATTTCTGTGTCTGTTCAATGCCAATACATACACAGGGATGCACCTGTTTGTAGGGTTTTGTTCTTTAAATGCTATACACTTTTGTACCTCACATATTCCCCCTGTGTCGGGGACCGTCGCCCCAACATAGAAACTGGTGTTTTTCCCCAAATGTGTCCCCGGAGATGCGTGGAAGGAAACAGGCTTTCACACCATTACAGTTTTAAAGGCCGCTTCAGACTTCTTTTTACCGCGTGACCTCGCGTTTATTTCTCTTTATCCCAAACCATTTCTCCTCTCAATGTTCTCTCCCTTTAGAGGAATTTTTTTATTCCTTTATTCCTTTTTCCGGGGGCACCTCCCCCAGCACCCCCACACCTGCATTCTTTCACCAGCTTTGAGATAGCCACTTTTTATGGAGCAATCTACAAATGAAAAGGAAGGCTGGAGCAGAACCTTCATCTATTGTCTTTCTAAACTGTCGGCCTTCAGCTACGAAGCTGCATGGCATCCTCAGGCTGGCAGGTATCAGAGCCCACACCCCTGTCATTCTAACTTGCCAGCCTGTCTATATGCAAGCTACCTAATTCTAATGCTGGGCATTTTATAGGTATATTCAGTCAACTACCTTCCAAGGCCATTAAACACTGAAACATTACCAGTGGTGCAATGCTTCTCAACTAAGATTAAATGCTTCTAAATTTATTCTTAAGTGAAATTGGTAACACAAATGTCTATATTTGGTGTAGAGGGAAGGTCATGATCTGGAAGAGAAGAGTCCCCAGTGGAAGCCACTGCTTTGTCTTAGGGTGGACAGAGAACCCCTTGGTGTGGGGCTGGAGAAGCCAACACAGCTTTTAAGTCACAATCTCCCTTGCTCTGACGTTCAGATGTTCTCCATTGTTCTTCCCAAGCACCTTCTCCTAGTGCACATCCAGAACCAGGAGCTGCCTCCCAGGACCAGTTAGCCTCAGCACAGACCAGGGCTCTAAGCTGGCCTATCCACCAAGGGCTGACCTACCCAGACACCAGAAGAAATCATCACATTCGTGTCTCAGGACCCATTCACTTGGTGAATGTTCAGGGCCTTCACAGCTGAGCCAGTGGTGCCCCTGCCCCACCCCCTGAACTAGAATGCACATGTAGAGCCTGGACCAGTGGCACAGCTTAGCTGGAACATGAACAGCTCACACATGCCCTCCCAGGTCACGTTAGTACATAGACAGAGTGAATCCCAGACTATGCCCCCACCCAATGTGGCAAGAGCTCCTGGTCACTCCTTCCATGCCCTTCAGAGCAAGCCAGAGTCAGGCTGGAGGACGGATCCTCGGAGGACTTTGTAGTCTGACCTAGATATTCCCAAGAATAGGCCGAAGTGTAGTAGACTTGCCTGCAGCCTGTGTGAAGGGTCCAGAGAGGAGCCACCCAACAGCAGCCATTCACAGTGTGCAGATGCTCCTGGCCCTGATGCTGGAGATGAGAGCTCTGTGTGTTTAAGTCACAGCCCAGTGTTCACTTCCAGTACATCAAAGGGATGTGGATGCTGTCCAGACTACTGACTCCCTCCACACTCAAGTCCATACAAAAACCAAGCCAGTGGAACACAGTGTCCAAGCTGCAAAGCCCCAGGGCCTCAGACACGCCATCCTGCTGACTCGGAGATGGGAGAGAGGAGAGAGCCTCATGGTGGGAAGAGAAGGGAAGCTGGAAAGCGAGGAAGGGCATGAGCTCCGGTCCCGACTTCCCGCTCCACACTGGATAAATCACTGGGCCTCCTTAGGCCTTGGCTTCTTCACTTACTAGTCGTTTAAAACATCCACTTTTTAAATCCTGTTTTTCTCAAAATCCCTACAAATGAGATCAAGATGCTTAAGATTTATTAGAGATTTAGGGCTTGGAATAATTCCAGTTCCTCTTTGTTGGTTTAATTTATTTGTTAATAGTAGATGTTCTAAACAGTAGATGCCACTAAGCAGAAAACAGTCTGAAGTGGAAGAAGGTAGGAAAGACCAGCTATTGCACATTGGTTTATTTGGTGACTTACTAAACCACTGCGCGTACTGTACTGCTCACCTCCAAGCATGCCTTCACTTGCTACCTGGGACAGAATGACCTGGAGAAGCAGCTGGAACAATGGGCCGTTGCCCCTAACAACCTGGCCGCCAAAGTTTACACCCGTCCACTTTAATATATGCCTTTAAAAACAGCCACTGGTTGCCGTGAGCAATTCTGTAAAAATCTCACTGAATTTTGCCCCACCTTGTGGTTTTAGGGCATAAAATGAGAATGTTAAAGGAATCTTTCTGGCCGGGCGGTGGTGGCGCACGCTTTTAATCCCAGCACTCGGGAGGCAGAGGCAGGCGGATCTCTGTGAGTTCGAGACCAGCCTGGTCTACAAGAGCTAGTTCCAGGACAGGCTCCAAAGCCACAGAGAAACCCTGTCTCAAAAAAAAAAAAAAAAAAAAAAAGAAAAAAAAAAAAAGGAATCTTTCTGGAATTAGCACTCTGACACCAATGAGAGTGGAGATGCCACTCATGGTAGGATAGCTCCTGGAAGGCTTCGAGGCCAGGTCTAGTTTGTGTTCTCATTTTATGTTCTAAAGCCAGAAGGTGAAGCAGGCATAGCGGCAGCCAGCAGGTTGTGGAGGGCAATGGCCCCTGGTTTCAGCTACTCCTTCCTATCTTTCTGTTCCAGGGAGCAAGTGAAGTCAGGCTTGGCAAATAGGCAGTACAAGCAGTGCTTTAAGTAAAATGCTAAACAAACCAATAAATCAGTATCTAATAATTGGTATTTTCTATCTTATTCTACTTCAAAATGCAAACTGGGCCCAGGACAAAGGCCTTTGAAGGAGCTGTCCTGATTTCAGCACTAGGGGGCGAACCTCTGCTCCCTCCTTTCTGATGCTAGAGTCCTTGATTCCAAAAAGATCCTGCAGAACGTTCTTAGAGAGCACCTGCCACTGGCATCTTGGTGGATGTCCCTTCCAGATAGGTGTTGAGATAGCTGGTTCTTAACTACACTGTAGGGAGGATTGTGGGCTTAGGGCTTCTGCCCTTCCTCTCAATATCTGAACTCTCTAAACAAAATCTGTTGTGGGTTTTGTTTGCTTGTTTGGTTTTGCTTTTTCATTTGTTTTGGTTTTGGTTTGGTTTTTGGTTTTCAGAGACAGGGTTTTTCTGTGTAGCTCTGGCTGTCTTGGATCTTGCCCTGTATGTAGATCAGGCTAGCCTTGAACTCACAAAGATCTACCTGCCTCTGCCTCCTCTCCTGAGTGCTGGGATTAAAGGCATGCACCACCACCACCAGTGAAACCTGTTGTTTTAACTGTTCTCTAAGCACATTTTTAAAATGTATTTTATGAGCCAGGCTGAATAACTCTGAGGCCATTCCCGAAGCCTCTCAGCCTTAGTGCTTCCCCCTCCCCTGAAAACCTAACAACCACACATGCACGTACTGGAATGTTGGGGATTTTTCCATCTCCCTGTGTCCTTGTGGGTGTTCTCCAGATAGAACTCAGTTATTGGAATTGGGACAAGATAACCCTTAGATGTTGACTCAGTTCCTCGGCCTTGGTCAGGGGATATTGACTCAGTTCCTCGGATACGGTTAGGATGACTCACAGATGTTTCCCCTTACCCCGCTTGATCTACCAACCACTCTCTCACCATGGCTCAGACCAATCAAAGGGCTCAGATTCAATCATAGCCCTTTGAATCAGCCAATCATAATATTTGGAAAAACAATCCCCAGACTCCCCCCTTATTTCTGTGGCTTTTTACTTTAAAAGTAGCCTGTACCAGCTATTTGGGGTCTTTTGGCTTCTCGAATGCTGAAAGACCCTGTCATGACAGAATTAAATCCTCTTGCTTTTACATCAACTGTGGTGTAAGAGTTGTCTCTTGGGAAGACTCCTCCTCAGTGATTGGACTTCAGGGTCCAACACAGGCCACCACGTCTTTAATTTCAGTACTTGCCAATCTTGATGAATTCCAGGCCAACCTGGTTTACATCACGAGATTCAGGCCAGCCACACCTACATAAAAGTACTGTCTCAAAACATGAACAGACAAAAATGTTAGGAGTTCCTACCTAAGGCTGCTTGGGAACCTGCTGTTTCACTCACCCTTAGGATTTGAATCTGAAAGACTCTTGTGTAGAAGGTTAGGTTTCAGTACAGGCTTTGGGAAAGTGATTGGGTTCTGAAGACTCCGACCTAATCAATGGATTACTCCCATGATAGATTCATGATTTGGCTATGTTATATCGGAAGCATGGCCCAGATCAGGGAAGTTGGCTACTAGGTGCATGTCCTTGAAACATAGGTCTGGTCTCCAGCCCCCTTCTGCTTCTCTGCTTCCCAGCTGCCACAAAGTGAGTAGTTCTGTTCTTCCTCCTCCTTCTGCCATAGTTTCAGGCCCAAAAGCAAATGGGAGGTCTCATGGGCTGAGACCTCCGAAACAGTGAGTAGACACAAATCCCCATAAGTTCTTTTTCTAGGAATTTCGTTACAGCAGGACTTGACGAACTGTATAATGTGTAAATTTGTTTCTTATTATTATTTCTCTTTTTTAAACAGGGTCCCATTGTAGACCAGGCTGGCCTCACACTCACTGTGGAGCGAGGATAATATTGTACTTCTGATCTTCCTGTCTCCACTTGCATAAGGCTGGAGATGCAAGTGTGTGCTACCACACTCAGAATAGGTGTGGAGGAGGGAGCCCAGGACTTCATGCATACTAGGCAGGTGCTCTGTTATCTGAGCTACAGTTGCTTGCAGCTAGCAAACTTGTTTCTTAAAACAAAAGCTTGTTCAATCATTATTTATCTGATCCTAATTTAACAACACCCTTTGTGGGCCATTTAGAGTATTTTAGTTGCTTTTGTAGTTCAGAGAGAAGCCAGATGAAGAATATGAGGGAAAAAACACTGAAAATATGAACACTTAACAAAAATGCTTTATTGAGACAGGGTTTCTCTGTGTAATAGCTCTGGCATCTTGAACTCACTCTGTAGACCAGGTTGGCTCGAACTCACTGAGATCCACTTGCCTCTGCCTCCTAAGTGCTGGGATTAAAGGCATGTGCCACAACTGCCTGGCCAAAATGCTTTTTAAAAAGCAAAGAAGGGGGAGCTGGAGAGATGGTTCAGAGATTAAGAGCATTGGCTATTCTTCCAAAGGACCTGGGTTCAATTCCCAGCACCCACATGGCAGCTCACAATTGTCTATAACTCCAGTTCCAGGAGATCTGACACCCTCACACAGACATAAAAATGAAATAAAAAACACCAATGCTCATAAAATAACAATATATAAATCATTTTTAAAAGGCACAGAAAGATGCCAAAGTATCTTGCTATTTGCAAGAATAACAAATCAGAAACTATTAAGGGATTAACACTAATGTTCAACCAATTATATTTAAGTCAACAGTTACCTATTGGATAGCCACTGTTTAATATAATATGCTGGGGACTCAACAGCAGGCACTGACTTAGTGTTGTAACTAGGAGGAGAGGTGCATGTTGTGTTCCCAGCGCCTGGCTCCCAAGCCCCCAGCTGCTGGCCCGCTCAGCCGCTGGTTGCTTGCTTATGCCCGAAATAACCACATGAGAATTATATTCATTTAAACTCTGCCTAGCCCATCATCACCAGCCTCTTCTTGGCTAGCCCTCACCTCATAAACTAACCCATTATAAAAGTCTGTAAGTCACCACGTGGTGACTTACCGGAAAGGTCTAACCTGCATCCATCTGCGACGGGAGCCTCCTGGCAACTGGCTCTCTCACTTCCTTTCTTCCCAGAACTTCTTTTCTGTCTACTCCGCCCACCTAGGGGCTGACCTATCTTACAAGCCAGGCAGAGTCTTTATTTAACCAATCAAAGGACAGAAATACAGATGAACCCTCCTTCAACTTAGGACTTCGGAACAAGAAGAGAGCAACCCAGGCAGGCACATCTCGGCTTATAAAGGCTCTGTCTAGGCAGCCACAGGAGGAAGCACAGGAATGACTTTCTTTTCAACACATAACTAGCTACCCCACCTTGAGATGGCTCCATGTTTCAGGCTCAGTGGAGGCCTCCTTCAAGTTCACATCCAGCACAGATACCTGACATGCCACAGTGAAGATCATCCAGGAAGCTTGCTATCTCCTGGCTCCACCTCTTCCAGTTAGCTTGAAACTCTTTCCTGACTCAGCTGTAACTTCCATCCCAGAGGGTTTTTTTTCCTTCTGACTGACCCAGAACCTTACAAAGCAAGTCTGTCATTTACTTCCTACAATCCAGGATAAGAACCAACTACCAAGCCTTGAGATCTTTGGGCAAGACACCCTCTCTTGTGGTGTCCTCCAGTCTCGGAAGTCCTTCCCTGACAGAAGAGCCTGCAGGCTCCCTGTTGATTCCTCAAGCCTAGCAATGCTCAGACCTTCTACCAGAGTACCCAAGAACAGATGGCACACAGCATGGGGGCCTCGTGGCCCAGACCTTTGAGAACAAACTGTGCTGGTGACACTGGGAATGGCTCTGCAGCTTCCACAGGTTTGCGGGGAGGGGTGGAAACAGCTCTAGTTAGAAGACCTAATACTATCCTTCCAGTAAGAGCATGTGTGCCTTTGTCTTAGAACAGAGCCTCTCTCTCTCTCTCTCTCTCTCTCTCTCTCTCTCTCTCTCTCTCTCTCTCTGTGTGTGTGTGTGTGTGTGTGTGTGTGTGTGTGTGTGTGTGTCATGTGGCTGTCCTCCTGGGAGTCTGGATGGCCTGCGGTTTGGTTCCATCTGGTCTAAGATAAGGCTGAGTTGGGAATGTTTTCAAGGATGAACCCTTCAGATGTTGGACACCTTCAACAGACTTTCGTTACATCCTGCCAAATTTGTTTCCTAGAGGACTCAGCTCATTCTCTGTGTCTTTTCTGGGTTGAGTTTTGGGATTCAGATTTCATGGAATTGTAGGGAAACATATGACATGCCATTCCCAGGCAAGCGATGGTGGTACCTCACAGTCGGACCTCAGTCTTCACAGAGCATGGGATAAACAGAGGTTGTGTGGGTTAATGCTGTCAACCTGATGGGATCTGGAATCTCTCCAGAGACAAGCCTCTGGGCAAGTCTGTGCAGAATCTCTCAGTTCAAGGTCAGCCTAGTCTATATAGTGAGTTCTAGGCCAGTTAGGGACACACACTGAAACCCTATCTCCAAAACAGACAAGGACTTATGGAGAAATTTATAAATTTTATAAATTAAATATTCTCCCCATAGATAAGCATGGGGTCTTCCTCGGTTTGCTTCTCCCTGATGTCACTCAATCCCTTCTTTGTCCTGTAACAGCACTTACCACACTGTGCTAGGATTGTTAAACCTGGCCTCAATAATACTGAAATAATTACAGATACTGCAACTGTAATCTGAGAAAACGTGGAACCCATAGCCCCAACCAGAAATAGGAATTAAATTCTAGTTGACTAGACTAACTAGTTTATTAAAATACAGGGACTAGCAGGGCATGATAGCCAATGCATTTAATCCCAGGAGGCAGAATCAGGCAGAAACCTGTGAGTTTGAAGCTAACATAGTCCACATAGTGAGTTCCAGGCCAGTCAAGGGCTAGATAGTGAGGTCCCACCTTAAAAAAAATGAAAAATAAATACAGGGACTGACCTGGAACATTTGCCTCTGATACATGAGACTCCCAGGTCCCATCCCTAGCACTTCAAAGAAAG